>CM051238.1:281912059-282284559 GCA_027917425.1 Gastrophryne carolinensis | reverse complement strand
AAAGACACTTTTGCTGGCCAAAGCACTACTGGACCCTGCCAGCTCGATTCCTGCCCGGGGCATCCCATTCTGTGACTACAGCAGCCTCTGTTTAAGACCATATAAGCATTTGCTCTTATCATATTTGAAATTAGCCTGATAAAGACACTTTTGCTGGCCAAAGCCCTACTGGACCCTGCCAGGTCCATTCCTGCCCAGGGCATCCCATTCTGTGACTAAAGCAGCCTCTGTTTAAGACCATATAAGCATTTGCTCTTATCATATTTGAAATTAGGCCTGATAAAGACACTTTTGCTGGCCAAAGCACTACTGGACCCTGCCAGCTCGATTCCTGCCCGGGGCATCCCATTCTGTGACTACAGCAGCCTCTGTTTAAGACCATATAAGCATTTGCTCTTATCATATTTGAAATTAGCCTGATAAAGACACTTTTGCTGGCCAAAGCACTACTGGACCCTGCCAGCTCGATTCCTGCCCGGGGCATCCCATTCTGTGACTAAAGCAGCCTCTGTTTAAGACCATATAAGCATTTGCTCTTATCATATTTGAAATTAGCCTGATAAAGACACTTTTGCTGGCCAAAGCCCTACTGGACCCTGCCAGGTCGATTCCTGCCCAGGGCATCCCATTCTGTGACTAAAGCAGCCTCTGTTTAAGACCATATAAGCATTTGCTCTTATCATATTTGAAATTAGGCCTGATAAAGACACTTTTGCTGGCCAAAGCCCTACTGGACCCTGCCAGCTCGATTCCTGCCCGGGGCATCCCATTCTGTGACTACAGCAGCCTCTGTTTAAGACCATATAAGCATTTGCTCTTATCATATTTGAAATTAGCCTGATAAAGACACTTTTGCTGGCCAAAGCACTACTGGACCCTGCCAGCTCGATTCCTGCCCGGGGCATCCCATTCTGTGACTAAAGCAGCCTCTGTTTAAGACCATATAAGCATTTGCTCTTATCATATTTGAAATTAGGCCTGATAAAGACACTTTTGCTGGCCAAAGCACTACTGGACCCTGCCAGCTCGATTCCTGCCCGGGGCATCCCATTCTGTGACTACAGCAGCCTCTGTTTAAGACCATATAAGCATTTGCTCTTATCATATTTGAAATTAGCCTGATAAAGACACTTTTGCTGGCCAAAGCACTACTGGACCCTGCCAGCTCGATTCCTGCCCGGGGCATCCCATTCTGTGACTAAAGCAGCCTCTGTTTAAGACCATATAAGCATTTGCTCTTATCATATTTGAAATTAGCCTGATAAAGACACTTTTGCTGGCCAAAGCCCTACTGGACCCTGCCAGGTCGATTCCTGCCCAGGGCATCCCATTCTGTGACTAAAGCAGCCTCTGTTTAAGACCATATAAGCATTTGCTCTTATCATATTTGAAATTAGGCCTGATAAAGACACTTTTGCTGGCCAAAGCCCTACTGGACCCTGCCAGCTCGATTCCTGCCCGGGGCATCCCATTCTGTGACTACAGCAGCCTCTGTTTAAGACCATATAAGCATTTGCTCTTATCATATTTGAAATTAGCCTGATAAAGACACTTTTGCTGGCCAAAGCACTACTGGACCCTGCCAGCTCGATTCCTGCCCGGGGCATCCCATTCTGTGACTAAAGCAGCCTCTGTTTAAGACCATATAAGCATTTGCTCTTATCATATTTGAAATTAGCCTGATAAAGACACTTTTGCTGGCCAAAGCCCTACTGGACCCTGCCAGGTCCATTCCTGCCCAGGGCATCCCATTCTGTGACTAAAGCAGCCTCTGTTTAAGACCATATAAGCATTTGCTCTTATCATATTTGAAATTAGGCCTGATAAAGACACTTTTGCTGGCCAAAGCACTACTGGACCCTGCCAGCTCGATTCCTGCCCGGGGCATCCCATTCTGTGACTACAGCAGCCTCTGTTTAAGACCATATAAGCATTTGCTCTTATCATATTTGAAATTAGCCTGATAAAGACACTTTTGCTGGCCAAAGCCCTACTGGACCCTGCCAGGTCCATTCCTGCCCAGGGCATCCCATTCTGTGACTAAAGCAGCCTCTGTTTAAGACCATATAAGCATTTGCTCTTATCATATTTGAAATTAGGCCTGATAAAGACACTTTTGCTGGCCAAAGCACTACTGGACCCTGCCAGCTCGATTCCTGCCCGGGGCATCCCATTCTGTGACTAAAGCAGCCTCTGTTTAAGACCATATAAGCATTTGCTCTTATCATATTTGAAATTAGCCTGATAAAGACACTTTTGCTGGCCAAAGCCCTACTGGACCCTGCCAGGTCCATTCCTGCCCAGGGCATCCCATTCTGTGACTAAAGCAGCCTCTGTTTAAGACCATATAAGCATTTGCTCTTATCATATTTGAAATTAGGCCTGATAAAGACACTTTTGCTGGCCAAAGCCCTACTGGACCCTGCCAGGTCGATTCCTGCCCAGGGCATCCCATTCTGTGACTAAAGCAGCCTCTGTTTAAGACCATATAAGCATTTGCTCTTATCATATTTGAAATTAGGCCTGATAAAGACACTTTTGCTGGCCAAAGCACTACTGGACCCTGCCAGGTCGATTCCTGCCCAGGGCATCCTATTCTGTGACTAAAGCAGCCTCTGTTTAAGACCATATAAGCATTTGCTCTTATCATATTTGAAATTAGGCCTGATAAAGACACTTTTGCTGGCCAAAGCCCTACTGGACCCTGCCAGGTCGATTCCTGCCCAGGGCATCCCATTCTGTGACTAAAGCAGCCTCTGTTTAAGACCATATAAGCATTTGCTCTTATCATATTTGAAATTAGGCCTGATAAAGACACTTTTGCTGGCCAAAGCACTACTGGACCCTGCCAGGTCGATTCCTGCCCAGGGCATCCCATTCTGTGACTAAAGCAGCCTCTGTTTAAGACCATATAAGCATTTGCTCTTATCATATTTGAAATTAGGCCTGATAAAGACACTTTTGCTGGCCAAAGCCCTACTGGACCCTGCCAGGTCGATTCCTGCCCAGGGCATCCCATTCTGTGACTAAAGCAGCCTCTGTTTAAGACCATATAAGCATTTGCTCTTATCATATTTGAAATTAGGCCTGATAAAGACACTTTTGCTGGCCAAAGCACTACTGGACCCTGCCAGCTCGATTCCTGCCCGGGGCATCCCATTCTGTGACTAAAGCAGCCTCTGTTTAAGACCATATAAGCATTTGCTCTTATCATATTTGAAATTAGCCTGATAAAGACACTTTTGCTGGCCAAAGCCCTACTGGACCCTGCCAGGTCCATTCCTGCCCAGGGCATCCCATTCTGTGACTAAAGCAGCCTCTGTTTAAGACCATATAAGCATTTGCTCTTATCATATTTGAAATTAGGCCTGATAAAGACACTTTTGCTGGCCAAAGCCCTACTGGACCCTGCCAGGTCGATTCCTGCCCAGGGCATCCCATTCTGTGACTAAAGCAGCCTCTGTTTAAGACCATATAAGCATTTGCTCTTATCATATTTGAAATTAGGCCTGATAAAGACACTTTTGCTGGCCAAAGCACTACTGGACCCTGCCAGGTCGATTCCTGCCCAGGGCATCCCATTCTGTGACTAAAGCAGCCTCTGTTTAAGACCATATAAGCATTTGCTCTTATCATATTTGAAATTAGGCCTGATAAAGACACTTTTGCTGGCCAAAGCCCTACTGGACCCTGCCAGGTCGATTCCTGCCCAGGGCATCCCATTCTGTGACTAAAGCAGCCTCTGTTTAAGACCATATAAGCATTTGCTCTTATCATATTTGAAATTAGGCCTGATAAAGACACTTTTGCTGGCCAAAGCACTACTGGACCCTGCCAGGTCGATTCCTGCCCAGGGCATCCCATTCTGTGACTAAAGCAGCCTCTGTTTAAGACCATATAAGCATTTGCTCTTATCATATTTGAAATTAGGCCTGATAAAGACACTTTTGCTGGCCAAAGCCCTACTGGACCCTGCCAGGTCGATTCCTGCCCAGGGCATCCCATTCTGTGACTAAAGCAGCCTCTGTTTAAGACCATATAAGCATTTGCTCTTATCATATTTGAAATTAGGCCTGATAAAGACACTTTTGCTGGCCAAAGCACTACTGGACCCTGCCAGCTCGATTCCTGCCCGGGGCATCCCATTCTGTGACTAAAGCAGCCTCTGTTTAAGACCATATAAGCATTTGCTCTTATCATATTTGAAATTAGGCCTGATAAAGACACTTTTGCTGGCCAAAGCCCTACTGGACCCTGCCAGGTCGATTCCTGCCCAGGGCATCCCATTCTGTGACTAAAGCAGCCTCTGTTTAAGACCATATAAGCATTTGCTCTTATCATATTTGAAATTAGCCTGATAAAGACACTTTTGCTGGCCAAAGCCCTACTGGACCCTGCCAGGTCCATTCCTGCCCAGGGCATCCCATTCTGTGACTAAAGCAGCCTCTGTTTAAGACCATATAAGCATTTGCTCTTATCATATTTGAAATTAGGCCTGATAAAGACACTTTTGCTGGCCAAAGCACTACTGGACCCTGCCAGCTCGATTCCTGCCCGGGGCATCCCATTCTGTGACTAAAGCAGCCTCTGTTTAAGACCATATAAGCATTTGCTCTTATCATATTTGAAATTAGCCTGATAAAGACACTTTTGCTGGCCAAAGCCCTACTGGACCCTGCCAGGTCCATTCCTGCCCAGGGCATCCCATTCTGTGACTAAAGCAGCCTCTGTTTAAGACCATATAAGCATTTGCTCTTATCATATTTGAAATTAGGCCTGATAAAGACACTTTTGCTGGCCAAAGCCCTACTGGACCCTGCCAGGTCGATTCCTGCCCAGGGCATCCCATTCTGTGACTAAAGCAGCCTCTGTTTAAGACCATATAAGCATTTGCTCTTATCATATTTGAAATTAGGCCTGATAAAGACACTTTTGCTGGCCAAAGCACTACTGGACCCTGCCAGGTCGATTCCTGCCCAGGGCATCCCATTCTGTGACTAAAGCAGCCTCTGTTTAAGACCATATAAGCATTTGCTCTTATCATATTTGAAATTAGGCCTGATAAAGACACTTTTGCTGGCCAAAGCCCTACTGGACCCTGCCAGGTCGATTCCTGTCCAGGGCATCCCATTCTGTGACTAAAGCAGCCTCTGTTTAAGACCATATAAGCATTTGCTCTTATCATATTTGAAATTAGGCCTGATAAAGACACTTTTGCTGGCCAAAGCCCTACTGGACCCTGCCAGGTCGATTCCTGCCCAGGGCATCCCATTCTGTGACTAAAGCAGCCTCTGTTTAAGACCATATAAGCATTTGCTCTTATCATATTTGAAATTAGCCTGATAAAGACACTTTTGCTGGCCAAAGCCCTACTGGACCCTGCCAGGTCCATTCCTGCCCAGGGCATCCCATTCTGTGACTAAAGCAGCCTCTGTTTAAGACCATATAAGCATTTGCTCTTATCATATTTGAAATTAGCCTGATAAAGACACTTTTGCTGGCCAAAGCCCTACTGGACCCTGCCAGGTCCATTCCTGCCCAGGGCATCCCATTCTGTGACTAAAGCAGCCTCTGTTTAAGACCATATAAGCATTTGCTCTTATCATATTTGAAATTAGCCTGATAAAGACACTTTTGCTGGCCAAAGCACTACTGGACCCTGCCAGCTCGATTCCTGCCCGGGGCATCCCATTCTGTGACTACAGCAGCCTCTGTTTAAGACCATATAAGCATTTGCTCTTATCATATTTGAAATTAGCCTGATAAAGACACTTTTGCTGGCCAAAGCACTACTGGACCCTGCCAGCTCGATTCCTGCCCGGGGCATCCCATTCTGTGACTAAAGCAGCCTCTGTTTAAGACCATATAAGCATTTGCTCTTATCATATTTGAAATTAGCCTGATAAAGACACTTTTGCTGGCCAAAGCCCTACTGGACCCTGCCAGGTCCATTCCTGCCCGGGGCATCCCATTCTGTGACTAAAGCAGCCTCTGTTTAAGACCATATAAGCATTTGCTCTTATCATATTTGAAATTAGGCCTGATAAAGACACTTTTGCTGGCCAAAGCCCTACTGGACCCTGCCAGCTCGATTCCTGCCCGGGGCATCCCATTCTGTGACTACAGCAGCCTCTGTTTAAGACCATATAAGCATTTGCTCTTATCATATTTGAAATTAGGCCTGATAAAGACACTTTTGCTGGCCAAAGCCCTACTGGACCCTGCCAGCTCGATTCCTGCCCGGGGCATCCCATTCTGTGACTACAGCAGCCTCTGTTTAAGACCATATAAGCATTTGCTCTTATCATATTTGAAATTAGCCTGATAAAGACACTTTTGCTGGGCATAGCACTACTGGACCCTGCAAGGGCATCCCATTCTGTGACTATAGCAGCCTCTGTTTAAGACCATATAAGCATTTGCTCTTATTATATTTGAAATTAGCCTGATAAAGACACTTTTGCTGGCCAAAGCACTACTGGACCCTGCCAGGTCCATTCCTGCCCAGGGCATCCCATTCTGTGACTAAAGCAGCCTCTGTTTAAGACCATATAAGCATTTGCTCTTATTATATTTGAAATTAGGCCTGATAAAGACACTTTTGCTGGCCAAAGCACTACTGGACCCTGCCAGGTCGATTCCTGCCCAGGGCATCCCATTCTGTGACTAAAGCAGCCTCTGTTTAAGACCATATAAGCATTTGCTCTTATTATATTTATATTATAAGACACTTTTGCTGGGCATAGGCTTACTGCTGCCTGCCAGGTGCACTTCTGTTGAGGCATCCCATTCTGTAACATAGCATACCCCTCTTTATTTACACTAAGCAGCTCTCTTATTTACACTAAGCAGGCCTGTTGGAGGCTGAGTGTTACTGCTCACTTTTGGTGTGCATTATATTCTGTTTTATATAGACCCACTGCTGCCTGGGGGTTCTTAAAATATCACCTACTACCACGCCAGTTAGACTATGTCGGGCAGACAAGTGCCTGGAAGTGAAAAGAGGAGTGGCAGAGGCCAAGATTCCGCAGGCAGAGCTCGCATCAGACTGGGGGCCAGTAGCAGCAGGAGTCACGCTGAGAGACCTAATCTGCCAGTATCTGCTAGCGGTCGGGTCTCCACCAGTAACGCATCTGCCGTGGTAGATTGGCTGACGCGCTCATCAACAACATCATCACAACTTACATCTGAGACCCCCAGTCTAGGGTCGGTAGGTTCCTCTGACACAACCCTGAGTTGGCATGCCCCGAGAGCAGTCCCTGTCCTCCCATTGCCTCTGTCCTACGCCGTTCCCTCCCCCAGCGACGTATCCTATGCTTTGGGTTCAGCTCCACTCTTTAGTGAGGAGGACGATCAGATACAGGAGGACAGTCAGCAGCTACTGCCCAGCCAAGAAATGGAGGTGGCTTCTTTAGCTAGGCAGACAAATAGTGATGTGGACAGTGTCGTGGGTGCTGCGAGCGTTCCAGCTCCTGCGCCAGACACTGTTGACGAATCCACGAACATCAGTGACGTACAGCCACAACCCGGTGATGATGATGATGATGACGATGAAGCCGATCGCACTTGGGAGCCGGGTGATGAAGGGGCTTCATCGTCATCATCAGGAGAAGAGGGGCGCAGGTTGCCCCGGAGTCAGCAGCTGAGGCAGCAAGGTGGTAGCAGTCAGCATGGGGGCACAATTCCAAAGGCTGGAGCCGGCCGGGGCCGGGGCCGGGGTAGAGCACCTGCTGTGCGGCAGTCTACCTTATCGGGAGGTAGTGGAGCAGGGGTTCCTGGAGTTGGCAACAGCAGCAGTGAATCAGTGAGGCCAGGGGGTGGGAAAAGTAGCTACTCGGCAGTGTGGCAGTTTTTCCTGAGGCATCCGCAGGAGGGTAACATGGCCACATGCAAGATATGTAGGCAAAAGGTGAAGCGTGGCCAGGGTCCAAATGTTGGCACCACGGCCCTGCGTCAACATATGATGCGTCACCATAAAACGACCTGGGAGAACCGAGGCTCCCAAGGGGTGGTCCAGTCTGCTTCCTCACCAAGTGAGCTCCCAATTTCTGCCAGCCAAGGCTCCAGCACCTCAGCCGAAGGCAGCTGTGCGTCACACCCATCCTCTGTCGCTCCTGCTCCTCCTCCTCCTCCTCCAAGTCATGCATCCCGCCAGCAATCCATCAGCGAAGCCATGTCCAAGAGACAGCAGTATGCGCCCACTCATCCTACGGCGCAGAAGCTGAATGTGCTCCTGTCCAAGTTGCTGGTGCTGCAGTCGCTCCCTTTTCAGGTGGTGGAATCTGCACCTTTCAGAGAACTGATGGCTTGTGCCAAGACCAAAGGTGGAGAGTCCCAAGCCGTCATTTCTTTGCCAAGAAGGCAGTACCAGCGCTGCACACTTTTGTTGAACAGAAGGTGGGCCAGTCCTTGAGCCTGTCGGTGTGTAGCAAAATACATGGCAGCGCCGACATCTGGAGCTGTAACTACGGTCAGGGGCAGTACATGTCGTTTACGGCCCACTGGGTGAATGTGGTCCCTTTGCAGCAGCAACTTGGACAGGTCACGCCGCTTCGGCCTCCGCGCTCTCTGCCCATTGGGCCTGTGACACCGTGCGACTCGGCCTCCTCATCCTCCGCCATCTCCTCACCCTCCACTGTAGGCTCAAGTCTCAGTGCCCCTCCAGTCTACCATGTGTGCAGGGCACGGAGGTGTCACGCAGTGCTTCACATGGTTTGTCTTGGCGAACGGAGTCACACAGGGGAGGAACTGCTTAAATGTATTCATCAGGAAATCCAAACATGGCTTACTCCGAGAAAACTTAAAATGGGAATCATGGTTACCGACAATGGGAAGAACATTTTGTCTGCGCTGCGCCAAGGAAGCCTGACCCATGCCCCCTGCATGGCTCACGTCTTCAATCTGGTTGTCAAGCGGTTTCTGAAGTGTTCCCCCCATCTGCAGGACATCCTAACAACTTCACGGAAACTTTGCATGCACTTCAGCCACTCCTACACCGCCAAACACACCCTTCTTGAGCTACAGCGTCAGAATGGTATCCCCCAACATAGTCTGATTTGCGATGTTTCCACCCGTTGGAATTCCACCCTTCACATGTTGGACCGATTATATGAACAGAGAAAAGCCATCACGGATTTCCTGATGATCCAAGCAGATAGGGGGACTCCCCTGTGTAACTTCAATGTCAACCAGTGGCAGCTCATACGTGACACCTGCCGTTTGCTCAGGCCCTTTGAGGAAGCCACTTTATTTGTCAGTCGGCAGGATTACGGGATGAACGACGTGATTCCACTGCTTCATGTACTACAGCACATGTTGGAAACCATGGCTGGTCAGGGCACTGGAGACATGGCGTTTACATCTTACGGCCACATGAACCCCCTTGGAGCTGAACTGGAGGAGGAGGAGGAGGAAGAGGAGGAGGAGGAGTTGCCCAGCGAAACACAGTTTAGGCTTGGCGAAATGGCTGGTTTATCTAGTCAGCGGACAGGAGAGGAGGAGCAGGAGCAGCCAGAGGAGCTAGAGGTTTTTGAGGAAGGAGAGACAGAGGACCCGGGCACACCGTGGCAGTATGCAGTGGAGATGGAGACAGGTAGTCCATCCGAGTCACTTGCGCAAATGGCACGAAGCATGCTCACGTGCTTGCGTAGTGACCCCAGAATTGTTTCCATCTGTCGGCGGGATGACTTCTGGCTGTCCACCTTATTGGACCCTCGCTTCCGGCACAAAATGGGGGCATTTTTTAAACCCACCGAGAGGGAGGACAAACTCAACTACTACAAAGACATTCTACGTAGGCAGTTGGCCGATGCCTATCTGCGCCATGGTCCATACTCTCGCAGGTCTGACTCGAGGGGACCTCTGCGCTCACCTTCCACTGCCATAGCCGCTGGGGGGGTTGGCAGCAGCAGCAGCAGAAGCTCCATCAGCAGCAGCAGCCTCAGTCTTCAGTCGCTAATGAGTAGCTTTCTACACCCGCATAGTGAGGCTACTCATGAGCAGCAGGAAGACCTGGAGCAGGACCTGAACCAGCAGGTCATGTCATACTTTGACATGACCATGCCAACACACCTTGAGGATCCGCTGGACTTCTGGGCAGCCAAACTTGATTTGTGGCCGCAACTAGCAGAGTTTGCCCTGGAAAAGCTGTCCTGCCCGGCAAGTAGCGTGCCATCTGAGCGGGTGTTTAGTGCGGCGGGGGCCATAGTTACGGCGAGGAGAACTCGTCTGTCAACTAAAAATGTGGAGAGACTCACCTTTGTCAAAATGAATCAGGGATGGATCAGCCAGGATTTCCACCCACCAATGCCTGATGCATGCGACTAGATTCAGCATGGTGCCACGTTTTACACTTTCCAAATGGTGCAAAACATATTTATGTCTTTAGGCCATTTTTTGGGCTCCTGCTGCTGCTACTGTCAACTCCTGCCAACTCCAGGGTGTGATTCATCCAATTTTTGGGCTCCTGAGGCCAACTCCAGTGTATATTTGGGCTCCTGCTGCTGCTGCTGCCAACTTCTGCCAACTCCAGGGTGTGATTCATCCAATTTTTGGGCTCCTGAGGCCAACTCCAGTGTATATTTGGGCTCCTGCTGCTGCTACTGTCAACTCCTGCCAACTCCAGGGTGTGATTCATCCAATTTTTGGGCTCCTGAAGCCAACTCCAGTGTATATTTGGGCTCCTGCTGCTGCTGCTGCCAACTTCTGCCAACTCCAGGGTGTGATTCATCCAATTTTTGGGCTCCTGAAGCCAACTCCAGTGTATATTTGGGCTCCTGCTGCTGCTGCTGCCAACTCCTGCCAACTCCAGGGTGTGATTCATCCAATTTTTGGGCTCCTGAGGCCAACTCCAGTGTATATTTGGGCTCCTGCTGCTGCTGCTGCCAACTTCTGCCAACTCCAGGGTGTGATTCATCCAATTTTTGGGCTCCTGAGGCCAACTCCAGTGTATATTTGGGCTCCTGCTGCTGCTACTGTCAACTTCTGCCAACTCCAGGGTGTGATTCATCCAATTTTTGGGCTCCTGAAGCCAACTCCAGTGTATATTTGGGCTCCTGCTGCTGCTACTGTCAACTCCTGCCAACTCCAGGGTGTGATTCATCCAATTTTTGGGCTCCTGAGGCCAACTCCAGTGTATATTTGGGCTCCTGCTGCTGCTACTGTCAACTCCTGCCAACTCCAGGGTGTGATTCATCCAATTTTTGGGCTCCTGAGGCCAACTCCAGTGTATATTTGGGCTCCTGCTGCTGCTACTGTCAACTCCTGCCAACTCCAGGGTGTGATTCATCCAATTTTTGGGCTCCTGAAGCCAACTCCAGTGTATATTTGGGCTCCTGCTGCTGCTGCTGCCAACTTCTGCCAACTCCAGGGTGTGATTCATCCAATTTTTGGGCTCCTGAAGCCAACTCCAGTGTATATTTGGGCTCCTGCTGCTGCTGCTGCCAACTTCTGCCAACTCCAGGGTGTGATTCATCCAATTTTTGGGCTCCTGAGGCCAACTCCAGTGTATATTTGGGCTCCTGCTGCTGCTACTGTCAACTTCTGCCAACTCCAGGGTGTGATTCATCCAATTTTTGGGCTCCTGAAGCCAACTCCAGTGTATATTTGGGCTCCTGCTGCTGCTACTGTCAACTCCTGCCAACTCCAGGGTGTGATTCATCCAATTTTTGGGCTCCTGAGGCCAACTCCAGTGTATATTTGGGCTCCTGCTGCTGCTACTGTCAACTCCTGCCAACTCCAGGGTGTGATTCATCCAATTTTTGGGCTCCTGAAGCCAACTCCAGTGTATATTTGGGCTCCTGCTGCTGCTGCTGCCAACTTCTGCCAACTCCAGGGTGTGATTCATCCAATTTTTGGGCTCCTGAAGCCAACTCCAGTGTATATTTGGGCTCCTGCTGCTGCTGCTGCCAACTTCTGCCAACTCCAGGGTGTGATTCATCCAATTTTTGGGCTCCTGAGGCCAACTCCAGTGTATATTTGGGCTCCTGCTGCTGCTACTGTCAACTTCTGCCAACTCCAGGGTGTGATTCATCCAATTTTTGGGCTCCTGAAGCCAACTCCAGTGTATATTTGGGCTCCTGCTGCTGCTACTGTCAACTCCTGCCAACTCCAGGGTGTGATTCATCCAATTTTTGGGCTCCTGAGGCCAACTCCAGTGTATATTTGGGCTCCTGCTGCTGCTACTGTCAACTCCTGCCAACTCCAGGGTGTGATTCATCCAATTTTTGGGCTCCTGAAGCCAACTCCAGTGTATATTTGGGCTCCTGCTGCTGCTGCTGCCAACTTCTGCCAACTCCAGGGTGTGATTCATCCAATTTTTGGGCTCCTGAAGCCAACTCCAGTGTATATTTGGGCTCCTGCTGCTGCTACTGTCAACTCCTGCCAACTCCAGGGTGTGATTCATCCAATTTTTGGGCTCCTGAAGCCAACTCCAGTGTATATTTGGGCTCCTGCTGCTGCTGCTGTCAACTCCTGCCAACTCCAGGGTGTGATTCATCCAATTTTTGGGCTCCTGAAGCCAACTCCAGTGTATATTTGGGCTCCTGCTGCTGCTGCTGCCAACTCCTGCCAACTCCAGGGTGTGATTCATCCAATTTTTGGGCTCCTGAAGCCAACTCCAGTGTATATTTGGGCTCCTGCTGCTGCTGCTGCCAACTTCTGCCAACTCCAGGGTGTGATTCATCCAATTTTTGGGCTCCTGAAGCCAACTCCAGTGTATATTTGGGCTCCTGCTGCTGCTGCTGCCAACTCCTGCCAACTCCAGGGTGTGATTCATCCAATTTTTGGGCTCCTGAGGCCAACTCCAGTGTATATTTGGGCTCCTGCTGCTGCTACTGTCAACTCCTGCCAACTCCAGGGTGTGATTCATCCAATTTTTGGGCTCCTGAGGCCAACTCCAGTGTATATTTGGGCTCCTGCTGCTGCTACTGTCAACTCCTGCCAACTCCAGGGTGTGATTCATCCAATTTTTGGGCTCCTGAAGCCAACTCCAGTGTATATTTGGGCTCCTGCTGCTGCTGCTGCCAACTTCTGCCAACTCCAGGGTGTGATTCATCCAATTTTTGGGCTCCTGAAGCCAACTCCAGTGTATATTTGGGCTCCTGCTGCTGCTACTGTCAACTCCTGCCAACTCCAGGGTGTGATTCATCCAATTTTTGGGCTCCTGAAGCCAACTCCAGTGTATATTTGGGCTCCTGCTGCTGCTGCTGTCAACTCCTGCCAACTCCAGGGTGTGATTCATCCAATTTTTGGGCTCCTGAAGCCAACTCCAGTGTATATTTGGGCTCCTGCTGCTGCTGCTGCCAACTCCTGCCAACTCCAGGGTGTGATTCATCCAATTTTTGGGCTCCTGAAGCCAACTCCAGTGTATATTTGGGCTCCTGCTGCTGCTGCTGCCAACTTCTGCCAACTCCAGGGTGTGATTCATCCAATTTTTGGGCTCCTGAGGCCAACTCCAGTGTATATTTGGGCTCCTGCTGCTGCTACTGTCAACTCCTGCCAACTCCAGGGTGTGATTCATCCAATTTTTGGGCTCCTGAGGCCAACTCCAGTGTATATTTGGGCTCCTGCTGCTGCTACTGTCAACTCCTGCCAACTCCAGGGTGTGATTCATCCAATTTTTGGGCTCCTGAGGCCAACTCCAGTGTATATTTGGGCTCCTGCTGCTGCTACTGTCAACTCCTGCCAACTCCAGGGTGTGATTCATCCAATTTTTGGGCTCCTGAAGCCAACTCCAGTGTATATTTGGGCTCCTGCTGCTGCTACTGTCAACTCCTGCCAACTCCAGGGTGTGATTCATCCAATTTTTGGGCTCCTGAAGCCAACTCCAGTGTATATTTGGGCTCCTGCTGCTGCTGCCAACTTCTGCCAACTCCAGGGTGTGATTCATCCAATTTTTGGGCTCCTGAGGCCAACTCCAGTGTATATTTGGGCTCCTGCTGCTGCTACTGTCAACTCCTGCCAACTCCAGGGTGTGATTCATCCAATTTTTGGGCTCCTGAAGCCAACTCCAGTGTATATTTGGGCTCCTGCTGCTGCTGCTGTCAACTCCAGGGTGTGATTCATCCAATTTTTGGGCTCCTGAAGCCAACTCCAGTGTATATTTGGGCTCCTGCTGCTGCTGCTGCCAACTCCTGCCAACTCCAGGGTGTGATTCATCCAATTTTTGGGCTCCTGAAGCCAACTCCAGTGTATATTTGGGCTCCTGCTGCTGCTGCTGCCAACTCCTGCCAACTCCAGGGTGTGATTCATCCAATTTTTGGGCTCCTGAGGCCAACTCCAGTGTATATTTGGGCTCCTTCTGCCCCTCATAGTGATGCCACTTCAACTCTCTGCAATTGTGCCGCTCTGCGATTCTATTAGCGATGCCTCTGATCTGCATGTGATATTTCTTCAAAGTATTATTTAACTAACCCAGCACGCATCCTGTGCGTGTTACAGCAAGGCTGAATGGTTTACAACCCTATTGAGGCTGTAGGAGGCTCAGAAATAGCCGTTTTTAATAGCGATTCGTCGCGAATTTATTCGGGTCGAAACGATTTTTGTCGGAAAATTCGGCGAATCAGTCGAATCGAATTTTTCAAAAGTTCGCTCATCTCTAGCAGGGACCACATGTTCTATTGAGATACATTGGGTGATTAAAATAAAAAAGGAGGAAATGAATAAAATTAGGCAAAACTTTAATTTAAAATGACGAACATTGCCTACACAAAGGGGATAATTTTGAGTGTACCTGGATAATCACTGTAAAGTGCGCCAAGTTATTTCCAGCATTCCAGGCTGATTTTTTAAATTGGACCAAAACCCAGTACAATGGATTCCCGAGCCGATCGATTCCCATGTGAAACCCCCCAGGATGACCCATACACTTACCTTGCTTCCCGGTCGCATCTCCATTATCCCTCTAGCAGGGTGCATGCCGTGTCAGGCATTAGTAAATGGCCGACGTGGGCACGCTCCTTGTTAGAGGGAAGCAGGGAATAAATCCGCCAGAGCGCTCAGAGCCGCTGGCCTTAGACGCGAGCTTAGACGGCGTGACGTCAGCAGCTCCGAGCGCGCTGATCGGATGAGCGACCACGCATGCGCCGTAGGACCAGGAAGAGGCGAGTTGCGCTTGGTGATCTGGGGGGTTTCACAAAGCATGGCGCCCCTGATCGGGGTGCCCCAGGGGAAAGGACCAAAACCCGGGATAGTCAAAAGCCTGGGTTTTGGTCCACTTTAAGTTAAAGGGACACTCCAAGAAATGACAAAAATAAGGCACCTGCCGTCTGCCCTATTTTCATTTCCTGCAAAGCTGTAACAGACCCTCAAAATATTCTTTCCATTTTTCCATAACCATGCTTCAAAAATGGTTGCATGGCCGTCCCTGCTACAGTATCTACAATGTGCTGCAAAAATGTAGGAGAGGCACAAGGAACAGGCTTCGGGAGAACCTTGCTGCTTTATTATTGCCAATACAGTAACCCCATACTTGGTGCTTGTAACACATACTTTATAGCCTTGGCAACAGCCATCGCTGTTCTTTCTTTATTGGTTGGTGATGTCAGACAAAAAAGTCACAGACAGAATAAAAACAAAAGAGAAATATCACAGGTAACAACGGAAATTATATCTTTCAAACTTTAGTCTAAACTTTTTTTGTTTTGTAGGGTAAGGAAGGGTTAGAACCACTTGTATCGTACTATATGTGACTCCTACTGTAGAGACTTACCCCTGATGCAGTCATTTCTTTCTCATTTTATAAAACAATGTTAGCTATCTGTTAGTAAAAGTTTTAGAAGTTTTTGCAACAGGATAGCCATGTTGTCAGCTAGAGTCAGCTAAGGGCCTTATTTATCACGGGCTAGCGCCAGGTAGTGTCTGACGAGCGCCAGGTACCGCCAGCTATCGGCGGCTACCGACTCAAGTACGCCCGGCGGCGGTCACAATGACGCATTTCTCAAGCTAAATGAGGCTAGCGCCGGCGAGAGCGACGGCTAGCGCGGGATTCATCATGAAGCCGCCTGGAACGAACAGCGCCGCTGCAAATTCCTTCACAGCGCCAGGTATGACCTGTCGCTCCCTGGCATTGTCCAATGCATTTCAATGGAGCAATGTTTAATTAATCATAATTAATTGGTATTATTTTTTTTTTTTTTTTTTTTTTTTAATGTCAAAAATTCTGAGACCACTTCTGCAATGTTCGTTTTTTTTTTAAAGTAAAAAAAATTAAAAAATAAAATTTGTGCAGAATTGATCTTACAGGTCTGATATTAATGTATTCATATTCCAAAATGATTCAAAAAACATGTATAATGTTACAATCCAAAAATAGGGTTGTTTAGGGGTTAAAAACTAGTTAACACCCATCGCCGCCAGCGCACTGGGGTTTAAACAAGGAATGGACAGCGCCAGCAAATTCGGAGCGTGATTTTTTAATGAATATGAAGCAAGCCGTTCGCTCTGGCCATTCGTTGTCAGGCGCTCAAATACAACGCTGTGAAACAGCGACCTCTAACCCCGTATTCAACATTACCGCACACCGACTGAGTCGCTGTCATCAAGCAAACGCCGGCCAAGCACAGCGAATACTGGCTGGCGCTGTAAAAATCACGCTACAGTCGCTCATCTGTCGCTACCTGGCGCTATTAATGAATCGGCCTCCCCGTGTAATTGGCTTTTGGAACCCTATATCTGTTGAAGAGTATGAGTGCTGGGTGCAGCTGAGTCAAATCCAGAAAGACATTAGTGGTGTAACAGGAACTGGCTTTTCTAGAACACGAGTGCAGTAAGAGAAGGTCACCTAACATGGTGGATAACACAGACAGGAAAATAAGTCATAGAGATCACCCAACATACAGTAGAGAATGTACAACAGAGATTACACATAGATATATGTGTCATCTACTGTCATACATGTAAACTGCATTAACCTAGCAATGTAGATGCAGACCATATACTAAACTGACAGGCTGATTCATTACTAGTGCCAGGTATCGGCAGATGCGCGTCTGTACAGCGGCGCTAAGAGCGACCGCTAGTGGCCGCTCTGATCGGCTATGAGTCGCTATTACAGAACGCCTCAGTCGTAACTGTAGTAACCTGGCCGGCATTGATGAATTTGATGTATGTCTGTCGCTCTAACACCAGTACAGCGCTACATGGGAGCGAATGGTAGCGACTGCTCAGTATGACCAACTCACACCATATTCATCAAGAAAACAGCCTCACACAGCTTCGGCGCTCAAAATTGGGTCGCTGTAGCCCAGAGCACCAGACGCTGTGTGAATAAAGTCTGTTTTTGAACACATATCCACTAGTAACAAAGCGAAAGCACATGAAATGACATTGTTATAATATTGTGACATTAACACTTTAATACCATACATGTAATGACAATTCTGCATATATTTAAAATCCAAAACGTTTTTAAAAATGACTCTTTGTAGGCCAGGAGAGGTCACACAATGATTTGAGAAAAAAAATAAATAAAGAAAACCCTGTTTAAAGAGAAGAAAAGGAACGTCCATTGGAATGTATGGGAGAGCGACAGGTAGAGACAGATAATACCAGGCCCTCTGGAAGCCAGAGCGTCGGTGGTATACGCTGAGCCGTTTGTGATGATGAATCGGACGCTACATGGCGCTGTTAGAGGCACTCACCAGATTCTCTTTCATAAATGTGATATTGTGTACAGGGCCCAGCATTCACCAGATGCTGCCTGACGCTTACAAGGCACTACCTGCCGCTATCCCTTGATGAATAAACCTCTAAGAGGCTGATTCAACAGTAGCGGCAGGTAGCGACAGATGAGCGTCTGTAGCAGGCATTTTCAGAGCGCCCGCTAGTAGTCGCAGTGCTCGGCCGTGGGTCGCTACTTTATAGCGACTCAGTCGCTGTTCAGTAATGTTGAATACATTGTGAGGAGTCGCTATTTGACCAGTACAGCGCTGTATGGGAGCGCATGGTAGCGACTACTCATAGGGACGACTCACACCATATTCAGCAAAAAAACAGCCTTACTAATCTCTGGCGCTGAAAAATACTTGTTTGAAGCCCAGAGCGCAGGATTCGGTGTGTTTAAAGTCTGTTTTCAAGCATCTATCAACTAGTAACAAAGCGAAAACATATGGAATTACATTGTAACAACATTGTAACATCAACACATTAATGCCAGACCTGTAATGTCATTTCTGAGGAAATATATAAAAAATGAAAAAATTATGGAAAAACTGCTATTTCAATGCCAGAAGAGGTCAAAAAATTATTAGATTTTTTTGAAAAAAAAAAAAAAAAACCCGTTTAAAGAGAAGAAAAGGATCGTCCATTGAAATGTATGGGAGAGCGACAGGTAGTGAGAGGTCATACCTGGCGCTGTGCAAGGCTGAACGCTGGCGCTGTTCGCTGAGGCAGTAAAAATGATGAATCAGAAGCTACATGGCGCTATTCCAGATTCTGCTTGATAAATGTGTAATTGCGTGCCGTGTCCGGCGTTCACCAGTCGCTACCTGTTGCTACCTGTCATTAAAGTGGACCAACACCCAGGGGTGATTGGCCCGGGAATCTATAAGATTCCCGGGCCGATCACCTCCCTCACCGCGGGACACCCGAGATCGGGATGTCCCGCGGTGAGGGACCCCCCCCAAAAGCCCCAGAAAACTGACCTGACCCTCTAGGCGTGCGCGCGCCCGCGCCGGCAGTTTGTGAATGGCCGGCGCGGGCGCGTGCACTGCCAAAGGGGCGCGCGGGAGGCGGCGGCGGACCGCGCTGTCTTGTCACAGCACCAGCATAGGGGGGCAGAACGGGGGGGGGGGTTCCTCTTTAAACCGGACCTTCAGCGTGATTTAATGAAAAGCCCAAACTCTTAAAAAATGGTTCCCCAGCATATAAAATTAATATATTTTACGTTTTTAGTCACTAACTTATTATTCCTTCCCCCACTGGGCTGCAACTCTGTTCAGGACTTTAGGATATGGGCGCCGCCATCTTGACTCAGAAACATCACACTTACTTAGAAAAGGAGAGTGGGATAAAGTACAGGGGGCGGGTTATAGCTGTGCTTTGTTCAGACAGAGCAGAGCTGGGGTCAGGTAAAGGTCAGCAATCCCAGAATGCAGAGCAGCACAGTCAGGAGGCACTTCCTGTTTGCAGGCTGCCTGATAAGATGGCGGCTTCCATAAGCCGCCATCTTGGATGTTTAAAGGCTCATAACATGCAGTAGATGCAGGTAGGATGATTTTTAATGTGAGCAATCTGTATGTACAGGGTGTGGGAAACATATAAAATAGACTCTTATTCAGAGAGAAGGACCGCTTTAAGTCCCAATTCAAACATGTGCAATTCACAAGCACAACAGGTGGATAGGCACAAAAAAAAAAAAAAAAAAAACATTAAATGAGATCAGAACCTTGAGGACATAATTTTGGCAAAAATATATACACTTTCGAAAATTCCATAAAATGTGGACAACCACCTCTAAATGTTGCCTGAAGCCCCAGGGGCCTCCCACGACACTCACCTTGCTGGTGATCCCGGATCACCAGGCCACGGCCACATCCCTTCTATACCTTTAGCTGGGCCATGTACCTTTGCCAAGCATTACTGAATGGCTGGTGCAGGGAAAATAGAGATGTCCTCAGCAGGAGGGTTTTGTTCCTCTTTAAAGAGTTCCTAAATATTAGGTTCCAGTGACAGTAGGGGTTTAAAACAAAAGAGAAAACTGCACACTTACCAGCAATTTAAATGCCCGTTGGAGTTTGAAGGAGCCAGGATGCCAAGTCTGTGTGAAACCATGTTAGCAGGTTTGCTGTTATGACACTGCTATTAACCCACTTAAAGTGGACCAAAACCCACATTTTTAACTGGCATCCCCTGAATTGCTCCCCCCATGAATAGTAACTTGTGCCTATTTGTACTGCTTTTGTTTTATTCTAATCACAGATAATGGGGCCTGTTTTACCTGTAAAGCTCCACTTCCGCCATTCATTTCCACTGTTCAACACTTATGCAATGACTAATCACATGCAATCTTACAGAGAGGGACAGCAAAAAAAAACTGTTTCAGGGTTATTTGATAAGTGAAATTCAGTTCTAGTTCTACACCCTAAGAAGAGAGTATTGGCAGGGAATTTGGTCACATGTAATTCATTTCAGTGGGTTTTGGTCCGCTTTAAGTGACTGATTTGACTATAGGGTCACTTTAAAGAATAACATTTAAATTGCTTTCACCATATCAATGGTTGTGGTGGTTCAGGGCGGCCAACTGCCACTTTTTTGGTAATATACGGTCTTTTTCTTTGGTACTATATGCCTATATGATTTATGGTTGATTAGTGAGAATCAGACCTTCTTACAAAGGTGCTATGGTGTGTGCTGTAGGATGAGGCATTATTTTCCATTACTGCATATTAAATGACTTTAGCACATACAGTACATGGCACTGGGCCAGCTTTTGCAAATCTAATAACACATAATTAGACAGGAAAACAGCCTGACTATATGAATTATTGTTCCCTGTAACTGGAAACCAATCATTTTACAAGGCATATTTATGTTCCCAGAAATATCACATTTCTGGCATACGGATAGTGTCAGTATTTATAGAGAAGAGCAAAGTGTCTGTTTAACCCATACATCAAATGAATAAAAACTTCAGAACTGACTATTAGTGGACTGTATATGGTCATATATTTTCAGGCACAGAATGGCTCCAGCTCCAATGTAAGCACCAGCATGTCCAGCACTCAATGTTTTCCTCATAATGGATTGCATTTGTTACTATTTATGTTGCTATATTGAGGCTTGAGAGCAAATTATATCAATCTGAGACTGTCCTGGCTAACCTGGATATTTACGCAGCTGCTTTATTTCTGCTTTCAGCCAACATGTGGGTTGTATCAATCGCATAATCTAAATGGGTTTTGAACTCCGGGCTTACATGAAAGAGCTGCCAAACAGAGGTCTGCTTAGGATGTGCTAAGCAAGCAAGGCAGGTCATGTTTTCTAACATGTACTACAAAAACACAGTCAGACCTGTGACTTCAGCCAATTTGTCCCATTTAAAAGGGAAGTTTTTAGAGGATATAGCTCTCAGTGTGGGAGGAAAAAACTGCCCCTCCTCACCCACCCAATGGTGCTCCTTCTGTTTCATATGCGTCATGCCTTAGCAGCATATTTGGAGGGGGGGCCGGGATAAAAACCTGGGATATGGCCGGCACTACTAACCTGACCCATCCTTTGAAAACAGAATAGAAGTTACCCCCCATGCAGGATAGCCTTGGCACACCCTGCATACCCACCCCTAGAAAATGCCCTTGGATAAGCATACAAGTGTGTATTGCCAAAAATGTTGCCAAGATCTGGACATTTATTAGCTTTCAAACTGACTGCACCACTAAATTAGTATCTAAGTCATACCCCAGCCATACTTTTTTTCAACAATGGGGTGAGGGAGGCAGATGCCCGCAATAGTCGCATTGCAGACATGTTCAGGGATGCCCCTCCATTGCAGTGAATGGACGGCCATGCCATAGTAGACGAATAGCACATGGTGCTCCATTGGGTCTTGCACGGAGGACTGTGGTGTGACTGTGGCAGCATCGGCCATGCAGCGCAGGACATGGATGGGGCGATCTGGTAAATGTCAGAGCACCAGACTAGTAGCAATGGTCTGCAGGGGATAAAAGGTGATTTTAGCAGTTTTTTAAGACTGTCAAATGACATTTGGACTAAATTTGATGTGACATCCTGACGCTTGGTTTTCACTAATATGACATATCATTAACATATCAAATGAGAGAAGAAGAAATGTTACAGCTTTTATGCTATTCCCCATATTACAGAGCAATATGAAAGCTTGAAGATGCACTTTGACAATGTTCAGTCAGTAATGGGAGAGTTTGAAAGAAATCAGTCGAGACTGTTGGAGAAATTCACCGCCCAGTCGTAAGTAAAAACATTTAAAGGTAGCTGATGAAGGCAAGGTCTGTGTGGTCAGGGTGCGAACAAAGGTTATACACATCCCAAAAGTAAAGGGCAAAGTGAGGGCAAGGTAAAAGGGCAGTATTTTCATATTAGAAGATGCACATAGGGTTTAGAGGAGGAAAGTAAGAAAAATGTTCAGCCCAAGGACCCCATAACTGTGAGGCCTCTCAGGCTAATTTGTGCAGGTGCAGTAAAACCGCTTAAAACATGGCAGTGTCTGTGCGCTCAAGCACCTGAGTGTGATTAGGCACAGACACCACCCGTTTTCCAGCAGTGCTACTGCATCTTCTTGGAGTGCAAGCTCTCAGGCTCCATGGCCCACTTCAGATGTTCCCACGCCACACATCCTTCTCTCCCAGCTGACCGTCCTCCTGCAGCCTGACACTAGTGGGTGGGTGTGACCTGTGTAGGCCTGCACCAATTGTTTTCAATACAAGCCAGACATACAAAGGCCATGCCCACCCACCAGCCAGAACCAGGAAGGAATACCAGCTGTAGGAGGATAATCAGCAGAAAAGGTGGTGGGGCTGCCAGCACAGTCCCAAAAGCCTTTATCAAAGTGAGCCGCACTCAGTAGTTTAAAAATTGATATACCATGCCTTTATTGAAAACATATACATATACAAAACTGACCAAAGTTTAAAAAACATTAAAAAAGGTGTTGGAAAAGGGGGATTTAATCTTTTTTTAAGGATAATCAGCAGCTCGGGACTGCAGGTAAGGTAAGTCAACTCGTTCTTTCCCAGCCCCATATCAAGGACAGACAATATCGTTATGTGGGATATGGTTCAGCGGCTAGGAAGAGGGGTTAGGTTAGAGTGCGGGTCAGTGGCAGTGGATGCAGTTAGGTGTGGCAGGTCAGTGAAGAGAATATTTAGGCGGGGGTGTGGGTTATTGACTGGGAAGCGGGTTAGGAGCAAATCAGTTGCTAAAGAGGGGGTGCGAGGCAGTGGCGGTGGAGGGGGTTAGGTTGGGTCCAGGTCAGTGGCTGGGGAGGGGTTAGGTGGGCGTATGGGTCAGTGGCTGGGGAGGGGTTAGGTGGGGGTATGGGTCAGTGGCTGGGAGGATTAGGTCAGGGTCGGTGGCTGAGGTTTAGTTGTATCACCTCACCTCAACTCGCCTTACCGGCAATCCCACTGCACAGGCACAAACAGGCAACCAATCAATCCACTAAGCTCCATTCAGTTCTGCTAGCCATTCTGACATCAGAACGGCAAGTGAGCTGAATAGAGCAGAGGGTGGCTCCAGACACATCCCTGCTCAGTTCTATCTGTGGGGTGAACCTGTGACATGTCATTAGCCTGCCACAGGTATGCACCCAGCTAGTAGGAATGCGGACGCAGCCCACGGATGAACCACTAGATTGCAGGCTAGGTGAGTTTACTTCAGTGATCGCCAGGGTTTCACAAAGTGGGGCATCCCAAATCTGGATTTCCCCGGGAGAGGGAATCGGACAGCCCTGTAGTCTTTCAGATGCCAAGCCCAGCAAAGATGATGATGTACCTCCTTTAAGAACTCTACATGTGTATCAATAAAATAAAAACATTTTATTTTCTTTGCAGGACACAGTGTATGAACGTGATTAGTATGATGACAGCGTTATGTGATAAGGGAAAGGACAAGTTCCAAAAAATACTACCCTTCGTTAAAGAAAATAATGCACTAGCAAATTCCTCAATAAGAAAACCAGAAAACAATGATTTCTTAACTAGGGATACTCCAAAAAAAGCTTGGAAGCCTGCTATTGTGCAATATCCAATGCAAAATGTTGGACCTAACTCTGTTTCATTGTCAGGTAAGACATATTTCTGCTACCCTGGGCCTGATTCAATATTGCAAGAGCAGAAAGAAAGGGCAGCCAGTCACATTCACCTTGACCTGGCACATGGACCTTATGACACCCTCCTGGCTGCTTCAGGGATTCCCCAATTGTTAACAACTCCTATAAAGCCAAAAAATAGTCACCCTTCCAGGATCCTCTACAGCAGCCTTCTCCTTCGTCAATTAATCAGATTTCCCAGTCTGATGTCTATGTGCCTGGTGAACATGATTGGTCATGACTAGAATGGGATTCCTAGCATTCATTCGTTCAGGCAAAGGCAAAACTAAGTCATACTCTTATTCAGCTTTTATTCAACTTGTTTATAAACGATATAGAAGATGGAATTAGAAGCACTGTCTCTATTTTTGCAGATGACATACATGTAGCACAGTGCAGTCTATTGAAGATGTTCACAAGCTTCAGGCTGACTTGGACACTTTGAGTGTCTGGGCATCCACTTGGCAAATGAAGTTCAATGTGGAGAAATGTAAAGTCATGCACTTGAGGTCTAACAACTTGAAGGCCACATATGTCTTCGGGGGAGTAAAACTGGGAGAGACACATGTTGAAAAGGATCTGGGGATACTGGTAGATCACAGGCTAAATAACAGCATGCAATGCCAAGCAGCTGCTTCCAAGGCCACCAAGATATTATCATGCATTAAAAGATGCATGGAATCATGGGATAGGAATGTAATATTGCCTCTTTACATGGCACTGGTGCATCCTCACCTGGAATATGCCGTCCAGTTCTGGGCACCCATTCATAGAAAGGACGCTCTGACTATGGAAAGGGTGCAGAGGAGAGTCACCAAACTAATAAGAGAAATGAAAGATCTTATTTATGAGGAAAGATTACGAGAATTAAATCTGTTTAGTCTTGAGAGGAGATGACCGAGGGTGGGCATGATTAACTTGCATAAATATATAAATGGACAATACAAAAAATATGGGGAAACACTATTTCAGGTAAAATCCTCTCTAAAGACAAGGGGGCAATACCTTCTTTACCATAAGAACTATAAATCTGTGGAATAGCCTTCCACAGAAGCTTGTTACAGCATCAACCGCTGACAGCTTCAAAAAAGGATTAGATGCTTATTTAGAAGAAAATAACATTAACAGCTACTTTAGCTGTTATCAGTAAAAAAAAAAAAAATAAAAAAAATAACTTCCACTACACCCTTGGTTGAGCTTGATGGACATATGTCTTATTTCAACTGTATTAACTATGTAACTGTGTAACTCTTTTGTCCCTGGTAGCTGTCCATCTTATTGTAGTCAAATAAACCTTACCAGGTCCCAAAATCGAGTCCTGCTGCATTCATGCTTACTGCCTGGCAGCCCGGCCTTGCACACCTTCTCTACTGCAGTGAATTGAATGGGTGAGCTTGAGTCACTGACAGATGTGAGCTGGCGGCTCTAGATCCTGGAGGTTGTGGGTGAATAGAGGGATGAGTTTGCATGGCAAAAAAATTGATCTCTGGATCCAATCGGAACAAATGGGACAGAACAGCTGAGGGGGACAAAGGAGAGGTATGTTTTTTTTTTATTTTTGGTTGCCTGGACACACACTCCAAATCAGGATGGGGAGAGATTCAACAGACATTAGGTTTACTAAAATTAAGCATCATAAAATAGGGTAACAAGAATGCTCATCTACACCTGTCACAAATCACTTCCAAGCAGACCTTAACTTTTATTCTGGTACTGGGAACTTTGTGGCACTCCTGTTATCCCACATGTTGAGATTTTGTGATTGAAACCATACATTTCTCTATACTGAATCACTAAATAAGCTAACAGTAACATATTCTGTACCATTTAGGTGGAAAACAACATTTGACAGACTGGAAACCGAAAGTTAATTACTTGAACGTAGAACAAGACACAGCTGGGAAGTTTGAAAATATTCAAAGTAGAAAATCTCCACCAGCCATAAGAAAACAAGGCTTCTATCAAAACAATACTGAACAGGAGAATGTGACCATTCCAGAAGAAGACCCAATATCCAGCCCACAAGATGTTGGAAATCATACTGTGGTCAATGATACAGATGAAAATAAGACATATCAGTCTAAGAAAAACAACCAGACCCTAACCAATGGAAACAGCAAGCAGATACGGCTTCCATATCCAAATCCCCCAGCAATAAAAGGAAAGGCCAGTTCATTCAGTAACACTACATTAATCGAGGACACAATTGATGTAATAGAAGAAAAGCTGAACAATACACCTTTGGAAGCAGAAAACTCAGAAGCCCTGGCCGAGAAAAAAGATTTAGATGAAATAAATAAGGAGGAACCCTTAACAAAGAACAAGCAGAATGTATCAGGTTTGCACCATGATGTTCATAATGCAAAGAATGAAATAGTAGAAAACACTGAAGAAATTCAAGAGGTTGAGGATTTCCTGGCAGAATTTTAGAAATTCTAATTTGCAAATCAGTGAAAAAACTTTTCACAAAATCTTTAAAATGTATTAAAGGTCCAAAAGGGAAAATGTAACTATAACTAAATGTAATAATGTGTAGACAATCATAGCTACCTTTTCTAGTTAAAAAGTATGGTAGGTGGTAGATATAAAAAACACACATTTTTGAGTGTCATTCTAGTTAGAATAAGTCCTGCAATAGGTCTGCAATCTTTTAAAGTAATATACAGTGTTGGATTAAGCTCAGCCCATTAGTAGACGTGAGTCTAGTGGGCAACTCTATAGTTCCAAAGCAAATATTACCTGTTCATATTTGTGGCTCATGTCACATCACCATCACTGGTAGCATGAGAGTGGATAAGTTGTGCTCTCCTGAATTAAATGGCTGACCTTATACTTGGCTCTGTGAACTCTGGCGTGTGGCTAAAAGGACATTTGGCAGGGTTGAGGTTTGGTTGGATGCCTAAAGCCACAGCCTGATGCCCGTGAAAGTCCAGTCTTATAGATTTATCTGATCAGATATCAGATGCTCTGACTATGGAAAGGGTGCAGAGGAGAGCCACCAAACTAATAAGAGGAATGAGGAAAGATTACGAGAATTAAATCTGTTTAGTCTTGAGAGGAGACGACTACATAGTAACATAGTATGTAAGGCTGAATAAAGACTTTAGTCCATCCAGTTCAGCCTGTTTAACTCCTTCCAGTGGTCTAGTAGCCATAGCTGGAAATGTTATTACATGCCAGGAAGGCATCAAGGCCACTTTTGAACATTTTTAATGTATCCCTCATTACTACCTCCTCTGGCAGCGAGTTCCATAGTCTCACTGCTCTTACAGAGAAGAATCCCCTCCTATGTCGGTGGAGAAAGCACCTTTCCTCTAACCTTAGTGGATGCCCCCGGGTTATGGTTACACTCCGGGGTATAAATAGATTGTGGGACAGATCTTTGTATTGACCCCGAATATATTTATACATAGTTATTAGATCACCCCTCAATTGTCTTTTTTCTAGACTAAATAAACCTAACTTTGACAATCTTTCAGGGTACTCTAGTCCCCGCACTCCATTTATTAACTTTGTTGCCCTTTTTTGAACACGCTCCAGTTCTGATATGTCCTTCTTAAGCACAGGTGCCCAGAACTGTACACAGTATTCCATATGGGGTCTGACCAGTGACTTGTACAGGGGTAAAATGATGCTCTGGTCATGAGCACCTATGCCCCTCCTGATGCACCCCATGATCCTATTTGCTTTGGCAGCAGCTGCCTGGCATTGATTACTACAGTTGAGCTTATTGTCAACTAAAACCCCTAGGCCCTTTTCCATTGTTGTTTTACCAAGTGTTTCTTTATTTAGTGTGTAATCATGACACAGATTTCTCCTTCCCATGTGCATAACCTTACATTTATCTGTGTTAAACTTCATTTGCCATTTAACTGCCCATGCTTCCAATTTATCTAAATCTGTTTGTAGCTGCCTGCTGTCCTCTTTTGTTTTAATTACTTTACACAGCTTAGTATCATCTGCAAAGATTGAGACTTTACTGTTTAATCCATACCCAATGTCATTTATAGAACTGACCCTTGTGGTACTCCACTAGTAACAGTGACCCAATCTGAGTGTGTACCATTGATAACCACCCTCTGCTTCCGATCATTAAGCCAATTTCCCACCCATCTGCACACGTTTTCCCCCAGTCCAAGCATTCTCATCTTTTGTACCAACCTTTTATGTGGCACAGTATCAAATGCTTTAGAAAAGTCAAGATATATGATATCCAATGACTCTCCCTGATCTAATCTTGAACTTACCTCCTCCATAAAAGCTGATCAGGTTTGTCTGGCAGGAGCGATTCCTCATAAATCCATGCTGATATGGAGTAATAAGGTAATTTTCCCCAAGGTGCTCCAGGATAGTATCCCTTAAGAAACCTTCAAACAGCTTGCCCACCACAGATGTTAAGCTTACCGGTCTGTAGTTCCTCGGTTCCCCCCAGATCCCTTTTTGAATATTGGCACCACATTTGCCAAGCGCCAATCCCTCGGAACAGACCCTGTAGTTATGGAATCCACAAATATTAGAAATAACGGCTTGTCTATTACTGTACATAACTCCCTTAAAACACGAGGATATATGTCATCTGGTCCCGGGGATTTATCGATTTTTATCTGCTTGAGACAGTGCCGGACTTCTTCCTTGGTTAGACCAGTGACATTTAATGGAGGGTTTTGGCTATTCCCCTGCATTTCACTCATGGAATGTTAAATTCTTTTGTGAATATAGAAGCAAAAAAGTTGTTAAGCAAATTTGCTTTCTCCTCATTTCCCTCTATAGGGGTCCCCTCCTTGCTTTTCAGGGGGCCCACACCCTCAGGTTTGTAGCTTTTACGGTTTTTGTAGCTAAAGAATAATTTGGGGTTAGTTTTACTCTCTTTCGCGACCAGTCTTTCTGTCTCCAGCTTAGCTGCCCTTATCTGTTGTTTACATTGTTTACCCCTTCCCCTTTGTCCCTTCCTGCTTTAAACGTTTAAATGCCTTTTTTTTGTTGTTTATTGCCCCCTTAACCTTTTTCTTTAGCCACATCGGTTTACATGTGTGTCTAATAGTTTTATTCCTGTAAGGTATATATCTGTCACAATGAAAATTAAGGATTCCTTTGAAAGTATCCCATTTAGCGTCCATGCTTTTGTTTTTAAGGACATTTTCCCAGTCAATGCAGTGTAGGGGATCTCTAAGTTGGTCAAACTTTGCCTTTTTGAAGTCCCGTGTTTTTGTGGCTCCTTGATAAGGCACCCTAGTGACTGCTAATTGGAAATTAATGATATTATGATCACTGCTTCCAAGGTGTCCCCCAACCTACTTTGTCTGGTACATTGGTTAGTATTAGGTCCAATATGGCTTTCCCCCTTGTTGGAGCTTGTACTTGTTGGGAAAGGTAGCCATCTTTTGTTTTAGAAACACACGTTTCAGCATCCCAGTCTATATCTGGGTAGTTAAAGTCCCCCATAATCACTACCTCATTTAGTTTAGCGGCTATATCTATTTGCCTTAGCATCATATTTTCTATGGATTCGGATATATCTGGAGGTTTATAGCAAACCCCCATCAGTATTTTATTTTTGTTTCTCCCTCCATGTATTTCTACCCATACAGACTCCACATGGTCATTCCCCTCACATATATCCTCCCACAGAGCAGGCTGTACAGAGGATTTTACAATTAAGCAGACTCCACCCCCTTTGCGTTTGTTACGGTCCCTCCTAAACACACAGTATCCCTGTAAATTTACTGCCCAGTCATAGCTCCAGGCAGGTCTCTGTTACCCCCACTATATCATATTGTTCTTCTGTTATTATCAGTTCTAGTTCATCCATTTTATTAGTCAAGCGATTTGTAAGCATGCATTTCAAATGCTTATGACAATTTTGATAATTTTGTATATTGCCCTTATTCCTGCTAGATGTGCTAACCCCTCCCCCCTCTCCACCCCCAGTTTCATGTCTACACCCACTGTCCCTTTCTTTCCTAACTTCCCCTTTGTAATAGCTTTTGCCCTCCCCCCCAGTGCTTAGTTTAAACACTCCTCTAACCTTTTAGCCATCCTCTCCCCCAGAACAGATGCACCCTCCCCATTGAGGTGCAACCCATCCCTGCCAAAGAACCTGTAGCCCACTGTAAAGTCGGCCCAGTTCTCTAAGAACTCAAACCCCTCCTTTTTACTCCAATTTTTGAGCCACCTGTTTACCTCTCTAATCTCCCGCTGCCTCTCTGGTGTGGCTCTTGGTACTGGTAGTATTTCTGAGAATACTACAGTTGAGGTCCTTGCCTTAAGCTTACGGCCTAAGTCCCTGAAATCATTTTTAAGGACCTTCCACCTACTTCTTCCTATGTCATTTGTGCCAATATGCACCATGACCGCTGGGTTCACGCCAGCCCCTCCCAACAGTCTGTCAGCCCGCTCCGCTACATGCCGTACTCTTGCCCCAGGAAGGCAACACACTGTTCGGCAATCCCGGTCTTTGTGACAGATTGCCCTGTCTGTTCCCCTAATAATAGAGTCACCCACTACCAGCACCTGTCTTGCCTGCCCTGTTCTCCCATTTCCCCTCCCTTTCTTACTGGAGCCGACAGATGTGTCTTGTTGCAGCTGTGCCATCCCTGAGCTAACATCCTCCTCATCTGCCAACCGGGCAAACTTGTTTGGAGGTGCCTGTTCAGGGCTAGCCTCCCTGTAACTTTTACCCCTACCCTGTCTTCTAACTGTTATCCAGCTAGCTGCCTCATTTTCCTGCTTTTCCTCTTCCCCCATACTACCACCCTCCCCTGACCCTGAGCCATGTAGTGCCAGATCAGTGAGATCCAGACTCTTTTGCATGATAACAATGTCTCTCAGTGTTGCCAATTGCTTATTTAGATCGTGAATGACGGCTTCTACTGCTGTGAATTAAATGGGTGAGCTTAAGCCAAAGACTGATGTGAGGGGGCGGCTCTAGATCCTGGAGGTTGTGGGTGAATAGAGGGATGAGTTTGCATGCCAAAAAAAATTGATCTCTGGTTCCAATCGAAACTAGTGGGACAGAACAGCTGAGGGGGACAAAGGAGAGGTATGTTTTTTATATTTTTGGTTGCCTGGACAGACACTCCAAATCAGGATGGGGAGATATTCAACAGACATTAGGTTTACTAAAAATGAAGCAACATAAAATAGGGTAACAAGAATGCTCATCTACACCTGTCACAAATCACTTCCAAGTAGACCTTAACTTTTATTCTGGTACTGGGAACTTAGTGGCACCCATGTTATCCACTTAGTGATAGCCCACATGTTGAGATTTTGTGCTTAAAACCATACTTTTCTCTCTACCAAATCACTAAATAAGCTAACAGTAACATATTCTGTACCATTTAGGCGGAAAACAACATTTGACAGACTGGAAACCTAAAGTTAAAGACTTGAGCATAGAACCAGACACAGCTGGGAAGTTTGATAATATCCAAAGTAGAGAATCTCCACCAGCCATAAGAAAACAAGGCTTCTATCAAAACAATACTGAACAGGAGAATGTGACCATTCCAGAAGAAGACCCGATATCCAGCCCACAAGATGTTGGAAATCATACTGTGGTCAATGATAAAGATGAAAATAAGACATATCAGTCTAAGAAATTTACCAACAACCAGACCCTAACCAATGGAAACAGCAAGCAGATACGGCTTCCGCATCCAAATCCCCCAGCAATAAAAGGAAAAGCCAGTTCATTCAGTAACACTACATTAATCGAGGACACAATTGATGTAATAGAAGAATATTAAAGGTCCAAAAGGGAAAATGTAACTAATAATGTGTAGACAATCATAGCTACTTTTACTAGTTAAAAGTCATAACTGACATAAACTGACAGCTCTTCCTGTTTGCAGGTTTCCTGCAAATGCATGAGCCACCATCTTGTTTTTTTTTAATTTTACCACAGAAAGAATTAGAAAAGAGTAGTAAACTAATTTTTATGGGCAGCAATCTAAATTGCCCTGGGGTGGGATGCATATGAGCACTGTTTGTTGTGTTAGTCTGGTTTTTAAAGTGGACCAACACCCAGGATTTTGACTATCCTGGGTTTTGGTCCACTTCCCCGGGGCACCCCTATCGGGGGTGCCCCGCTATGTGAAACCCCCCAGATTTCCAGATAAAACTCACCTCACCCCGCTCCTATGGTGAATGCGTGGCTGCTTGTCCAATCAGAGCACTCGGAGCCGCTGTGGTATGCACGTCAATGAGACGTCCTACCGCAGCGGCTCCGAGCACGCTGGCGGACGCATATCGCGCTTACCTCTAACAGGCGCTGTTGGACCGGGAGTAAGGTAAGGTTAGCGGGTGTCCTAGGGGGTTTCACACAGCGGGGCATCCCAATTTTGGATGCCCCACGGGGAGGGATCGTATCGGCCTGGGAATCTTATAGATTCCCGGGCCAATCCAGCAGGGTGTTGGTCCACTTTAAGCTAGTATAGTAGGGGGAGATACTGTGGCGGATGTGGTGATGGCCCCCGCATCCATGATGCTAGCATTGCATGGTCATGGCAGGAGAGTCTTACAACCAGCCCGAGTGGCCCTAAAGCAGTGCAGCTGACCGGGAATCCTCCCTGCCCTCCCTATGGGCAGTTCACTCTTGGTTGCAGAACATATTTGCTATTTGACCATATCCATGTAAACTGGGCAAATTTGCTGCTAAAACCACATATAAGAATATATGTGAGAGTGGACTAAATGCCAGGATTTTGACTATCCCTGGTTTTGGTCTGGTTCAGGATACCTCGTTGTGTGAGTGCTCAGAGGCACTGGCCTTAGATGCCGTCTTAGATGGCGTGACGTTAGTGGGGACCGGGAAGAGGTGAGTGCGTTTTGGCGTTCTGGGGGGTTTCACACAGCGTGAAAGGGCCAAAACCCAGGATTTTGACTATCTTCACTTTAAGGTATAGCAGTTGCCGGCCACGGCTCACTCTTGAGCCACTGGAATGAAGAGAAGGTAGGTCTAATTGATTCTAGGGCCATCATCAGCAGGGTTTTGGTCCAGTTTTTGGGACCCTTACCACACCTCACCTCGCGTAATAGCCTCTTATCAGCAAAACAGAAGATACAAAAAAAAGGTGGCCGTGTGCACATTAAGGCTGTATTTAGATTTTAAGAAGGTTGTATATTTATATATCATCTCTGCAATCTGTTTTTGTTCTTTAAAGTGTATTTATAATATAATAAAACGTGTATAATATGTGTACGTGTAATATGTGTAATATTCAAATGACTATAGTAGTGTCAATTGTAGGCAGGGCTGTGGCCCGGGAAGATTAGTGGGAAAGGAAACCATGTCTGTACACAACTGGTATCATGTGACATAAATGCAGGTTAGACATATACACTGGCATGAGTCACTGCTTTACCTGCCTGGCAACATACCTATTTGGGCATAAAGATCATACGAATCAGCCATGATTTTACATTTGTTCTAATGTAGCTGTGGCTGTTTGTGGATTATCCTGGAAAAAAAAAACAGAGAAAATCTAAACATTATCCGACACATATATATGTATGTACAGTAGTACCAAGATGCCACCATTGTGTATATTACATATAGTTAAAGGGGACATTCCACGCAAAGGGTTGAATTAGACTGCTTTCTGTATGCCCAGTGATTAAACTGCTTTCTGTATGCCCAGTGCGGGCATATTTAATTCACTAGCACTTTGCATTCCCTGTTAAAGTGGACCAAAACTCATCTTGAGCGGCACTGGAATCTGATTTCCTCTCCTCGGAACATCCTGATTCGTGAAACCCCTCGAGTCTTCAGTAAAACCTACATGATCCCCGATCCAATAGAGAAAGGCTGGCTCCCCCTACTCAAGTGAGCGGCAATAGCAAGGTGAGGCGAGGTGAGCGGGAGGTGCGGCAGGGAACCCCAGGGATAGAAGCGTAGATAGAGTTGCGGACTAGTGGCCAATGACATCACTGCCCAGTAGTCCGCAGCTTTCTATGGGTTCATGTAGCCTGGTTTACAGCTAGGGGAAGCAGTAGTTGGCTTTGTGCTGCAGGGCATCCTGACGGTGAATAAGTCCTCTGGGCTTTTTTCAGGTTTGGACTTGTGGTCCACGTTAAAAAGTGGATTTGCAGTCAAATGTACCCCTTCCTCCTGCCCTGCCTCCCTCACTTGGCGCTGAGGCAGAACAGGGGTTTTAAAAAAAAACAAAAACTCCTTACCTTGTCTGGGATCCAGTGTTGTCACCAGTGCACGTGTGGCACTGATCTGGGTCTCCCACTCTGCATACAGAGCAGGGGATACAGCCTCAGCAAGATGGCTGCACCCAGTATTGGATTCAGCGGAAGAACGGTGCTGGATTTCCAATGAGGTGAGGCTCATTTTTATGTAACCTCCCTGCCTTTCTGTGGCAATTTACAGTGGTCCTCCTGGTCTCTGACGACAGCAGAGCATGCTCATGATAAAGCTGCACCCTGACACACCTCTCCCACCTCCTGCCATGACCCATAATTAAAGCAAAGAAAGCAGCTTTGCTTAGAATAGACAATATATTTACATATAATCTGAGATTTTAAAATGCATTGAAAGGGCTCATTTAACACTAGTCCTTTAGGGGAAAAGGTTTTAAATATCTGCATGTATGGACACGGTGACACAAAATCACTTGTACTGGTATGTTTCAGGCTATGAAGAGGTTACGGGGGCAAAGCAAATCCTTTTTAAAGAAGGCCCCTTACTCACCATCCTAGGGACATGTCAGTTTAGGAAGTCTCAGAGTGTGAATCCATGCAATGTTCCTTGTTAAAGCAGACCAAAACCCACATTTTTAACTAGAATCCCCTGAAATGGTCCCCCTATTAAGAGTACCCTTTGCCAATTTTCACTGCCCCTTCTTCACTCTAATCCCAGATAATGGCCCTTGTTTTAGCCGTAAAGCTCCGCCTCCTCCATTCACTGATGTCATTGCCACACTGATGTAATGGCTGATTCTATGCCCTCTTACAGAAATAGTCCATTTCTAGTTCTACACCCTAAGAGAGGGGTATAGGCAGAGGCTTTGGCCAAATGTATTTCACAAGTTTAGTGGGTTTTGTTACGCTTTAACTCACCTCAATCAGAGATCCCACAGTGCATGCATGCTCTGATTTGGGATGCCCGTGTGTAAAACCTCCCGGTTCATCATATACTCACCTCGATCCAGGATTCCACAGCACATGCACAGTCCACATTCAGCATTCCTACTTGGTAGAGCGCATGGCAGAGGGAGTAGGGAACACCATAGGGAGTGTGGCTAAGCTTAGCCTGGGACCCTGCAGCTTTCTTGCACCCCGTCATAGACACTCTGCCAGGCCTGGCACGTGCACACTTGGCTCATGAATGCAGTGTGGGTTCCTGATCAACCATGGCTTTCACAAAGAGGGGCATCATGTCAAATGGGGGTCATCATTATAAGGTTTTGGTCCTCTTTACCCCTCCATGACAACTCCATTTTTGCGAGTGCAGAGATACTTGTGCTTTTCTTGCATTACCTGATAGGGGACAAATAAACAGATACACAGACCAATAGCAGCCACAGCTCCTCCAATAGAAAATTATTATACCCAGTACTTGGCGAATAGCGAGTAATTCATTGCATAGGAGGGGGTGGCGTTACAGTTTGCAGCCATTTCTAGGCAACTCAAGGAGAGGTTAGCAGGAGGTGGTTGGTTTAAGTCCACTAAAGCAGCACCAAACCCTGAGTACTTTGGGCGATGTTGCAGCAGTGACAATTTTGGCTGCCCCCGGGGGCAGGTTAGCTAGCTGTGTAGTAGGCCGCACTGCGTGGCTTTACAGCCATTTTAAGGCAGACCCTGGTAGGGTCCAGGCCAGCAGCATCCCAAACCCACCTTCATCATCAAGGAGATCAGAATCATAGAGAACAAAAAGCAGCTGCACAATGCAGTTCCACGCCCCTCTTCTGGACAATGTGCGGCTACCATGTTTCCTGTCCCGTATTGGATGGAGCTCTGTTAAAGTGGCACAAAACATTTTCGCCCCCCCCCCACCCCCAAAAGTGTCCCCTCCCCACCCTATTACTTTTGCCGATGCAGCTGGATCGGCAGTGGCCTGGCTTAAAAAAATACAGATTTTCCTGCTGCCATTCTGGGTGGGGAGTAGTGGTCCCTGCATTGAGCTGCTAGCAGCTGTGCTTGGTGGCTTATATGCCACCAAGCACCCACCCATCACTGTAGCGTTGCTGACGCCTGCTTTGCTGCTCTAGACTCTCCGTCCTGCCCTGTGGCGACTTTGGCTGCAGGTTTGGCTTGCCCAGACACTGCCGTGATGGCTTGGTTGCTGGCCAAAAAACTGAAAGGTCTCCTGGACCAGACCATAATCTAAAGGTTGGTGGAGGCCCCGGGGCTCGCGCTCCTTGCGCCCCCCTTATAATCCGGCCCTACCCACATGGCATTTTTGCCCATTGGCTGATCTCAAGAATTCCGACTCGACCCAACCCTGATTTCCCTGTAGTCTGGGGAATGGCTGAATGGCTGGGAGCGTGCCACAGCTACAAGGAAGCCGGGGATGCAGCTGCCAACGAAGAGCTGGTGGTAATGGTGAGTTTACCGGCAACCCCAGGGGTTTCAAATAGCAGGGCGTCTCGATTTCAGATGTGCTAGGGGCAGGCTAGCGGCCGGCCTTGGAGTCTTTAAAGTGGGACAAAACCCATCTGGCTCAGCCCTGGAAAGTTTCAGGCCTTAGCCTTCCCCAAGGGCATCCTGAATCAGGATGCTGTGTCAAACCCCCCAGGGTGCCCGTAAACACTCACCTTTCCCCTTTCCCGTGCACGAGCGGCCCCTCCAAAAAGAGCCATCTGCCGTGACGTCATTTGGCAAACGGCTCCCCAGTGGCATGTGCTTGCTCTGGACCCAGCCATTCAAATAGGCTAGCCACGCATACCCAATTCTAGTCAATGAGAGCCATTTGCTAAATAACATAGTCACAGCAGACGTCTCTCATTGGACGGGAGCTCGTGCATGCGCTGGTGGAACAAAGAAGAGGTGATTTCACTTCAGCATGATTTAATGAAATGCCCAAACCCTTCAAAAACTATTCCCCAGCATCTAAAATTAATATATTTTAAGTTTTTATTCACTTACTTATTATTCTTTCCCCCACCGGGCTGCAACTCTGTTCAGGACTCTAGGATACGGGCGCCGCCATCTTGACTCAGAAGCATCACATACTGAGGAGAGCGGGATAAAGTACAGGGGGTGGGGTTATAGCTGTGCTTTGCACAGACAGAGCAGAGCTGGGGTCAGGGGTCAGGACAGCAATCCCAGAATGCAGAGCGGCATAGTCAGAAGACACTTCCTGTTTGCAGGCTGCCTGATGTTCGAGCCGCCATCTTGGATGTTTAAAGGCTCATAACATGCAGTAGATGCAGGTAGGATGATTTTTAATGTGAGCAATCTGTATGTACAGGGTGTGGGAAACATATAAGATAGACTCTAATTCAGGGTGAAGGTCCGCTTTAAGGGAAGGTGAGTATCTCCCTACAGTAGTAGGGCAGTTTATTTATTTAGGCAGAGTTACTTACAATAGCGCTCTGGACCAGGACCCTCCATGGCACAGAGCTAGCAGGGAGAACGTAGGTCTGTTTTAATATCACTCTCATTGCTATACTGTATCTTACTATCACACCTGAAAACCTCTTTCATCTTAGTCTCAGAACGTTGCTATAGACAGTACTTGTGAAAATAGCGCCATCACCACCTGCACGAATAGCGCCTATCATAACAGTATTCAGACGACACTCATTACATGCCCCACAAGTGCAACATACGGCTTTGAATTAAGTTACATCTACAGCGCATGTGCAGAAACTTTGCTTCGCCAGTAACAAATATGGCTGCCTGTATGTCAGTACAGGAAGGTCACCGGAAGTGCTTTCTTTGAAGCATGTCTGCGCCCTGTGTTGAGCTGTAGCGGAATAAGGGCTGGCGGGCAGCTGTGAGGACGATCCATGCCAGTGTAACAGGGTGTCTGTAGAAGCATGGCCCTGCTTGTACGAAGCAGACTCCTCCTCGGAGGTAAGATGAGTGTGTGGTAAGGGCATGGCTAGTTTGGAAGGCTAATGCAGAAGGTGACCCGAGTGTGGGAGGCGCATGTCTGTCATATGAACGCTTCTCAGGCTCTGTGACAGGCTCTGTGGCTGGAGGGTCTCTGTCGGTTGCCTCATATTTTGGCGCGCAGGTTCCTGTTCCCTGCACGGGCAGGTGTGTGCTGTGCTGCTGGCTGCACACCCTCTAATGTGTACTGTCACCTCATATATACATATATTACATTCTATTACACAGAGACCTGAAGCCAGGAGGGACAGGAACACAGCTGCACGAATGACATCCCCATATCTACCAACTTTTCAGGCAGGGCAAGAGGGGCATTTGTTAAATTAGGCCACGCCCCCTCGTTGATTGACAGGAGATGGGTAGAAACAGTTAAAATATTAGAAACACTTTAAATAGGTGAATTAATCATTTATTGATGCAGATCTGCATGTTAAACCCTCAAAGAGGGAAAGTCCCTCCAAATCAGGGACACTTGGGAGGTATTGACATCCCCCCAACCTCGGGGACAGGGATTTGGCTATCCTGGTAATAGGTTCTTGTCCCTGGGGCATCCCGATTTTAGCGTTTTATGCCATTGTTTTGGACTGAGTGTCCCCATAGGGAGCACCCCTGGGACATGCACCTGGCCTATCTGAATGGCTGGGTGCAGGAGCGCATGTAGCTATAGGGGTGCAGGTTGCGGCGAGGGATGACCTGGGGCACCTAGTCAGTTGGCCGATGATTGGTCCACTTTAAAGCTCATCTAAAGTCAAATGCTACTCCAGCTATTTAAAGCGGAGATTCCGTCAACCATACCCACCCCCCTCCCCTGCTACCCTATCCAAAACCGAGATGCCCCGCTGTGTGAAATCCCTCCAGGCCACATCCCCGCTATGCCTCTAGCAGGCCGCATTCTCGCGCCAGGCATTTGTGTCTGGCCAGACAAAGGGACGTCTATGGATCCAAACAGACTAATTGGACGAGCGGCCCCGCATGTGCTGTAGGACCAGGAAGAGGTGAGTTTTTTCAGCTACCTGGGGCGGGGGGGGTTCACACAGCAGGGCATCCCCAATCGGGTTGCTCCGGGGGGCAAGGACCAAAACCCATGATAGTCAAAATCCCGGGTTTTGGTCCACTTTAAACCAGGTGCACGCGCTGCTTCTCCAGCGCTCCAGATCCTGGGGTCCGCCATCTTGGTAGTAAAACACAGAGCCTCAGCTCTGTGTGTGCTCCTGCTGGCCTGCAGTGGCTGTGGGAGACCGGGAGGTGCGGTGCAGGCCCCTGGTTTAAGGTAAAGGTTTTTTTTGTAAACCCCCACCATCTTACCTCAGCTCCAGGGTGGGGAGAGGAGAATAGTTGGCTGAAGTTCCGCTTTAAATCAGCTCAAAAGCTGCACCAGCTGACCCTGGGGTCTTTTTTGACTGCTTTGGCCGAAGTCAAAGCCAAAGTTAGGATGCCCGCCTTTTGAAGTCCCTGGGATCGCCAATAAACGCAGCTCTACCAGAGGCTCCCATGTCACGGTCTTTCCCATCAGCCACATCCCAGCTTCTCTGTAGCTGAGGCACAGAGTGGAATTTTAGGATGCCCACTTTTTGAAGTCCCTGGGATCGCCATTAAACGCAGCTTTACGGGAGACTCCCACAACAGTCTTTCCCATCATCCACATCCCGGCTTCCCTGCACAGTCCTGCACCCAGCCATTGTGATAGGCTGGGAGCGCTCCCCAATCTACAGGTGCTTTTGATCTTTTGACGTAGTGTCCTGGTTTGGGAGGCTTCTCTGTGTGCATCAGCTGGAATTGCCTGTTCCCGTGGTACATGCACGGTCTTGTTCCATTCAGATTGCGTCTCCTGAAGGCAGTTTGACAAGGAAGTTTGAATGGAATGATTGGGCTCCCGACCCGCCATCAGTCACATTCATTGCAATGGAGGGGGGGTGCCAAGACCTGATGGCTACGTCCCTGTGACTGATGGCAGGGGGCACGAGCCAGGCACAGAAGAGCAGGTCAGTGGAGTTCGGGAATCAGATGAGTTGCTGATCGTCCAGACTCTGACTGAACAGTTGTGGGGGACAAAAGGTGAGCACTATTTTTGGGGCTTTTCTAGGTGGCCAATCACTTTAAAATGGACCAAAACCGAGGGTTTTGACTATCCCGGGGTCCTTTCCCTGGGGGTGTCCCACTGTGTGAACCCCATCCCTGGATCATCGCAGCCAACTCGCCTCTTTCCCGTACCACAGCGCGTCTAAGAGCAGCGGCTCTGATGGCTGCATCCTCTGCTTCCCTCTAGCAGTGCTCATGCCCGCTCCAGGCCATTGTGAATGGCCGGAGCGTGCATGCGTCCTGTTAGAGGGAGGTGGAGGATGTGGTCGTCAGAGCTGCTGTTATGCAGCTGCATGCCAGGCATTTCTAAATGGCTGGCGCAGGGGAACAGCTTCTTCTTCTTTTTCTTTTCTTATTCTTCTTTTTTTTTTTTTTTTATTTCCTTGCCGATCTGACATCAGCTTGGCAAAGCAAGGAATGAATAGCGCAGAAGCGCTGATTGGCTGGTGACCCACGCATGTGCCATGTGATTGCCAGAAGGAGCATTTTTACAGGCAACTCTTGGGATTTCACAAATGAGGCAGTGACCATAAGCACCTTTAAACTTTCTTCATGTGGGTAATTTATGAGCATGAGATGAATATAGAACATTTACACAACATTGGCCAGATACATATGCTTTATTCCACAAGATGTGAGTTCTTGGTATTCCAATCACCCTTACTGATCATTTGGCTCCTCTGCCAACAGTGTCTCATAGTTCTGTAATATGCCTTGATTTGGTTGGCCAGTTGCATGGCCTTATGCCCTAAGATGGGATTGGCAATACATAAATAATTTGGCCACTGCTGGTGAAGCATGAGGAATGCAGTACAATGGCCGGTGCTTGCAGTGGCATCGATACACCTGTAAGGGGCAGCAAAAATATGTTTTCATAGATTCAAAGTTTGAATCTTTTTTTTTTTTTTTTTTTTTAACTCCCACAGTTTTATCAACATAATAATTCCTGTAGCATTTTGCTTGTGCAGATGTTTCCATCATGGTTCCAGGAAATGGACTGGCTTGTAATGGCAAGTAGCATACTTGTGTTGACAACTGGCTGACCTTTTAGAGTGGCCTGGCAGAGTGGCAGTAAGGATAATATATATATATATATATATATATATATATATATATATATATATATATATATATATATATTTTTTTTTTTAATTGTCCGGTCTGATGTATTGTAATTTGTTTCCAAGGCAACTTGTACTTTAGTCTCATGCCAGATGCATCACTGATTGTCTCTTTGTCCTGTATTTCAGCCGTCCACCAGGCAAGTCGCACTGCCAGCACTCAGACCTCCCCAGCAGTTGAAATCGATACAAATGAAAATGAAGTTGTAAACCCTGAATTCACCAACAGGAATCCTCGAAACTTAGAACGTATGGCACTCGCAGTTAAAGATCGCGGCTGGGGTACTGTGTGGCCAACCAGAGCTTACTGGCATAGGTAAGTAATGTCATGCTCAGCATTTATCCATTGCATTTTCTTTTATTCACTACTCTACTCATAAAGCTTTTCTGGCAGATCAGGTCAAGATTTCACTAGATGAAAACAAACATGGGATGGGAACTTAAAAAAAATAGCTCCTTACATGATGAGTGTTTTGTTGAATTCTAGGCTTCCTGTTGCAGGTCCCAGTTTGACTGTTTAAAGCAGACCCACACGCATTTCCTTGCTAGAGGGTTTGTGTCCGGCCCGCAATCGCGGGGCTGCACTTCCTGCCAAGGATGAGGTGAGTATTGCAACCCCAAGCTTGTTATAATAATAATAAAGGAAATAGAAGCACACCACAATTTATAGTTTGCTGTTAATTTATTGTGTTAGTGTAAATACATGAAGAACATTGAAAAAAAAAGGATACGGATTTTATCCTGATGTATAGTTCTGACAGGACCGTGTATACCTTACTGATAAGAGATAAAGAATACATTTAGCCTTAACAATATCAGTACATGTAGGAGACTATATAGTATTGGTAAAAAGTTACCTTCTTCTAGACAAGTATATAGTAAGGTATTCACACAATAATCCTCATCTGTCAGAACTATACATCAGGATAAAATCCGTATCCTTTTTTTTTTCAATGTTCTTCATGTATTTACTATTGGCACAGTGTTTATAACATGTAATGAATTGTGTATATTATTGTATTATATTACACTTTTTTTCTAACACTATAAATGAACAGCAAACTATAGAGTGTGGTGTGCTTGTATTTCCTTTATTATTATATTTGGTACTTTACATGGGGATATTTTGAGGAAAAAATCCCAGAGGAAGAAGCACCCAACTTTCATGTCTTTACTTACCTTTTCTGGTGTGTTAACCAAGTTATTAACCCCAAGCTTGTTCCATTACAGCCGGACCCACACCCGTTAACGAGGAAATGGGCTTGGATCCTTGCTAAGATGGACCAAACCCCAGAATATCCCAGGTTTTTGTTCGTACATTGATGTTCCCTCTGTGTGTAGCACTGCCATTGGTCCATTATACATACTTCACGGGTGATCCCATGGTGCATGCACAGCTCTACTAAAATCCACCTTTTCGGCCATGCAAACAAATGACAGCCTAAAACATCTGAATTATAGAGTAGATTATTTTCACTATTGGCAGTGGCACCCTCTGAATTCCTGTATGGACGTCTGCAACTTTGTCAGCCAGTAGATTAGAGGGATGCAGGAAATGAAACTCGGATGGACATGTGCCAGGTATTTATAACAGGCGACTGGCAGGCTTTCGAACAGCAGAGCATTCCAATATAGGATGCCCTGTGGGTGGGTATTTAACTGGACCTTGAGGCCCTGTTTTGGTCCACTTTAAAACAAAAAGTGGGACTGGCAAATTTGTCAAGCCCACACTGTAGCAGGCAATTGTTACAAATGTGGCCTGATTTGATCCATTGAGGTTGGGCAAAGCTAAAAATGAAACAAAATTGATAGTTTTAAAGTGAAGTGTTTTTTGCCTACATGTGTCTTATAATAAGTGTCAGTAAGTAAACTGACACTTATCTATAGATCATTATTAGAGATGAGCGAACTTCTCAAAAATTCGATTCGCCGAAATTCGGGTTCGTCCGAATCGAACTTTAGCGAATCGCTCATCTCCGGCATATTTTTTTTTCCATTTCACGGCTTGGTGGGAGCGGGGAGGCCGGCTCCGCACAAATGGGTTAAAATGATGGGGGTGTGTGTGTATATGTTGTATAATAATTAGCAGCAAATACTTAATGCACGCATCTGCTCTACTCTATGTGTAATAGTCTTTCTTGCTGTTGGCTGTATTTTTCCCTTTAGACTACGACTGGAGCGCACTAGACGCCATGTTACTGCGTACGTGGAGCATTCCAATGGCAATATTGTGCTCTCAGCCTCTACCAAAGAATGGGCAGTGAAAAAGCACCTCTATAGCACAATAGACACTATGGCATGCGAGAATATAGGTAGAGTTTTGGCTCAGCGTTGCCTGGAAGCTGGAATAAATTTTATGCTCTTTCGGGAGATCCCTTGGATATTTCGCTGTGAATCGGTAAGAAACTGACTTTTTTTTTTTTTTTTTTTTCTCAAAATATGATCTATAATTCTGTTCAAAGATGAAACAGTTGCTGTATTTGAACCAAAAAGTCCTGGTATTGTAATATGGTTGAATATCACAGGCAGTCCTCTCTGTTAAATATTATCTCAATCAGGTAATTTGCCTTGGTGATCTGTATTACCGTCACAGGTACTGTGGTGACCAGTGGGTGCTTCTTACCAATAGGGGTTATTTCATTGTAAGTCGTCTTTAATACAGATATACAATGGCCTGGGTAAATGAGAACCTTTAAAAGGCTTTGCTTGGCAATATAATTTCTTGCAGAAGGTTATTCCCAGTCTTCTATACTCGCCCATTTGGAGATTGTGGCCAAGCACTCCTCCACCTGTCTTCTGGTGAAAGCAAACCATCGACATCAATAAAAGTATAACAAAGCTCTATTCACTGTGAACCAAGGGGCTCACTTTTAATGAGTCAGCAGAGAAGCAGTGAAGAAGCCAGAATCTGAATGTTGACCATTTAAAAGATTTGGTGCTATTTACTGCAGGGAATCAAAGGTGAGCATAACCTAGAATACATGTTAGTCAGTGTCCTCCTGGCATGAGGCCCAGTCCAGAGATATATAAATTCACAGAAGGTGGGAAGAGGTTTAAGGCCTACGAGACGAAATTGCCAATTATGTAAACAAATTAGGAGGTGCATCATTTCTTAGCTATAAAGCCATTTTGAATCCTATTCTTGTGCTGTGATTCCTGCAGGATTCCCAGTGGATGTAAGGTACCTGATTGAAATTGGTATGCTTCTATCATTTATTGGGGGCATTGTTTTAAATTGGGGGGAAGGGGTATATCAATCTTCTGATATCTGAGTCTCAATTGTCTGTTAATCTGACAGGTTTATGTGGATGGCCAGTACTGACTCAGTCACTGAAAAGGACAGTCCAGGCATCCAGTATCCAGAATACTCACCCCCCCCCCCCCAGCTGAATTGTTGAACACCACTTACTGGATCCAAATATGGAGTCCCACAGCATGCCGGCTCCCAATTAAATTTGGCGAGGATCATTGTGTCATACAGCTATCCCCCCTCACATCTTAAGTTTACACCCTTACCATTTGGCACACAGTAAGAACACATACTGCGATTTGCAGTAGGGTACAACACTTCCTGTATGTGTCCTTGCACTTCACCTTCATGGCTTAGTGTTTATGGAAGTGATCTTGTGACCGAAAGGAAGGACTAGTGCTCTTGTGCAAGGCACCTAAACCCCCAACTGTTCCCTGGATCCTGTGGTGTGGGCAACCTTTTTTGAAGTATATATTTCTGGGATGAATGATTTTAATGGATATGGTTCCACACCTGACACCGTTTAGTGGCTCCTCTTTTCTGAGGTATAGCTCTCCATAGGCCACTTGCCAGGACTGTGGAGTTGGTAAGCCAAAGCTTGACTCCAACTCAATTTTATCAGGCTCTGATTCTAGCTTCCTCATAAGTTGTCAATAATTAGTAAAAAATGTAGTGTAGGCTAGTGTAGTCTGGCTATCACTATCAGGGCAACTTATATAGAACATAAAGCATATTTATTAGGATACAATTTCTCAAAAAATAACTAAAGGGACATTCCAGGAAAAGGGTTAAATGATCTGCTTTCTGTTTCCCCCGTGCTGGCTGTCAGGAGAGGCATCTTTTATTCAGTAGCATTTTGCATTCCCTGATAAACTCTGCTGACCTTGCTCCTTTCGGCAGACTCCTCTTTCTCAGCCCCCAAAATGAATTCGCTTCAGAGGAGAGGAGATTGTCGCGCTGAAACATACATGGATAAGTCATCCTCTGTTTGTAAGGAAGCCCAACAGAAAGAAGCAAGAGCATTAGGTTATCGTAGGAAACCTAAAGCAGGCTGAATTAAAGATGCAACCCTTCACATTTAGCCCGGAGTGAGCTAATTTACCTTTGCCTGGAATGTTCTTGTCTAGGCAATAACCTAAAAAATAAATACTCTCCTTTTGTCACCCACAGCTCCTCCATGCAGCGCTGGCATCTTCACATTTACTAATGAGGGAGCAATTCCATCCTCCATCGCTAGGCAGTCATGGTGGCGTCCATCACTATTGCTTTACATTCCCTAACACTCCTACTCCATCTATTGCACTGAAGGGGGCATGCCAAGGTGTGCTGAACCCAATTTGGGACACCCCCCTCCATTACAATGAATGGAATAGGCTTGTAGTGTCGTATAGACACCCCCACAAGAGACCGCCAGCGCTAGAGGATGGAATTGCTGGCCCCCCAACATTAGTAAGTATGAAGATAGATACCGGCTGTTCCACTCTCAAAGCACTGACTGTGTGTGATTCTAAACGGACAGCTAAACACTTGTCGGAGATCTCAGTAAACACAAGCCCATGCTTGTATTGTTCACCAAAGGAATCCAACTTTATACTGTTTTATTAGTGTATATATATATTTTCTTCAGTATATATTTGTGAAACTGCAATACAATCCAATAACAGCATATCGGTACACATGAAACACTAGTCAGCATAGATGATAACATAACAGAAAGGTGATGATGTCTCAAACCTCCTGAGAGAAGAAAATATTTGCTGCATCCATAGAGAATGAAAATCTAAAATGGCCGAAGAGAACTTCCTGTAGCAAAGGTTTACTTCCTGTCTAAGGGATTCACTGAATACTTTAAAGTGGACCAACACCCAGGATTTTGACTATCCTGGGTTTTGGTCCACTTCGGTGGGGCACCCCGATCGGGGGTGCCCCGCTGTGTGAAACCCCCCAGAAACCCCAAAAAACTCACCTCTCCCTGCTCCCACGTGAACGCCGCAGCCAATCCCCACCAACGTCCAGGCGGGGGACAGGAACGTACAAGCCGCTTCCGCCGCCGCCTCCCGCGCGTCACTCTCGGCGCCCGCGCCGGCCATTCACAGAGGGCCGGCGCGGGCGCGCGCACGTCTGGAGGGGCGCGCGGGAGGCGGTGGAAGCGGCGGCGGATCAGGTAAGGTCTTTTTGGGGTTTCTGGGGGGTTTCACCCCGCGGGACATCCCGATCTCGGATGTCCCGCGGGGTGGGAGGTGATCGGCCCGGGAATCTTATAGATTTCTGGGCCGATCACCCCTGGGTGTTGGTCCACTTTAATACTATATAATAAAGGTAGAGCCGTTATACCGAACTTCTGCCAGTAGATGGCGGTAGTGCACTACACAACTATAAGTAATACACTCCTAAAAGCAATTATATCTGTACTAGCCTGAAAAGGCAGCACACTCCCTGCCTGATATAATACATTATATCACTACCTATACGTATCTACTGTACAGGAAAAACACATTAATGAGAGAATACATTCCTAACTCGAACTGGGAACATAAACTATACATGAGTCCACAATGTCAGTGTCTCTTGGCTGTGGCACTTCCCGCTAGTAGTCCACATGAAGAAATAATTTGTCCATAAACCCATTTTCGGATTGGAGAAGCCGCACTAAGCCAAACTATCTCCAACCCCAATTGTAATCCACAGGATGGAATTCAACTGAAGGCAAATGTCACATTTGAGAGCTGTTAGTGTCAAGCTGTAAGTTATGTATTGTCCCAGCAACTTAACAAATACTCAAAGGAGAACAATAACATCTGAGACTGGTCTGGCGTACACTTTAACGTTCCCTTGTTTCGCCACTTTAACTTCAACCTTTCTGACTTTACCATCTTTACTTGGCGACGTATTTGTGACAATTCCCATAGGCCAGTTATTTCTGCTGTCTTGGATATCTTTCAACAGCACAACATCTCCCTTCTTGACGTTGGGACTAGTTTCAGCCCATTTCTTGTGACTTTGTAAGGTAAACAGATAATCTCTCCTCCATCTCTTCCAAAACGTATCAGCCAGGCATTGGACTTGTTTCCATTGTTTTACATGAAGTTCTGTTGTACTAAAGTCTCCACAGGGGGCTGATAAAGAGTCTACCTTTTGGGTCAAGAGCATAGCGGGGGTAAGAAGCATTGGGTTATCTGGATCTGTAGATATTGGCACCAAAGGTCTCGCATTGATGATGGCCATTACTTCCGCCATAAAGGTACTCAAAGTCTCATGAGTCAAACGAGTAGGTTTGGTTTGGAGCAACATTGCATCTAAAATGCGCCTAGCTACACCTATTAATCTCTCCCAGGCGCCTCCCATGTGAGAAGAGTGAGGAGTGTTGAAGAGCCATGTGCATCCTTTGTCTTGAAGATAGTCTAGAAGTTCTGTATCATTTGAGCATATATGCAGCTCCTTGCATGCACCTACAAAGTTAATACCTCTGTCAGAGCGAATCAACTTAGCTGGACCACGGACAGAGAAGAATCATCTTAGAGCATTGATGAAACTGGATGCTGACATGGACTCAACCAATTCTATATGCACTGCTCTGACAGACACGTGAAAAGAATAGCCCAACGTTTGCTGTCAGCGGTACCTCCTCTGGTTCGGCGGGTTACAACTTCCCAGGGACCAAACACATGAACTCCCACACTAGTGAATGGAGGTTCAGGATTGACTCTATCTTTTGGTAACTCTGCCATCTTCTGGCTATCCAATCTCCCTCTGAGCTTCCGGCATATGACAGATTTGTGAATGATTGCAGACACTAGACGTTTAAGCAACTGCACCTATTGCTAAAACAGATGCTTCTGAAAAGACATACAGTTCTTTTTTACAGGCTTGTGACAATGAAACGGAAACATAACACCTGGATATTTGTAAGCACTGTAAGGCTTGTAAAGACTCTGTCCATTGGAACCACTCATGGAGTCTTTCTTGGGGAAGCCCATCCCACTCACTTTCTCCATTTGACAGTTCACGAACTAAGGCCTTACCTTTCACGGTGACCGGTGCCACGAACCCAAGGGGATCATAGAGGCTGTTAACAGTGGATAGGATCCCTCTTCTTGTGAATGACTTTTCTGTTGAAGAAACCTGGAACACAAAACATTCTTTAAAAACTTCCCAGCTTAGGCTTAGACTCTTCTGCAAAGGAAGGGCGTCTGTTCCCAGGCAAAGGTCTTTGAGGCCTTTAGCTCTGTCTTCTGTGGTGAAAGCTTCCATGACTTGTTTGCTGTTAGAGGCAATCTTATGTAGTCGCAGATTAGACTCCGCCAGCATTTGTTTTGCTTTGTTGAGAATGTTGACTGCTCCTTCAGGTGCGTTAGCTAAAGCAAGTCCATCATCCACATAGAAATGTCTCATGACAAAGTGCTTGGCATCTTGACCATAACGTTCTGCACCTTTCTGGGCAGCCTTCTGCATACAGTATATAGCAACAGCTGGCGAAGGGCTGTTACCAAACACATGTACTCTCATTCTGTATCCTGTTACCTCTTTGTCTATGTTGTTGTCCTAGTACCACAGGAAACGCCAGGTAGTCACGATGGTCCTCTCTCACTAGAAAACAATAAAACATCTGTTGCACATCTGCTGTGAAGGCAATGGGCTCTTTCCTGAAGCGTAAGAGGACCCCCAGAAGTGTGTTTTTTTTTTTTAGATCTGGACCACTCAGCAGTACATCATTCAATGAAACGCATTCATGTTGCACACTGGAATCAAACACAACTCTTATTTGATCTGGTTTGTGTGGGTGGTAAACACCAAACATTGGCAGATACCAGTGTTCTTTACCTTTAACCAGTGGTGGTGCTACTTCAGCATGATTGTTGTTCAGCATCCTTTTGATGAATTCTGTAAAGTCTTTTTTCACTTCAGGTTTTCTTTGCAAGGTTTTACGTAGTGTGTTCAAGAGCTTCATGGCTTGCTCTCTGTTGCTAGGTAAATAACACCTGGGTGTGCAAAAAGGTAAAGGGGCTACCCAATTGCTGTTTTCATCTTGGAAAGCCTCTTTGTCCATGATATGGAGAAATGCTTGATCATCTATAGACATTGCTTGCTTGTCATCATCTTTTGTCTTCTGAAACACTGAGTTCCCTAAAGTATCAGTCTTTATGTCACAACAAATGTCTCTATTATAACTGGAAGAAAAGTCATAGCATGATTTCAAGGTTTCCTTAACAACAATGCTGTTCTGGCATGGGCCGAGGTGGGACGTACGCCCATTTGTTAGCACAGATGTCTTTGAAGTATTGACACTATCTGGACGATGTGCTGCTCCCAGACAAACTTCTCCTACTATAACCCACCCAAGATCAAGTCTTTGAGCGTATGGGGCATTAAAGGGTCCATTAATTTGTTGACGTACCTTATGTACCTGTAGAATGTCTCTTTCAAGGAGTAGAAGAATAGAGGTATCTCTCTGGACAGCTGGAATAAGGTAAGATATTGATTTAAGATGAGGATGATGAAGGGCCACTTCTGGTGAAGGAATCTCTGCCTTATCGTCTGGTATCATATCACCTTCTATCAAGGTGGGGAGTGAGAGTTGGACTCTTGTCAAGAGACTCGATAGTAAAGTCAGTCGCTCTCCTTCCTGCGGTCTGTATCACTCCTGCACATGTTTTTAAAAGTGTATGGAACTGCACTTGACGTAATGTTGAAGGCATCAAAAAAGTCTGACCTTGCCAGAGACCTGTTACTTTACACAAACATCTTCACTGCCTTCTCTTTATTCCTGGTGGGGTACACTGTTGCTAGACAGATCTTGGAACATGAGCGTGGATTTGTACTGTCACCACAGATTTCTGTGCATTTGGCCATTACTGGGGTAGCTGATTCATCCTTTTGCTCCCTGCCCTCATCTTTCAGGGTTTTAGCGACCTCTAGTGGTTGATGCAAGGTATTGGGGTGTAAAGCTGCGATGTGTCTGTTACTGCCACATTCTGAGCAATTTTCTTGTATTTTGCAGTCTTTGGCTATATGCTTGGTGGATGCACAACACTTGAAGCAGATGCTGTTTTCTCTAAGAAAGGCTAACCTTTCCTTGATAGGTTTACTTTTGAACCCCTTGCACTTGTTTAGAGGATGGGGTTTTTTTATGAAGTGGGCAAAGTCTGTCAGGGTCTTTATAGGTGTTTACCTTGTAGCTGCTTGTACCTCCTGAGTCTTCAAAGGGAACCATTGTCTTGTGGGCAATCACTGAAGTCCTATGGTAGGGTCTAGGTGGCTTTTCTGCCTTTGGAAGCTGGCTGCTGGTGATGAAGGAAAAACTGGGATCGCACCTCATCTTGGCTTGCTGCTGTACAAACCTAGAAAACACAAAGAAAGGAGGGAAAGGGACACCATGATCTTCTTTGTATTTTGCTCCAACACTCACCCATTTTTCTTGCAGGTGGTGAGGTAGTTTCTCCACTATAGGCTTTGTACCGTTGGTGGTATCTAAATGTGCAAGTCCCTTTAAATAACCTTCTTCCTTGGCACACTGAACTTCCCAAAGAATATTTCCTAGCTCTTGTAGTTTCAAATTGTCTTTGCTGTTTAGCTTGGGGAAAGACTCCAGTCTTTTCATTAGTGCACCTTCAATTGCCTCTGGTGATCCATATCTTTCTTCTAGCTTTTGCCAGGCCATATCGAGTCCTACTGGAGGGTTAAATAGGTGTATCCTGCGCATCCTTCTTGCATGCTCTGCAGACTCTGACCCAAGCCACTTTGCCATCAGGTCTAACATCTCCGCTGCTGTTAAGTCCAAGTCTCTGACTGCGTTCATAAAGGAAGCCTTCCATGCCCAGTAATTCTCAGGACAGTCATCAAACTTGAGGAAGCCTGCATTAACCATTTCTTTACGGACAAGATATTTAGTGACATCTTGCATGCGCTGGTGTTTGGATTGCTGCAGTGAGGGTTCATCTTTTATCACTCTGGTACCACCGGCCTCATGGGTTTGTTTTTGGACACTCAGGAGTTCTGCTGGTTTTGGTTTAAATTCAGGTGACTGGATTGGGAAACTGTTTTATTGCACCATCACTTGAAAGTTCTCGGACATACTCCCTAGTGCGTTCTGCTGAGGGAACGGGTTTCTCAGGCACATCTGGGCCTCCATAGACGGACTCCATTTCAGACCGCTCCATATCTGCATAAGCTGCAGCTTCTGCTGCTGCAACGGCGGCTGCACACTGACGCTAAAGAATATGCAACTTTGCTTCCTGTTCTGATTTTTCTTTTATCAACCTTGCTTCCTGTTCTGATCTCTCTTTTATCAGCTTTGCTTCCTGTTCTGATCTTTTATCAGCTTTGCTTCCTGATCTGATCTCTCTTTTATCAGCTTTGCTTCCTGATCTGATCTCTCTTTTATCAGCTTTGCTTCCTGATCTGATCTCTCTTTTATCAGCTTTGCTTCCTGATCTGATCTCTCTTTTATCAGCTTTGCTTCCTGATCTGATCTCTCTTTTATCAGCTTTGCTTCCTGTTCTGATCTCTCTTTTATCAGCTTTGCTTCCTGTTCTGATCTCTTTTATCAGCTTTGCTTCCTGTTCTGATCTCTTTTATCAGCTTTGCTTCCTGTTCTGATCTCTCTTTTATCAGCTTTGCTTCCTGTTCTGATCTCTTTTATCAGCTTTGCTTCCTGTTCTGATCTCTTTTATCAGCTTTGCTTCCTGTTCTGATCTTTTATCAGCTTTGCTTCCTGATCTGATCTCTCTTTTATCAGCTTTGCTTCCTGATCTGATCTCTCTTTTATCAGCTTTGCTTCCTGTTCTGATCTCTTTTATCAGTTTTGCTTCCTGATCCGATCTCTCTTTTATCAGCTTTGCTTCCTGATCCGACTTTTCTTTTATAATGGCGGCCTCTTTCTCAGCGAATTCTAGCTGAACACGAGCGGCCTCTGCTTTGGCGCGAACCCTGACAAAAAGAGTGCTTGCTGATGAAAACTGACTGGACCTTGCTGATATAGATGAATGTGAGCGTGTATCATCCTGCTGGACACCTGGCATGCTCTACCTGCCTTGATGTGTCGTGGGTAGCTGATCTTCAGCGTTATAGCGTCTTCCTGATCTTAGGCTCATTCTGTCTGTGCAGCGACTCCTATCCCCAGGCTTGTTGCGCTAACACCTTTTCACTGTTCCGCTCTCAAAGCACTGACTGTGTGTGATTCTAAACGGACAGCTAAACACTTGTCGGAGATCTCAGTAAACAGAAGCCCATGCTTGTATTGTTCACCAAAGGAATCCAACTTTATACTGTTTTATTAGTATATATATATTTTCTTCAGTATATATTAATTTGTGAAACTGCTATACAATCCAATAACAGCATATCAGTACACATGAAACACTAGTCAGCATAGATGATAATAAAATAACAGAAAGGCACTTACAGGTGATGATGTCTCAAACCTCCTGAGAGAAGAAAATATCTGCTGCATCCATAGAGAATGAAAATCTAAAATGGCTGAAGAAAACTTCCTGTAGCAAAGGTTTACTTCCTGTCTAAGGGATTCACTGAATACTTTAACCCTTTAAACGCCAGCCACGTAAATTTTACGTGGCTGCTTCTCCAACCGTTAAACGCCAGCCACGTAAAATTTACGTGCCTGGCTTTACCCCCTGCTAGCGCCTGAAAATGTAAAAAAAAAACCACTTACCTGACCCCTCATTCGAACCGTCCTGGGCCTCCTCTTCACCCTGGGGGGCTCCGATCCCCTGTCGGGGCTCCTCCGGAGGAAGGGGAGAGCCCGGAGTAGGGCCCCCCCCGTTTTTGCGGCTGCTGGCTTTTCCTGTAAAAAAATAAAAAAATAAAAATGACATTTACTCACCTCCATGTGCGCTCGATCGCGCCGGCCCTTCTCTTCACCTGGGGGGCCTCCGATTTCCCCCCCCCCCCCCCCCAGGGCTTTCTATCTTTCAGGCTCTCTCCCCTCTTCCTCCGACGGGCGCCGCCATTTTGCCGCGAAGCCCCGCCCCTTTTGGGGGCGGGGCTTATGACGTCACTCGGCCAGCGTCTTCACAGCTCCAGGCCTCTCAGCTGTCAGATGCCGGTGATCGGTGGCCGGAGAAGGATGGGGACAGGAGATCCTCTGATCTCCTGCCTCCCCTCCTCCTCTGGCTGCCGATCACCGGCATCTGTCATCAGAGCGGCGAGGGACACAAGAGCTGACGATCGGAGGTGAGTATAGAAAAAAAAAACATTATTTTTTTTTTAATAAAATAATTTTTACTGTGTGTGTGTGTTTTATTTAACTGTTAACCCTTTGTGAACTGGTAAGGGGTCCATGAGACCCCTGTACCAGTTCACAAGGCTGGGGTCTGGCAAGCCACCTGCAACTAGCGGGTGGCTTGCCATTAACCCCCGCACCCCCAATTACCTGTCTCCCCAAAGCCCGGGGGGGGGCAGAAGAGCCCGGGCCCACATAGGCTATGTGGGCTCGTAGGCTGCAGGGTGGGGGGGCCACAAAAGCTGGCCCCCCCACTCTGTTCCTACAAGCCCCCATAGCTGGTTCCGGGCTGGTTATGACGGGTAGGGGGGACCCTACATCATTTTTTTTTGAATTTTAAGGGTTAGGGTTAGGGTTAGCCTAACCCTAGCCCTAACCCTTAAAATTCAAAAAAAAAAATGAGGTCCCCCCCCCCCTGGGAGGGGGAACCCTACGTCATTTTTTTTTTTAATTTTAAGGGTTAGGGTTAGCCTAACCCTAACCCTTAAAATTAAAAAAAAAAATGAGGTCCCCCCCCCTCCCTGGGAGGGGGGGACCCTACGTAATTTAAAAAAAAATGTTTAACGGTTAGGGTTAGCCTAACCCTAACCCTTAAAATTCCCCCAAAAAATGGGGTCCCCCCCTACTTTTTTTTTTTTTTTTTTTTTTTTTTTTTTTAAAGTGGACCAACACCCAGGATTTTGACTATCCTGGGTTTTGGTCCACTTTGGCGGGGCACCCTGATCGGGGGTGCCCCGCTGTGTGAAACCCCCCCCAGAAACCCCCAAAAACTCACCTCTCCCCGCTCCCACGTGACTGCGCCGTCCAATCCCCGCCCACAGACAAGCAGAGTGACAGCGACGGACAAGGGGCTCATCTGCCGCCGCCTCCCGCGCGTCACTCTCGGCGTGCGCGCGCCCGCGCCGGCCATTCACAGACGGCCGGCGCGGGCGCGCGCACATCTAGAGGGGAGGAGGTAAGGGTTTTTGGGGGGGTCCCTCACCGCAGGACATCCCGATTTCGGATGCCCCGCGGTGAGGGAGGTGATCGGCCCGGGAATCTTATAGATTCCCGGGCCGATCACCCATGGGTGTTGGTCCACTTTAAGTGGACCAACACCCAGGCTGATCGGCCCGGATCAGATCCCTCCCCGCGGGGCATCCGAAATCGGGATGCCCCGCTGTGTGAAACCCCCCAGGACGCCCCGTTCGCCCTACCTTATCCCTGTTCCAACGGTGCATGCGCGGGCCGCATCTCGCGCTTCTCTCTATCAGGGCGCACACACGCGCCGGTCATTTGTGAATGGCCGACGCGGGCGCGCTCCCTGTTAGAGGGAAGCGCGAGATGCGTCCGCCAGCGTGCTCAGAGCCGCTGTGGTATGCACGGACAAGGGACGGACAACCACAGCGGCTCTGAGCACTCTGATTGGACGAGCGCTCGCGCATGCGCCGTAGGAGCGGGCTGAGGTGAGTTTTTTTTTATACCTTTCTCGGGGGTTTTACGCAGCGGGGCACCCCTGCGGAAGTTGATCAAAACGCAGGATAGTGAAAATCCTGGGTGGTGTTCCACTTTTTAGGCTAACCCTAACCCTTAAAATTCCCCCCAAAAATGGGGTCCCCCACCCCCTGGGATTAGAAAGAAAAAATTTTAAAAAATTAAAATTTTAAAGAATTAAAATTAAAAAGAAAACGACATAGGGGGGGGGGGCACTATTTTTTTTTTTAATTTTAAGGGTTAGGGTTAGCCTGGGAGGGGGGTCCCTGTGTCATTTTCTTTTTAAATTAACCCCTTATGTTTATAGTGTGGATAGTAGTATTTTATTTGTAAATGTTATAAAATGCTCTTTTCAGTTTGGGGGGTCTCCTGGACAAGAATGGGGGGGCTATCGATACATATGTGGTACCGTTGTAATCGGGAGAAATAGGGCTATCACATGCAATACGGTTTTTATTACTAAAAAAATGTTTTATTTAAAATAAAGGAGACAATTGTTTAAAAAATATTATATTCTAAGTATGTCACACACCCCACTTCAGACATTAAATCATTAATCATGGGTACTCACCGCTAGGTGGCGCTGCTTTGCAGAGAAGTCCAGAAAAAGCAAGCCCCTCCCGGTCTATACATACCTGGTATCTCCTAACAATTCCCCAGTGTTCTTCTCTGCAACGTGGCGACAAGACAGAAGAAAGAAGTCTCCTGCTTGCAGGTAGCCGGGGTATCACCCCGCCCCCCCCCCCCTACGGTCTATTTCTGCCCGTTTTTTTTGTCCCTTATCCCCTTATTTAATGGTAGCCTCCCAGCTTAGGCTGTAGGCTGGGCAAGGGTAGATGGCACATTGGTGCCTAGGAGATTAGCTCCTCCACTCGACCCTATATTATGGGGCATAGTGGTGATCCGGTGTGGTGATCCGGACGTGGGATGCCCCAGCCCTTATATTCCCCTTAGTGTTTAGCTTATACTGGGTGTGTGTGTGTGTGTGTGTGTGTGTGTGTGTGTGTTTCTTTGTCTGAGATGGGCGGTCTTGGTATGGGGCCGTCCTGTTTTCGGGGGCTTGGGCTCCCTGAACCCCGGTACTTTGGCCAGGTGGGGTCGGGTCGGGTGGGGGTGCCCGCCGGCCTGTTACCCGCCGGTTTCATGCCCTGTCTGCCGGTGGGCAGACTTTGATTTTACAGTGGGCGGGGCCGGGCGGTGCGCTGCGCCACCGGCCCGCCTGTGTGGAAGCGCCGGGGACCCTGCCTTAGGCGGGCGGGACCGCGCGGCATGTGGGCCGCGGGCCCGCTCTATGGCTTATGCGGGCGCCATTCCCTTGTGGCGCCCGCGGCTCGCGCGTTTTTTGTTTTGAGGGGCGGGGCCCGCGCCAAGCGCGTCCAGCGCCAAGCGCGGCCCGCGCCGTGTCTGTCAGAAGCGCGTAGTGTCCTGTTAGATGGGGAGGGGCGGGGCTACATGGGTCCTGCGCTCGCTGAGGCCGCCGCCTCTCCTCTCTGTCTTTTGCCGTCCAGGCGCCATTTCGCGGGGGCTCAGGTAGGCTCTTGGCCTTAAGTACAGCGTCGGAGCGTCCTGTTAGAGGAGCGCTCAGTGAGGGGGGACTGCTATGTCTGCTATGTTTTATTATTGGGGCACTATCCAGCTGCCTGTATTATGGCTGTTATTGGGTCTGCGCCCCTCTCCCCCTCCTGTCTCTCTCTCTCTCTCTCCCCCCCCCCTTCCCCCCCCCCCTCTCATTGGGGGCGACGGCAGGGTGCTCCAGCCAGGCTTTGGGCGTACTGGCTGGTAGTTTTTTTATATATTTTACTGGTGTAATGCCTGTACTCTTGGTCAGTGTTGATTGGTTGAATGTTTTTTTGTGTTTTTCAGATAATATCCGGGATTCCATCATACAGGGCTCTCCCGGTCTTATATACCTGGTTGGTTGGGGGTTGTCTTAGAGTCCCTTGCAAATTTCCAGGGCTTTTTTATTTAATAGTAGTATACATAGATAGATAGATAGATAGATAGATAGATAGAGAGAGAGAGAGAGAGAGAGATAGATAGATAGATAGATAGATAGATAGATAGATAGATAGATAGATAGATTGAGGGATAGATAGAGTGAGAGATAGATTGAGGGATAGATAGAGTGAGAGATAGATAGATAGATAGATAGATAGATAGATAGATAGAGATATATATATATATATATATATATATATATAGATAGATATATATATAGATATATTTATCCCTATTAAAACCCCAGAGGGGCATCCCGGGTCGCTTACTGCGTAAATCCCTGAGGGCTGCGAATACCATAAATTCACCATTATGGAGGCTACCAGAGATACCGGAACTAGTCCTTCGGGGCAGTCCAGGCTGTGTGGGGGATGTGGGACTCCGCTCCCAGGGGATGATGTGATCGTTTGTATTCCATGTGCACAGCAGAACATTGAGCGCCAGTCCGACACCTCGGTGCCTGGGACTTCTTCTACCGTGCCTTCTCCCTCCCCTCCTCGCCTGTTCCGGACCCCATGCGACGTGGTCGTTGGGGGTGATTCGCAATCTGAGGTAGGCGCCCGGTTGGCCAGCCTCGAGAAAATGTTTTCCGCTATGGCCGCTCAGAAGGCTCCTGCCAAGCGAAAACATCTGTCTCCGCCTCCGCAGGACTCCGATGAGGAAGTTGAGGTACTGGATTGGTCGGATCGTCCCCTTGAAGAGGGGGAGCTTATTGAGGAGACGGAGGATTCAGAGGTTCAGCAGTTGTCTAGCGCTGAGGGGGACTTGATAGAGGGGCCCCCTCTTGATACGCCCACTATTCCGGCTCAAATGTTTGAGGTTTTGGATTTGGATCCGCCGGAAGTTACTCCTCGGCCTAAGGGTCAGCTTTTTAGGGGTTCCAAGCAGCGCTTGGAGTTTCCCAGTCAGCAGCATTTTGAGGACGTGGTCCTTAAGCAGTGGGAGCAGCCTACGCGGCTTGTCGGGGTCCCGCCTAGTTGGGACAAGAAGTATCCTTTTCCAACGGATTTGTTGAAGCGGTGGTCTGTTTCCCCCGAGGTGGATGCTCCGGTTTTGGGGCTGTCTAATTCGGCGGCTGTTCACTTCCCTGATACTACTTCTCTCAAGGATGGCGAGGATCGCCGGATTGATCAGCTGGCCCGTCATGGCTTTGTCTGTGCGGGTTCGGTTTTGAGGCCTGTTTGTGCTTCCGCCTTTTTGTCTTTGGCGGTTAGGTCCATGGTCAGGGATTTAGGTGTGGACCTTGATCCTACCTGTGAGGAGTCTCTGGCTCTTAAGCGTTGTGAATCCTTTTTGTCGTTTATCCTGGCCGCTCAGGAGGATGCCATGTTGATGTGTGGCAGGGCTACGGCTCTGCTGGTGGCTATTCGTCGTTCAGTGTGGCTGAGACTGTGGACGGCTGACTTTAATTCTAAAAGATCGCTTACGGCCCTTCCCTTTCAGGGTTTGAGGCTTTTTGGTGAAAAGCTGGATTCTGTTGCCAAGGGGGGCAAGCTACCTCGGCGCAAGAAATTTCGCCGTTCCTTTCGGGGGACGGCCTCTTTTACTCCGTCCTTTCGGGGAGCCAGAGCCGGCAGGGGTGCGGGCTTCCCGGCCTCCAGGGGCGCCAGCTGGAATAGGGGTAGAGGCCGTGGCCGTCCCGTTCACGCCTGGGGTTCCAAGTCCAAGCCTGCGGCCAAGCCCGCTCAGCAATGAGGGGGCGCCCTCACCCGTACGGGTGGGGGGGCGGTTGCGAGACTTCTCCCGGGTATGGGACCAGGAGGTCTCGGACAGGTGGATCCGGGAGGTGGTGTCGGCCGGTTACAAGCTGGAGTTCGAGTCCCGCCCTCCTCTAAGGTTTTTCAGGTCTCGGGTGCCCTCGGATCCTTTGGCCGCACGGGGGCTCCTGGTGGCGGTAAGAAATCTTCTGGAATTGGCAGTCATCTGCCCGGTCCCTCCTTCAGAGGTGGGGCGCGGGTTTTATTCCAATCTCTTCACTGTACCCAAAAAGGACGGTTCGTTCCGTCCGATCCTGGATTTGAAGCTTCTCAACAGATTTATTCGTCCCCGGAAGTTCCGCATGGAAACCCTGCGGTCTGCGATCGGTGCACTTCGGCAGGGGGACTTTATGACGTCCATAGACATCAAGGATGCTTACCTTCACATCCCGATCTTTCCGGCTCATCAGCGGTTTCTTCGCTTTGTGGTGGAGGATCGGCATTTTCAGTTTGTAGCTCTTCCGTTCGGCCTCACATCTGCGCCGAGAGTGTTCACCAAGGTGTTGGCGGGAGTGATGGCCCTGCTCAGAGCTCAGGGGATTCGCATTGTACCTTACCTGGACGATCTCCTCATCATGGCGCCTTCCTTCAGTCAGGCGGAAGGGGACACCAGTTTGGTGGTGTCTATGTTGGAGAGGTTCGGCTGGGTGATCAATTACCCCAAGTCCTCTCTGGTCCCGGCCAGGGTGGTGACTTTTCTGGGGATGTCATTGGACTCTTGCCTGCACAGAGTCTTTCTCCCCCAGGCCAAGGTCCTTTTGATTCAGGAATTGGTTCAGCTTCTTCTTTCCAATCCTCGCCCGTCCATTCGGCTAGGAATGAGACTGGTGGGGTTGATGGTGGCCTCGTTCGAGGCAGTTCCCTTCGCACAGTTTCACACGCGGACGCTTCAGCTTCATCTTTTGGCGTCTTGGGACCGGCGACCGCGGTCGTTGGATCGGTCCTTCCGGATGTCCCCTCGGGTTCGGCAGTCTCTTCTGTGGTGGATGGTCTCGGACAATCTTCTGAAGGGCAGGTCGTTTCTGACCCTGCTTTGGGAGACTGTCACCACGGATGCCAGTTTGTCAGGATGGGGAGGTTTCTGGAAGGATCTTCAGTTTCAGGGGCAGTGGGACCCTCGGGAAGCTCACTTGCCCATCAATGTTCTGGAGTTGCGAGCCATCAGGTTGGTTCTGTCTCAATTGACACATCATTTGCAAGGCCTGCCGGTGCAGGTGCGGTCGGACAATCGGACGGCGGTTGCTTACATCAATCACCAGGGAGGGACTCGCAGTCTGGGTGCCCACAGAGAGGTGTCTCTGATTCTTGTTTGGGCAGAGACTCATGTCCCTTGCATCTCGGCAGTTTACATTCCAGGAGTGGAGAACACGGAGGCGGACTTTCTGAGCCGGTGTTCGTCCCGCCGGGGGGAATGGTCTCTCCATCCCCAGGTGTTTCGGTCCCTGTGTCTTCGGTGGGGGACGCCGGAGGTGGATCTGTTTGCCTCTCGTCACAATCACAAGCTTCCGACGTTCGTGTCTCTGTCCCAGGACCCTCTGGCTCTGGCGGCGGACGCCATGGCCCTGAGCTGGAGGGATCTGGGGTTTCTTTATCTGTTTCCTCCGATTCCCATGCTGGGCAGGGTTCTGCGAAAGCTGGTTCAGGAAGGAGTTCCCGCCATTCTCGTGGCTCCAAGGTGGCCAAGGCGGGTGTGGTTCGCGGACATCGTTCATCTGGCAGTGGATCAGCTCGATCTGCCTCTTCGGCCAGATTTTCTCACTCAGGGTCAGTTGTGTTACCCCAGTTTACCAACGCTGGCTTTGACGGCTTTGCTGCTGAAACCTCCATCTTGAAGGAGGAAGGTCTTTCGGATTCGGTCATTCGGACTCTTATTAGTGCTAGGAAGAGATCCTCTTCTTCCATCTTCTATAGGGCTTGGAGATCGTATATTGATTGGTGTGAATCTAGATCTTTGCCCTGCCGGGTCTTTTCCGTTTCCAGAATTTTGGATTTTCTTCAGTCAGGGCTGGACTCTGGTCTTCAGCTGAGTACTTTGAAGGGGCAGGTATCTGCCTTATCTATCTTTTTTCAGAGGTCTTTTGCAAGCCATTCTTTGGTCAAAAGTTTTTTCCAGGGGGTTTCGCATTTGCGGCCTCCTAGGAAGCCGTTGCTCCCTGTTTGGGATTTGAATTTAGTTCTTTCTGCCTTTCAGGCTCCTCCCTTTGAGCCTTTGCGGGATATTGCCTTGTCTACTCTGACTCAGAAGGTTGCCTTTCTGGTGGCCATCACTTCTGTTCGGCGTGTTTCAGAGCTGGCGGCCCTGTCGATTCAGGCCCCTTATTTTGAGAAACATCAGGACAAGGTGGTTTTCAGATTCAAGCCGGACTTTCTTCCTTAAGTGGTCTCTGCTTTCCATCTTAATCAGGACATTGTTCTTCCTTCTTTGTGTCCTAAGCCTAAGAATGACAAGGAGAGTGCGTTGCACTGCTTGGACGTGGTACGTTGTGTCAAGTTCTGTCTGCGTACTACGGCTCCTTTTCGTAAGACGGATGCCTTCTTCGTGGTGCCCTGTGGGCCTAGGAAGGGTTTGGCTCCGGCCAAGTCTTCTATTAGTAAATGGATTCGTCAGGCGATTGTTGGAGCCTATTCTGCCAAGGGGAAGGCTCCCCCTTTTCGTGTTACTGCTCATTCTACTCGTGCTGTTGGTGCGTCCTGGGCTTTTCAGCACCAGGCTTCGGTTGAGCAGGTTTGTAAGGCTGCTACCTGGTCTTCGGTTCACACCTTTTCAAAGTTTTATAAGGTTGATGTGCGGGCTTCAGCGGATGCTGTTTTTGGCCGCAAGGTTCTGCAGGCTGCAGTGGTTTGAGTGTGTCTGCATTATTGGTTGGATACTGGTTGGATACCCTCCCCATTTTGGACACTGCTGTTGGATGTCCCATGTTAATGAATTAATGTCTGAAGTGGGGTGTGTGACATACTTAGAATAATACCATTTTGTGATTACTCACCTGTAAAATGGGTATTATAAGTATGTCACACACCCCACTTCACCCGCCCTCTTTGGTATCCTGGCTCTTTATATGGGGAAGTTGTGTTTATTCACAGTTGAGGGTTACTTTTGTGTTTTGGTCTCCTGGTATCTTGCTTTTATTGCTGTTTGAATACTGGGGAATTGTTAGGAGATACCAGGTATGTATAGACCGGGAGGGGCTTGCTTTTTCTGGACTTCTCTGCAAAGCAGCGCCACCTAGCGGTGAGTACCCATGTTAATGAATTAATGTCTGAAGTGGGGTGTGTGACATACTTATAATACCCATTTTACAGGTGAGTAATCACAAAATGGTATTTTTATTTTTTTTTTACACAAAAATATTTAAAAAACAGTAGAAAAATTACAAACAAGACATTTAATGTTAAAGCCTAAACTCTGCTGCAAAAAAAAAAAAAAAAAAAAATATATATATATATATATATATATATATATATATATATATATATTTTTTTTTTTTCCCCATTTTGCGCCATGTTTAACCGTGATTTTTGTCGGAATTTCTTGGAAAATATATATATATATATATATATATATATATATATATATATATATATATATATATATATATATATATATATATTTTCCAAGAAATTCCGACAAAAATCACGGTTAAACATGGCGCAAAATGGGGAAAAATGACCAACTGAGGCTGACAAAAGTTCAAGTAGGCTGGCAATTAAAAGGGTTAATAGTACCTATGCATGTTGGGTATTGTTCTGCTCGGGGGACCTTGCGCTTTCAGATTTACCTTGTTTTTTCTTATTTGCATATTGATATTTTAGGAAAAGGTGTTTTTTATTCTGCTTTTTTATACATTTTTTTGTGAAACCCTGTGCAACCTAAGAATTCTTCAAGGGATTACTTCCAGAAAGATGAGCCCACGACAACAAGCTGGGTACGCTTAGAAAGCTTAAAATGTGTACTTTCAGGGAATATATGGTTTATGGGGGATATTCCAAATGTAAAGGCTTGTTTTGGTAGAAAAAGCACAAGGTGCGCACTTTGTCTGCAGAGCTGAAATTTTGAAGTAAAATTACCGTTACGCACATGCTTTACTTTGGTGTGTTTGGCAACTCTTCCATTGACAGTAGCTATGCGTGCTGGGTATTGTTCTGTTCGGGGCATGTTGCTTTTTCAGATTTTCAGTTTTTTTCTTGTTTGCATATAGTTTTTTTTAGGAAAATGTGGTTTTGATTCTGCTTTTTTATACTTTTTTTCGGGAAACCCTGTGCAACCAAAGAATATATTGAGGGATTACTTCCAGAAAACTGCACCCATGTCAACAAGCCTGGTACGTCTAGAAAGCTTGAGGTGTGTACTTCCAGAGAATATATAGTTTTTGGGGGGTATTTCAAATGTAAAGGGTTGTTTTTCTTGAAAAACTGCAAGGTGTGCTTAGCGCGTAGCTTAGTTGTATTTTATCTGAAAATCTCCTAAAGCATTGTTTCAGTTTGGGGGAGTCTCCTGGGCAGGGAAGGGTGTCTACCAATACACATGTGGTACCGCTGTAACCGGGAGAAATTGGGGTTTCACGTGCAATAAGATTTTATTGACAAACTTAAATTTTTTTTACAAAAAAACACTACAAATTGTAAAAAAAATTTTTTGGGTGGTTTTTTGCACATATTTCATCCAAAAATATTGAGAACACACCTAAAAAATGACAAACAAGACATTTCATGTTAAAGCCCAGAATCTGCTGAAAAAAACAATATATCACTTTCCTGGGAAATCCCTGGAAATCCCTTCAAAAATCACAGTTGAACAAGGGGAGCGCAAAATAGTGCAAAATGGTCTGGCAACAAAGGGTGACAAAATCTCAAGGTAGGCTGGCGGTTAAAGGGTTAATACTATATAATAAAGGTAGAACCGTTATACCGAACTTCTGCCAGTAGATGGCGGTGGTGCACTACACAACTATAAGTAATACACTCCTAAAAGCAATTATAACTGAACTAGTCTGAAAGGCAGCACATCGGCACTGCATGGAGGAGCTGCGGGGGAGCAGCAGACCTGCATGTAGAAGCTGCACTTGAGTTTAGACTTTTTGTGTTTCTGTCACGACAATACCTTTTCATTCCTCTAAATTTCAAGCATTGTAACGAAGGGTCTTGGGGCAGCATGAAAATACCAAATATAAGGGACAGGGGAGATTGCAGAATACATTATCTAGCACCACTAGAGCATTCATATAATAAGGGCCCTAGATTGAGAGAACATAAAATATATCTACGATTAAAGGCCAGTCCGGCCAGACTGCCTATTTATTTAAATCCCCACCCTGCCACCCCCTGACTCGCAGCAGTGGGGTTACATTGAAAAAAAGGACGGACGGGGGTTGGCCTGTCAGAAGCAAAGATGATGGCAGTGCAGGTGTTTTTTTTTTCTCTATTTTAATGTAACCCCACCACCCTGATTCAGCGCTAGGGAAGGGAGAGGTTCAAAGAAATGGGCAGTCTGGCTGGACTGGCCCTCTAGAGTTTCTTTACTTCATATGAAAGTTACATTAATTATACAATATTAGTATGAGATTTTCTTTATTTAGCCTGGAATTGGAACATTTATGTATCATTCTTCCTGTGACTTAATGACTTATGGCGGTGACTAACTTCCTCATAAAATTTAGTTGCTGAATTTAGTTAACAGTGTTGAAATCGAAGTCTGGGAGGATAGGAGTATTATGTGCATGATGATCAGGATGACTAACCACTTGCCTACCAGCCAATGACTTTTTATCTGGTGGTGGTATGCTATTAAATCAGAACAAAATCCCGGCCACAGGGGCATCCAGAAATTGAATCTGGGGGATTGTTTCTGCTCAAATCCCAATGTATGCAAGGATTCTGAAGGTGAGATTAAAGTGGACCAACACCCAGGATTTTCACTATCCTGGGTTTTGGTCCACTTCCACGGGGGACCCCGCAGATCGCCCTAAAAAACTCACCTCACTCCGCTCCTGCGCGAGCGCTCGTCCAATCGGAGCGCTCAGAGCCGCTGTGGTATGTACGGACAAGCAACGGACAATCACAGCGGCTCTGAGCACGCTGGAGGCCGCATCTCGCGCCTCCCTCTAACAGGGAGCGCGCCCGCGCCGGCCATTCACAAACGGCCGGCGCGGGTGCGTGCTCTGCTAGAGGGAAGTGCAAGATGCGGGCGCGGCTCGCGCATGCGCCGTTGGAACGGGGATAAGGTAAGGTTTCTGGGCGTCCTGCGGGGTTTCACACAGCGGGGCATCCCGATTTCGGATCCCGATTTCTTATAGATTCCCGGGCTGATCCCTCCCCCCCCCCCCCCGGGTGTTGGTCCACTTTAAGAAGGGCTCCTATGTTACAATGTAACTTGGCCTGTTATCGCTACAAAGTCAACTAATGATAATTTTTAGTTCTTTAATGGTCTATAATATGCTTTGTTGTGCATAAAAATTTAGAATAGCGCATTTTGAGTGTTCTTTGTGAAATGGAGATGTGGCAGGCAAGTGGCACTAGTTGATCTTAAAACTTGGAAAGTCCATGACAGATTTGTCAGTATTAAATGCCATGTGTTCCTTTGTCATTGTGTCAGGTTTCACTGTATAAATACATTTTACCTACTTTTTTATGGTAGGTTTGTGAAAGACAGATGGTTGCCCCCATCCCCAATCTATAACAGCATTGGGTGTATCACCAGTTCAAGTTAATGGAATTTTGTGTTTTTACACATCTTTTGTTCAATAATGTGTCTGGACCTTCAAACTGGATTGTGGGAAAGTATCAAAATCTATTAAATCTAAACTTTAGCCATTTCTAATTGATGTAAGCTCAGTTCAACAAACTGTTGAAACAACTGTTTTAATGATTAGGTGGAAAATAATAAATTCATTCTTGTGAATGGTCATTTTTAAAGCAGACTCGCAGCAAAAACTGAAAGCTCTGCCTTTAAACAGGTTTCACTAATGCTGACCCAACAGGAAATGGGGGGGGGGGGGGACTATTGAAGCTGTCACTTATTAAACAGAAACTGTTTTGAATTGTTGTGGCTCACACACAAATATCTTTATGGCCTCTAATGACATTGTCACATGCATATTTGTGTTCTTTGCATACGTTTACTGTAATTGCAGTGTTCTCATCTGATGAATGATACCAATATTTTTTTCTATAGTTTTCCCTTCAATAATTATCCGTTTTCAAAAATGTTTCAAAACAGTACTTGTATACCGTGACTGAACACCTTGATTGCAGCCTTTGTATCATCTGAAAAATAGAAACAATTGAAATGATTGAGAACCCTGGAGCGTCGTTATAAAGGTTTATTTAATTGTGCAGGCTAAGCTACATTAGTGTGTATGTATTGTATATGGCATAATAAGCATCATCAATCTAATGGTGGTGGTTGCTGGGTTTTTGTTTACTTTAGCTGTCAGACAAGGAGAGGACATTGCCATCTCAATATACACAAAGGAGTGACCTTAATGTTGTATCGTGTTCATTTGTATGACCCAGTATTTGTTCTGCTTGAGCCTAAAAGCATCCTTATTTGACTTGGAAGTTAAAAGTAGCAATTCATAAATGTATTCATCAGACCACAGGGCTTAGTTTTGTTTTTTTTATAAAGGATATCCAAATGGGTCATTTTTAAAAAGTTTTTGGCACTTATGGCAGCAGCTGGGTGTTTGAAAATAGAAGCACTCAATCATATCTATTGTTCAATTTTGATCTTAAAGTGGACCAACACCCAGGATTTTGACTATCCTGGGTTTTGGTCCACTTCGGTGGGGCACCCCGATCGGGGGTGCCCCGCTGTGTGAAACTCCCCAGAAAGCCCCAAAAACTCACCTGTCCCCGCTCCCACGTGACCGCTGCAGCCAATCCCCGCCGCCGGACAAGCGAGCGCGCCCGCCGCCACATCCCACGCGTCACTCTTACAGGGAGCGCGCCCGCCATTCACAAACGTCCGGTGCGGGTGCGCGCCCTGCTAGAGGGATGCGCGAGCGGCGGCGGCTCGTGCATGCGCCGCAGGATTGAGGAGTTTCTGGGGGGTTTCACACAGCCCGGGTGTTGGTCCACTTTAAAGAGTCCAGCCCAAATTCACATTTAGTTTTTAGTGGAGAAGGTCTGCATTTTTGGGCTGACCACTTCATTATCTCAAGCCTGTTTGTCTGTAACCAAGATGATTATAGCTTACTGAAGTGTTATGGGTTATTGTGTTAAAACAGAGTCGCAAGCCAATATGTGGAGAGACCCATGTTAGGTTTAATATAGGAGGGCTAAAGAGACCAAAAAAACTTTTTAGGTAAAGATAGAGAGGAGTTTTCCTAGAACGGAAAGTATTTGCACAGTACCCAATACTAGGACAGATAGTATTACCCATCTATCATTGCAGGAGGCTGAGCTATGAAAATCATCTCTTTATGTCTCTGTGCCATCCTAATATATTAAAGTGGACCAACACCCAGGGGGGATCGGCCCGGGAATCTATAAGATTCCCGGACCGATCAGATCCCTCCCCGCGGGGCATCCGAAATCGGGATGTCCCGCGGGGAGGAACCCCCCAGGAGGCCCACAATCCTTACCTTACCGGCGATCCAACGGCGCATGCGCGAGACGCGACCGCGTCTCTCGCTTCCCTCTATCAGGGCGCGCTCCCGCGCCGGCCGTTTTGTGAATGGCCGGCGCAAGCGCGCTCCCTGTTAGAGGGAAGCGAGAGACGCAGCCAATGACAGCGCTCTGGTATGCGCGTCCAAGCGGCTTTGGACGCGCATACCAGAGCGGCTCTGAGCGCTGTCATTGGCCGGACGAGGTCACGTGGGAGCGGGGAGAGGTGAGTTTTTGCGGCGATCGGGGGGGTTTCACACAGCGGGGCACCCCCGATCGGGGTGCCCCACCTAAGTGGACCAACACCCAGGATAGTCAAAATCCTGGGTGTTGGTCCACTTTAAGCCTAACATGGGCCTCGCCGCATACTGGCTTGCGGCTTTTTTTGGTATTCGCCAAGTCTCACTCCCCATACAGCCAGAAACATCCGCCCTAGTGCTGATGAGAGCCTAAACCTCAAAACACGTGTCCACTAGTTGCATGTGTATGGCTGTGTAAGTTTAAAGCTTATCCTTGGCATTGCACCCTTAGCATTTTTAAGGGCACTAGATGGCGCAGAGACATAAAGAGATGATTTGCATAGCTCCACCTGCTGCAAGCATAGATGGGGGTAATGCTATCTGTCCTCGTATTGGTTACTGTGTAAATACTTTCCATTCTAGGAAAGCTCCTCTCTTCGGGTTATTGTGTTTGAAATGCAAGGGCATTATCATTATCAGTATCTTCTTTTGACATGGGCAATATGATGTCCTCAATTGATCTGATATTTAAGTTGATCCACGATCTCTTGTAGAGGATGAATGGGCCCAACACATTGTATGAGAACCCCCCCCCCGTGCTTTGTGGGTAGTTCCTGCTGATAATTTGGATACACTTAATTACATAGTTACCTAGTTACATAGTTAATACGGTTGAAAAAAGACCATATGTCCATCATGTTCAACCAAGGGCGTTGGGGTAGGGGAAGTTATTTTTTATTTTATAGGGGCAGCTATTTATTTTTGTTTTGTTTTGTTTTACTGATAACCGCTAATAGTAACTGTTAATTATATTTTCTTCTGAATAAGCATTTAATCCTTTTTGAAGCTGTCAGCGGTTGATGTAACAAGCTTCTGTGGGAGGCTATTCCATAGATTTATAGTTCTTATGGTAAAAAACGATTGTCGCCTCCGGAGACTAAACTTCTTTCTTTCCAATCAAAGGGAGTGCCCCCTCGTCTTTAGAGAGGATTTTACCTGAAATAGTGTTCTCCCATATTTTTTGTATGGGCCATTTGTATATTTACACAAGTAAATCATGCCGTCTCCTCTCAAGACTGAACAGATTTAATTCTCGTAATCTTTCCTCATAACTAAGATGTTTCATTCCTCTTATTAGTTTGGTGGCTCTCCTCTGCACCCTTTCTATGAAGGGGTGCCCAGAACTGTGGCATATTTCAGGTGAGGGCGCACCGGTGCCTTGTAAAGAGGCAAAATAACATCTCTATCCGTGATTCCATGCCTCTTTTTTAATGCATGATAGTTTCTTGGTGGCCTTGGAAGCAGCTGCTTGACATTGCATGCTGTTATTTTGCCTGTGTTTCTCACAGTTTTACTCCCCCGAGGACATATGTGGCCTTCAGTTTATTAGACCCCAAGTGCATGACTTTACATTTTTCCACATTGAGTGTCTGGGCTTCCACTTGGCAAATGAATTTCAAAGTGTCCATGTCAGCCTGAAGCTTGTGACCACCTTCAATAGACTGCATTGTGCTACATAACTTTTTTTTTATTTTTATTTTTTTTTATTCATACTGTTTTTATTTGGATTTTCAAGAGTTGACATAATAAGGAATGACATAACAAAGGAAAAATAAGGACACATGAGTCACATACAAGGCTCGAACATGTCATCAGACAAGCATCTTGCAGGTTATACATATCTGGATCCAAAAGTGCTATTTAAATGCAGTCTCAATTACATTTCTAAAAGAGAATCAACTTAATTCCAATCTGAGGCTTGTCAGCCTTGTAGGCTTCGTGAGTCTGTCTCACAGGACAAGGACCTCCCCTACTGATAGCTCGGGATCTGCTGCTACCCAAGCCCAAAACCTGCCAGTATTCTCTCTTGGGTAACAATGTGCCCCCTAACGTTAACTCCAGTGACCCATGCATCCCTCTCCTACTCCTCTCAGCCCCCGCATCAATCTCGGCGGGCCTAAATAGACCGGGAGGAGAGAGATGACGGGAGAGAAGAAAAGGAGAATAGAGTTAAGAAAGCCGAAAGTAATCAACAAAACATGTCCTACAAAGAGAATTAGGAGGGAAAAGGTGTGGCTATAAGTGTAGAGGGGAGAGAGAGGGTGTATCCTCAAGCGAGGAAGAGAGACAGGGGAATAGAGGAACGAGAAGGAAAAAAGGGGGGGATAAGAAAGGAAAAGTCGAGATAGAGGGGAGAGGAGAGGGAAGAGGGTGGGGGGGATGGGGAGAGGAGAGGGAAGAGGGTGGGGGGGATGGGGAGAGAGGGAGGGGCGAAGATCAGGCCCAACCCTCTCTTTTTATTCTTTTTCTCTCCCATCCAGTCTACTATCCCTTTCTGCTGTGTCCCATCTTCTATCTAAAGGCATCTTTATATACGTCAGAATCTTTAAATATATCCCAAATTGTCCAAGTTTTTCTGAAGGTCTCTAATCTGTCCTGTTTTGCCAGTAAAATTTCCTCCATTTCTTCCAGATAATTAATTTGTGTGTACCATTCTTTAAGTGAAGGGGTCTTCTGAGTTCTCCAACACCTAGGTATCAGAACTCTCGCTGCATTCATCAAATGGATCCCTAGAGGGCTCAAACCCCCTATACCTCTCTTAGCTGACCATTTCAGTAGGTATCCTGCTGGTCCCCAATCCAAAGAGCATCCCAATATTTTCCCAGTAACCTCGTGGACTTTCTCCCAAAATGTAGCTATCCTCGGGCACCACCACCAGATGTGAAGAAAGGATGCACCCTGGCCTTTACACCTCCAGCAACGATCCGGGACTCCTGGAAAGATCCTATGAAGTCCTTCAGGGGTTCTATACTAACGAGTGGTTATTTTATAATTAGTCTCCTGTAGGGAGCTATTGGCAACACCTTTATGTAATCCCTTGTACAAAGCTTCCCAATCGTCAGTTGCAAGGTCCAGGCCTAGGTCTTTTTGCCACTTGTCCTCCCAAGGTCTCTTAGTTTCTTGCTTGGCATCACCCAGGATACCATAGGCCCAGGATAGCTGGTGGTCCCTTGGACCCTCTCCCAAGCATGCCTTTTCCACCTCTGAAGGTGCCTTTGCTCCTATTCCTTTCATCTCTTTGCCCTTAGCATAATGACGCAGTTGTAAGTATGAGAGAGCCGGAATTGGACCCTCCCACCTCTCTTGCAACTCCTGTCTTTCCAAGAACTGACCTCCATCATACAGATGTGTTACTCTAGGGGACTTCATTCCCCTGAATTGTGCCCAAAAGTCCAAACCTGGGGGGAAAGCTGGATTGTTCCTAATTGGGGTGAGTGGGCCCGGAACCGATATCAAATCTGGATGCTTCTTACCTATTAGTCTGACCTTATTTAGTGTCTCTCCAATCAATGGATAAACTTCAATAAGGCCTGGGGTGTCCTTCTTTTCCAAAAAGCAGATGCTACACAATTTTGCCTTTCCCACCTCATCCTTGATCCTAACACAATCTTTTTGAGATTTATTGATCTGCCAATCTATGAATCTTCCTAGATGGACCGTCCTAAGATAAGTTCAATACAGGGGAGGCCAGTGCCCCCTCTCTCCCTCCTGCATACCAAAATCTCTCTCCTTGTTCTCGGGGGCTTCTTGTGCCACACAAAGTCTCTGTAGGCCTAATTCAGGTCTTTAAGAAACTGGGCAGGTATCTTGATTGGAATGCATTGCAAGAGATAGAGAATCCTATGTAAGACATTCATTTTCAAGACCGCTATTCTATCAAACCAGGACAATTTCAATTTACTCCAGGCCTCTAGGTCTTTCTTCAACCTGGCCCCTAGGGGAGCAAAGTTTAGTTGAAACGGCTGACTCAATACCCTAGGAAGTTGTATCCCCAAATACGTAATGCTAACCTTCTCCCAAGGGAAGGGAAAAATCTTTCAAAGCTTCTGCCTCTTGTGTTGGAAGAGAGATATTGAGGGCGCATGATTTGTTATAATTGATTTTCAAATTTGAGATTTTACCAATTGTTTCAAATTCCTTTAGAAGTGATGGGATCGATATCCTGGGGGAGTATATATAGCGTAAGCTGCAACTTTCCTTTCCCTGTCACCTATCATGAGACCTCTACCCCCCTCATTCAGGTTTGCGTGTTCCGTTTCGGATCTCAAATCTAGGAGAGGAAATGTTGTTCACCCTGACTCTTGCTACTGGATCAGAGTAGAGGGCTAGGATCCTATTAAGAGCTGCTTCACCTAGACCTTTGTGATTTAGGACCGCTTTTACCCAATCCCATCTGACCCGATCGAACGCCTTTTCGGCATCTGTTGAAAGCATGATCGACTGGGATTTGTGATTTGTGGCCCACCAATGGACATCTATGGCCTTAATGACGTTGTCTCTCGCCTCTCTGGATGAAATAAAACCCACCTGGTCCTGCAAGATCAAGTCAGGCAAAAGCTTTGAAAGTCTCCTTGCAAGAGCCTTGGCAAAGATTTTTAGGTCGACATTCAGTAGAGCAATTGGTCTGTAGTTCTTACAGTCCGTAGCGTCCTTACCAGCTTTATGAATGACAACTATCTGGGCTTCCAGAGAAGAGGATGAGAGAGTCCCGGTTTCAGCAGTTGTTTCAAAGGCCTTGGCCAAATGGGGGAGTAGCTGGGGGGCAAATGTTTTATAGTATTGTCTCGGGAAGCCATCTGGGCTGGGGGCTTTACCTAGCTTCGAACCCTTAATAGCCTCCTGCAGTTCAGTGACAGTGATTGGAGCCTCCAGCTGTTCAATAATCTCTGGAAGGCTGGGCATCTGGGAGTCCTTTAGGTAAGACAGAATCACATTCCTACAAGCTTCCTTTTGTCCCTGGTTTGGCAGATTATAAAGTGCAGTATAGTAGGTTCTGAATTGCTTCGCTGTGTCTCTGTCCTTCTGGTGTAAGACCCCTTTAGCATCTCGGATCCCCTCAACCCTAGCCCTCATACCTCTAGGGTTCAATGCCCTCGCTAGCAAATATCCTGGCTTGCTCCCTAACTCATAGAACAACCCACTTCTATACGTAAAAGCTCTCCTAGTTGCTCTCTCCATTAAGTCTTTAAGCTCCCTTCTCTTCTCCTCCAGGTCCTTGAGATGGCTCTCCATCAGAGATTTTTTATGTTTTGCCTCCAGTAGTTTTACCTTTTTAATTGTTTCTTCAGTTTGGGCAGTCTTTTTTTTTTTTTTTTTTTTTTTTTTTTTTAGTCTAGCCCCCTCCTGAATCAAAAGGCCCCAAATCGTACACTTATGAGCTTCCCAGATGGTCAAAGGGCTCAATTCCTCAGATACATTTTCTCTGAAAAACTGTATAATATTCTTTCACCCTGTCAGCTATCCTATTGTCTTTCAGTAATCCTGTATTCATCCTCCAATTCCACTCCTTGTGCTCCCTATCGGGAAACTCCAAACCAAGAATCACAGGAGCGTGATCCGAGAACGAGATGCAGCCTATTTTAACTGACATTATTTTATCTAAATCTCTTTGTGATAGGAAGAGATAATCTATTCGTGAATATTTATTATGAATAGGTGAGTAAAAGGTGTAATCCTTCTCAGTAGGGTGCATTAATCTCCAAGTATCTATAGCCTGAATGTTTGACAAAGAATTCTTAATCTGCTTCAGTGCTCTATAAGTGATAGTTGATTTGGCATGACGTGTCTACAAGTGGATTAAGGGCACAATTCAAATCTCCCCCCAAAATCAAAATTCCTTCCTGGAATGACCTAAGCTTCCTCAGAGTTGAAGTCAAAAAGCCCTGTTGGCCCCTATTAGGAGCATATACATTTGCAATCGTGATAGCAGTCCCAGACGGCAATTTACCTTTCAGAAATATGAATCTCCCCCTCACTATCCGTGCTTTCAGCTGTTATGGTAAGTGGCAATGCTTTATCAATTAGGATCGAAACACCTTTCGTCTTGGATAAAGGAGAGGGAGCATAGCGGTGAGTGCTATAAGTCCTGTTACCCAAGTATGGAGTCTTGTCCTTCTGAAAATGCGTCTCTTGAATCGGAGCAATATGAGCTCTCTGCCTCTTAAGATCCCTTAATAGAGAGTGCCGTTTGTGTGGGCAATTAAGACCTCTAGCGTTAACTGACAGAACATTGATTTTATGGTTATCCCCCATCTTTACTGCTTTACAGACCCTCTCTAGGGGTCTCACGAGTAATCCCGGTGTAATCAGGCCAGTGAGCCCCACTCCCCCCTCCTCTCAAGTGAGGGTAAGGTGGGTACTGGATGGGGAGGTAGGTAGGGAAGGGGCAGGGAAGTGAGGGTAAGAAAGGAAGAGAATTCAGAGTATCAGAAAAACTACAACCTACCTGTGATCTAGATCAGAAATTGACAAGGAACTAACCAGGAGTAGATTTCTTATATGGTTAAAGAACCACTCCAAATACTTTCCTCTGGTGGCAAAGGCTACGCTTGCCTTCCCGCGAAAGTCGGGACCCAACTTTATAAGATCTCGGGTGTTCCTGAAATAAAAATGATGTTTGGGAGAACATGGAAGGCCGTCCTGGGCCGCAGCAAACCCTCGGCCGCAGCTAGAAGTCAGAGAATTAGACCAATCAATAAAACATTGCGCAGTAAGCGGTCCCAAACCAACGCAGCTGAACCCTTCCCATGGGCATGCCAGAATTTTCAAGATTAGGTTGCCTTCTCAAACCCCCTAGCTGGTATAACATCAGCCTTCAAACTACCAGGAGTATGCAATGTGGCAGTCCCCCCAACATATAAACTACTAGAGCAGAGGGACAATAAAGCCCCAGCCAAAGTCCCCTAGAGCGGAGGCAATAAAGGTGTGAGCGTCCCCGCCAGCTTCAATTTAGAATAGTAGAATAGCTGCTTCCACAAGGGAGACCCCACCCCTCGCTCCACCCCCCCCCCCCCCCGACAGGGACTATCCCGTAGCACAAACAACGAGGAAATGACCCGCAGTGAGTATGGGAGCAGGCCAAGAACCCATCCCATCCCCAAGGGGGACACCCCTCAGCCCTACCAGGGTGTCCAGTGTTAACAAATCCTCAGATGACAAGAGACAGCATTCCCCCATATGCGCGCTTTGATATCTTAGAGGGACCCAGATTCACACCTGCAGACAAGCTGACAAGATGTGTAGGTGCCCAGAATCTCCTCAGCGTTCCTCTCCCCGTTCGCAATGACTAGAAGGGAGGCACAAGTCAGGAGAAAGCTGTCCAGCGTCACGTGCAGAGCGAGGGCAGCCCATGCACTCCTCCACAGCTGCCGCCTAAAGAACCCAGCCCGTCGTCGACAACATAAGCGGTCATAGGGATCTTAAATCTCCGGTATAAACAACGCAGGAGGTTTGGGCCATATGCGGAGCCCAAAAAAGGGGAGGGGTCCCCACCCCTGCATGGAGAGGCAATGCTCTATATAGTACTCAGACCATAGCCTAAGTTTGAAGCCCTCTCGTGCGCAACAGTATCTCAGTAAGCTCTTAATAGTGCAATTCCAACTGCCCCAGGGGACAGCGTCACCAGCGCGAGGGAAGCTAACTTTCTCAGCTCATTAGTAAGTTCCAAACATGTCATCTGCCCAACTAATCAAAAAAGGAAAAACTAAGACACAACCAAGACTGGCACCTAACATAACTATCCACGGTGTTCAACATATATGAGGTAGAATTATAGTAACCGCCCACGTCCAATGTCGTCCTCGCTGCTACGTGCGGAATGGGATGCACACATTGGATGAGGGCGCCAAGACACATGTCAGACAAACTTTAATAACTCTATGTAAACAGTATTTTCCTATAAACGGATCAGTGAAAGGCCGCTCCCAGTGAGCGTGAGCCCCCCCCACACCCCCGCATAAGTAGGGGGGGGGAGGAGGCCCCCGGGCCCACCCAAGGCAGCCGATCAGACCATAGAAACTCAAGCCATATCAAAGCGAGCAATCCCTAAGCGAGCGGCAACATCTTATTTAAGCATCCCTATCGCCATATTAATGATCTACTAGAATCCCTGCAGTAAAAATTAAATGCAAAACTTATCACATGCTCAGCTGAAAAGGCATAATCAAATAGGTAGCACATTACCAATAGCAACTATAATCGGTATAAAGGAGGTAGATTTGTGCTAACCGCCGATGTCTGACTGCGCCCTTGCCGCAGCCTGCGGAATTGGATACGCAGATCAGAAGCCGGCATAAGGCACCTTACACTTAAACAATATTACTACCAGAAAGACAGCCATTATAGCATAACAGAAACTACAAGGGGCTTCCTTCTGTCAGTGCGGGCTGGCCAAACTCTTCATTCTCGGCCCTCTTGCCATATCCCGAGGTTGCGGCGATCTGAAGGACCTCTCCGAGACAGTTCAGGGGAGATTCTATTTGGCGAAATGCTAGGGGATCCAGCCCTGGAAGGGAACGCCAACAGATCCGGATTTGCAAAGTCCACGAACCAGTCCAGAACCGATACTTGAGGTAGGTGAAGCCAGTTGCAGAAGTCCGCCAGGTCACCCGGGACACGCAGGGTGCCTGTTTTCCCGTTCTTGGTAGCCAAGAGCGCGAAAGGAAATCTCCAGCGTTAAGGGAGGCCTCTCTCCCTCAGTAGTGATGTGAGGGGTCTTAAGGCCCTACGGTGTTGAAGGGTGATGCCTGAGAGGTCCTGAAATAGCTGAATCTCGTTGTTAAACAAGATCGAGTCCTGAGACGTGGCCTTTGAGATGATCTCTTCTTTAAGAGCAAAGCTTTGTAGACAGCATATAATGTCTCTGGGGCTTGAATCCCCCATGTTTCTCGGACGAAGTGCTCTGTGAGCTCGGACCAGGTCAATTGGAGTGTCTGGTGGACGCTCTAGGAGAGTGTTGAAAATAGAGAGTAAGGCGCTAGCGATCTGATCCTGCGCCACCGCTTCTGGGACTCCTCTCACTCTAATGTTGCACCTTCTATTTCTGTTGTCCAAATCTTCGAAGTGCCTATGCACATTAAGCATGTAGTTGTTATGCGCGTTAACGACCTCGCTCACCTCCCGCAGTCTGCGCTTTGTGATCGCCTCCTCTCTTTCCACTCCTTCCATTCTCTGGGCCAGAGACCGCATATCAGCCTTAAGGTCAGCTATTGCCTCTGCAATGGTGGACTTGATTTCCCCCACAAATCTCGCCAACCTAGAGCAGGTGGGGAGTTGGCTGAGCTGGGCTGCTACATCCTGCTCCTCTCTCTCAGGCCGCCAAGCTGGACCTGTCCGGAGAGCTCTCAGGTGAGAACGAGGCCGCCATATTAGGTGCGTGTTGCCCTGCGTCCTCCGGCCGCTGCGACTTAAACATGTCTGGCAGGTTCCTGGTGCTCGTGCTTTGGTTCTGGGGTGCCCTCTGTGTTTTAGCCGTTGTCCCCGATCTGTTACTCTTGCCCATGGTCTACAGGGAGCGCAGAAATCAATGCTTTCGGGAAACGCCACCACAAGCTCCGGTCTCAGGCTGCCATCTTGCCCGCCGGCCAAGCCACGCCCCCCCGTGCTGCATATCTTTGTGTCATTTGCAACAATAGAGACAGTACTTCCAATCCCATCTTCTATGTCGTTTATAAACAAGTTGAATAATGGTGGGCCCAGCACTGAACTTTGGGGTACACCGCTTACAACCGGTAACCATTCAGAGTAAGTATCATTAGCCACAACTCTCTGCACATGATCCTTCAGCCAGGTTTCAATCCAAGTACAAACCGTATTTTCTAATCCCGAAGATCTCAATTTCCCTCCAATAAGCGTCTATGGTCGACAGTGTCAAATGCTTTTGCAGTTTTCTGATTGTAGCAGTGCTATTTGAACAAATAGTTTCCTCCTTCCTTCTGCATCTTTTTCAGAATTTGATTGCATTTGAGATCATTTTAACTGAATATCCTATATTTAGTTGCACATCTCTACAGTGTTTGTTTTTCCTCTTCAATCCCTAATCAAAGTGTTTTTCATAAGCAGTCTGGAATGACCCATTATCTCCAGTGTTTTAGAAGGAAATGCACTATAACAAGTGCAGCATATGTCGCCTTCCTACTTTAAATGAGGTCAAGATTAACACCTGTAATTCCACAGGAATTACAAGAAGAGCTTAAACTAGCAGTTTAACTCCTCACTGCTATTTTGAACCACACCCCTTTCAATTTATTGAGTCAATTACTCAGAAGGAGCAAACATGCATGTCCTAGTTGTTGGGTCTGTGTTTCTATTATTACTCTACTACACTTACAATTAATTAATTATTTTGAAATTCATTTACCAAAAAAACTTAAAGGAGCAGTATCGCGAATTTTTCTTGGTGACTTATTTAAATGGTACTTTGAATGTAGGTAAGTGTTGGAGTAAGAATTGCAAATGTAGAAAAAAATGATGTGTGTGTTGAGCAGCTGGAGACTAATAGCTCATGTTTGTCTTGTGAGTGTCGGGAGCCAACACTCTGGCCTGTTCCATGCTGAGGAGAGGGGTGAAACAATGTATCAGTTCCATGCTGAGGAGAGGGGGAGAACAATGTATCAAAGTCTCAGCTGTTCAGTGCTGGCAGCCGTCCAGCATCAGATAACAACATTGCAACATTGCCTGGCCAGAACTTATATATCTAAAACAGAGAGAAAAGCTCTTGAAGTCATTTAGCTGATTTTGACAGTTTTCCCTTCATGTTGGCTCTGCTGCAGAATCTTTCAGTTTACCATTTTTTTCTTTCATATTCTTATTTTTCATTTTTCCATATGATCTTTCTTTCAGCTTTGATCAAAGCCCAACCCAGGATTTTCACTATCTGGAGTTTTGTTTTGTGCCACTCAGGGTTTTGTTCCACTTAAATACCTTTAGATTTTCCTGCACAGTTATTCAAAGAAGAATTTCAGTCGTTTTCAGTCAGTTTAGTTTATTTTGTATAGATTTTACACATTTGAGTCACCTGGTCTCATAACAAAAGCAGCACCTCACACACACACAGCCGTTACCACTGATTACAGTGTCAGCCTCTGAGGTAAAGTGTTGCTAGGAGACCAGTGGGCTAAATGAAGCAGCTCACTAAATACAACCCAGCAGATCCCCCTATTCAGCAAATGGACTGAACCGTTGTCATTATACAATTTAAAAGAGAGGCATATATATTTTTTCTTTTTCTATAGCCAGATTATTTATACACATGTTATAGGCTATAGTGTGGCTATTTAATTTATCTTTTTTAATGCAAATTTCGCGATACTGCTCCTTTAATTTATCAGGTTAAGTTGGACTTCTATTTTCTTGGACACCACATGTTGCTTACTAGAACTTACAACTTGTTTGGTAGCTTTGATAGTGTAATGCAGTATTCCCCAACTCTCCCCTCGTGAGCCACCAACTGGTCAGGTTTTCTGGATCTGCACACAAATACGTAGGTGAAATAATGTATGAAGCAGTGGTATAGTAGTATAGAGCTGACTTCATCCACAAAACATGACCTGTTGGGGGCTCTGTAGGAGAGGGATGGGGAACACTGGTGTAGCGTGTGTTAATAAATGTGATGTATGTGCTATTTTTGTATGGTAAAGAGCTCATCTCTTAGGTAAGTAAATAGTGGCACACTTTCACTATATCTTAAGTAAGCAAATACTAATCTGCATGAGGGGTGCTGCCCAATAGGATAATTCTTCCTATCCTATAGACCAAGTATTTAGAAATATCAGGCGCACACCAATTACACTTAAAATATTTTTTTACTTTTTTGTTCTGCAATTAAGACCCATGTTTTATCCATACAGGCAGGGGTTAATAATACATCATCTCAAAATATTTACAGGGGTGTTTACACACTTAGCTAGTTGTAAACACATAAACAGGTTTAGTTCAGGCAATCTCTGTTGTGAGCTCTCTCTGTGGTTTCAGAAATGAAAAGGCAGCTGCTCTGAAATCGTCAGTATAAACAATGAAGCAAGAAAATGGAGAAAAATTGTATCCACAGTGTGAGCTCACTCACATTCTGAGAGTAGACTGTATAATTCAAGGATTAGATACACAGTATCTCTATTATGAGAAGCATTTGGATACAAAAACAAATGCCATCATACTATGCTGCATGCTGGAGCTGATGGTTCCTCATCAGGATTACCATAGCATTGCAGCTTACAAAATTATTCATATATATCGTTATATACAGAGATAAGCTTTATAATTATACCATTCACAGATATCATAAGCAAATAGCCCCCTAGACATATGGGTACATCAATGTATAGAGGACAAAATCTGCAAATAGTGTGCAGACAATGTATTACCCAGAGTCGTGAGATAGCAAAGGTCCTCCCACGTTCTGGGGATCACGTCCCCTTTGTCAAGGAATGGCGCCATTCCTTGACAAAGGGGACGTGATCCCCGGACTCTCAGAATGCAAGTGACCTCACACTGTGGATACAGTTTTATTCCAAGTATGTCTCACACCCTGCTTCGTAAATAGTAATAACATTCGGGTTATGTCCAGTAGAGGGTGAACTTCTGCAGAAATGACTAGAAAAAAGAAACCCCTCCCAGTCCAGAAATGACTAGAAAAAAGAAACCCCTCCCAGTCCATAAATACCTGGGACCTCCCACACATTCCCCAGTAATGATCTCTGCAGACGGCGAGCAAGTCAGAAGATGGCCGTCTCCTTCCTTACAGGTAAGCCTGGTTTACACCCGGCCGTCTTATTGCCCTATTTCTGCCCGGACCTTTTCTTAGTTAATCCCTATGCCTCCCAGCTTTGGCTGTAGGTCCGGGCGAGGGTAGGTGACACCCTAGGGGTGTCCTATTAGGAGCCATGCTCCTCCGTGAGACCCCCACCAAGGGGTAGGCGGATACCAGGTTCGGGATCCTGGTTTGGGATGCCCTGTCCGTTGTCCCTACGCCGCATTAGGTGGCTTGGTTCACCCCCCCCCTCCCCCTGTGGTTCCCTGGATCATGGGGGTGGGGGGCCTGTCCCTCCTTTTTATTTAATCTGATGATCACTGTCAGTTTCATGTAAATGGTGTTGGTGTGAATGTGACTTCTCTTTGGCCAGGCCACGCTGGCAGGCGGCCTGGAGTCCGGGCCGGCACCTTTTTTCCGGGGAGCGCGGCCATTGAAACGGGTTTTTTTTTTTTTGTTTTTTTTTTTTTTTGTCCCCCGTTCTCCTCAGCTTGGAGGGGGGGGGGGGGCGGGGCTGGGTGCTCGGCGCGCTACCGCGGCCCCGCCCCCCTCTCTTGGCGCACTAGGAGGTTCCCAGCCAATGGAGTTCTTCTGCAGTTCCTCTTCCCTGATGGAGGGGGCGGGGCCACGCACGGCACGCGATCCGCGCTGGCCCGCCCCCCTTCTCCTTCTCTCCTGGCTGCTGCTATTGCTGCTGTCTCTCGCTGGTCGCCATGTTGCTGCTGCTGTGAGTGCCCTGCGGGGCTTGTTTTCTATCATGTTCACGTTATTGTTTTTATGGGGGTGTATGTATGCTGTATTATTTTGCTATATAAATCATGGCCTTACAGTTGGTGTGTCTGTACTTATTATTGTGTTTTGATTGCTGTATGGCTTGTGGCTCATGGTACCCCCCTTTTTTCATTATGTCCTCCCAGGGGGATTTCCTTCCTTGATAGTTAAAAGGGTTTTTTTTTCTCCCGGTCCTTGGGTCCCGCACTAAATTTGGGGTTTTTACAAATCCTCCCACTAACGGACGTGAAGGGGCATCCCGGGTAGCTTAATAGCGTAATTCCCACTGGTCATTGCGACTACCACAAAAAATCACCATTTGGAGGCTTCCCAGGATACCGGGCTCGGGCTCCCTTCGGCGCGACCCCGGCAGCGTGTGGTTTGTGGGGTATTCCTTGCGGGGGATAATGTGATCATTGCATACCGTGTGCACAGCGGGCAATTACGCGGCAGTCCGGGTCCCAAACGTCTGGGTCAGTGCCGCCGGCCTCGTCACCTATACCCCCACGCCTGCATTTGACCCCAAGTGATGTTGTCATTAGTGGTGAGTCGCAATCTGATGTCTGTGCTAGATTGGCCAACATTGAGAAATTGATTGCTAGCTCTGCGGCCAGAAAGACCCCAGCTAAGAGAAGGCATTTGGCACCGGCAGAGCCGGGTTTTGATTTTGAGGAATATGACCCCTTTGAATGGTCTGATTACTCCCCACTGGAAGAAGGGGAATTGTTTTCAGAGTCTGAAGGCTATGATGATCAGCAGTTCCTGGATGCTGATGCTGGGCAGGAGTGTGGGGATACTGTGGATACCCCCGGACTTCTGGCCCATATTTTTGAGGTTCTTACTAATTCCCCTCTTGCGGAGGCCACTCAGCAGAAGGGGGAATTTTTGGGGGCCGCTAAGCCTCGCCCGGAGTTTCCTGATCAGAAACATTTTGACATATTGATTCTTCAGGAATGGAAAAGGCCCAGCCGGCTTCCTGGTGTCTCTCAGGGGTGGGATAGGAAGTATCCCTTTCCGGTGGACAGGATGAAGCGCTGGTCGTCGCCCCCAGAAGTCGACGCTCCGATTCTGGGGTTGTCCACTCCACCACGTTGAAGGATGGTGAGGACCGTCGTCTTGATCAAATGGCGTTACACGCCTTTGCCTGTGTGGGTTCGGCCCTGCGTCCCGTTTGTGCTTCTGCTCTCATGCCCGTGGCTACCAGATCTGTTATTAGGGGCCTGTTGGATGGTCCCCATCTTAACCCTGCTAGTTATGAATTTGCAGCACTTATGCGGTGTGATTTGTTCATGACCTTCGTCTTATCAGCCTTGGACGATACATTATGCATGTGTAGTAAAACCTAGGCTTTGCTTGTGGCTATACGCCGATCAGTTTGGTTGCGCCAATGGGCGGCTGATATGGCGCTTACAGGGCTACCCTTCTTGGGTAGGCGACAGTTTGGAGATAATTTGGACTCGGTGGCGAAAGGAGGAAAGTTGCCACAGTGCAAGAAGCAGCACCGGTCCTTTCGGGGGGCAGGCTCCTTTAACCCCTCCTTTCGTGGCTCTCGAGCAAGCAGGGGAGTTGCTTACTCTGCGTTCAGAGGTGACACCTGGGGTAAGGGCAGAGGACGTGCCCGCCCCGGAACTGCCTGGGGTACCAAACCCAAGGCTGCTGCCATACCCTCTAAGCAATGAGGGGGCGCCCTCACCCTCGCGGGTGGGGGGACGGCTAAGGCTCTTCGCCCAGGTCTGGACCCGGGAGGTCACAGACAACTGGATCCTGGAAGGGGTTTCTTCCGGGTACAAGCTGGAGTTCGAGTACCGGCCTCCTCCCAGAATTCTCAAGTCTTGGGTTCCTTTGGACCCCCAGACGCACAGGGGCTGTTATTGGTAGTTCAAAACCCTCTGGACATGGGGGTCATTTGCCCGGTGCTCTCCTCAGAGAGAGGTCGGGGCTATTACTCCAACCTTTTTATAGTACCCAAAAAGGATGGCTCCATAAGACCCATTCTGGATCTCAAGATTCTCAACAGGTTCATCAGAACCAGGAAATTTCGCATGAAGACTCTGCGCTCGGCTATCAACTCTCTTCATCCAGGGGACTTCATGACGTTCATAGACATCAAGGATGCTTACCTTCATGTGCCGATCTTCCCAGGAGACACCAGGTTGGTGGTGACTACGCTGGAGAGGTTTGGTTGGGTGATAAACTACCCCAAGTCTTCTCTCTCCCCGTCAAAGGAGATTTCCTTTCTGGGCATGAATCTGGATACCATTCAGACCAGGGTGTCCTATCCCAATGGTGCAGATGGTTCAAGATCTGTTACGTTTTCTTCTGTCCCACCCTCGCCCGTCCATCCGGCAAGGGATGAGGCTGGTGGGGTTGACTGTGGCCTCCTTCGAGGCAGTTCCTTTTGCTCAGTTTCACATGAGGCCCCTTCAGTCTGTTATCGGCTTGGGACAGATGTCCTCTGTCCTTGGATCAGTCCTTTGCGATGTCTCCCTTGGTCCAGCAGGTGGCCGGAACCGAAAAATCTTCTGGGGGGCAGATCCTTTCTGGCCCTTTGTTGGGAGACGTCACCACGGATGCCAGCCGTCGGGCTGGGGGTTCTGGAAGACACATCAGTTCCAGGGGCTGTGGGGTCCTCAGGAGGCGCACATCTCCATCAACGTCTTGGAGCTGAGGGCTATTCGGTTGGTCTTGTCGCACCTGACGCATCATCTCCAATGCTTACCGGTTCAGGTTCGATCAGACAATTGGACTGCGATTGCTTACATCAATCACCAAGCAGGGACTCGCAGCAGGAGTGCCCTCAGGGAAGTGTCTCTGATTCTTGCATGTTCCATGCATCTCGGCGGTGTACATTCCAGGGGTGGAGAACCTGGAAGCGGACTCTCTGAGCAGGGGGTCCTCTCGCTGAGGGGAATGGTCCCTCAACAACAAGGTATTTCTATCCATTTGTTGCAAGTGGGGGTTCCCGGAGGTGGATCTCTTTGCCTCCCGTCACAACCACAAGCTCCCTGCCTTTGTGTCTCTGTCCCAGGATCCTCTGCTCTGGCAGTGGATGCCATGTCCCTGGCCTGGCGGGATCTGGGTCTCCTGTATCTGTTTCCCCCCTTCTCCATGGTAGGCAGGGTGGTGCGCAAGCTGGTTCAAGAGGGTGTGCCAGCAATCCTGGTGGCTCCAAGGTGGCCAAGACAGGTGTGGTTCGCAGACGTCGTGTGGCTGGCGGTCGATCAGTACAGGTTGCCCCTGTTTCCAGATATGGTCACTCAAGGTCAGCTGTGTTACCCCAATTTACAAACGCTGGTTTTGATGGCGTGGCTGCTGAGACCTCCATCCTAAAAGAAGGTTTGTCTGATGCTGTGATCCAGACGCTTGTTAGGGCTAGGAAGAAGTCTTCCTCTAACATCTACAACAGGACCTGGCGGTCCTATATTGATTGGTGTGAGGCTAGGGCCTTGCCTTGTAGGGTGTTTTTGATTCCCAGAATTTTGTTTTTTTTTCTCCAACACAGTTTGGACCTGGGCCTTCAGCTTAGTACTCTGAAAGGGCAGGTCTCCGCCCTTGCGGTTTTCTTTCATAGGTCTTTTGCTCCTCATCCTTTGGTTAAGACTTTTTTCCAGGGGGTCACTCATGTGCGGCCCCCTCGCAAGCCCTTGTTGCCTTTTTGGGGCTTGAATTTGGTTTTGTTGGCCCTCCAGGGGCCTCCTTTTGAGCCGGTGCAGGATGTTGCACTTTGTATTCTCACACAAAAGGTTGCCTTTTTGGTGGCTATTACCTCCGTTCAACGTGTTTCTGAGTTGGCGGCTCTGTCTATTCAGGCCCCTTACTTTGAAAGACACCAGGACAAGGTGGTCTTCCGCTTTAAGCCAGACTTCCTACCTAAGGTGTTTTCTGCCTTCCATCTCAATCAGGATGTGGTTCTCCCTTCCTTGTGTCCTAAGCCTAGCAATGACGAGGAGAGGGCCCTGCACTCTTTGTGGTTCGTTGTGTGAAGTACTATTTGGTGGCTACTTCTCCTTTACGTAGGATGGACGCCTTGTTTGTGGGGCCCTCTGGGCCCAAGAAAGGTTTGGCGCCCGTCAAGTCTACCATTAGTAAATGGATTTGTCAGGCCATTGTTAGGGCCTATACTGCCAAGGGGAGGGATCCCCCTTTCCAGATCACTGCTCATTCTACTTGTGCTGTTGGGGCTTCCTGGGCTTTTCAGCACCAGGCCTCTGAACAAGTTTGTAAGGCTGCTACTTGGTCTTCTGTTCATACCTTTTTCAAAGTTTTATAAAGTTGATGTGCGGGCCTCAGCGGATGCTGTTTTTGGTTCTGAGCAAAAGTTCTGCAAGCTGCAGTGGTTTAATTTGTGCATTATTGCCTTTTGGGATCCCCACCCATGTTGGACACTGCTACTGGATGTCCCGAATGTTATTTGTGATTACTCACCTGTAAAATGGGTATTACAAGTATGTCTCACACCCTGCTTTGTCCCACCCTGAGTTGTATCTTGGATCCTCTTGAGGAAGTGACAGTCCGTCACGGAACGCGTGGGTGATTGATCGTCCCACTCAGCAGGAGGTTATTTCCCTTTTTCACCGAGGTGACTATTTCTTTATCAGTTCCGCATTTTTTGCACATTTATATTTAGCACTTTAATATTGCACATAGGCACTTTAGGATCACTTAGATGGATGCATCTATGTGAAGCTAAATTAATTGGTTAAGCACAGATGGCTAGGATCAATTGGGTTCCTCTTGCTGGGTTGGGCTGTGTATTGTTATGTCCTTTTTAAATGTTTGTGATGGTAAAATTTAAAATATTTGAGGAACTTGTGTCTGAAGAGGTTTCGGCGTTTGTTATATATGCGATGATATAATTAGGTATTTACCTTTGTGTTGGTTGTCCAGGTTTGCCTGCCTCTAAGCCCGGGGTTTTCTGATGATGGCCCCGGGGTGCTGGCTGGCGTATGTGTCGGGAAACCTCCGCGCTCACAGCGTAACCTCTGCTGCGTTGTGGTTTGGCTGGGTGGTCTGAGGCTCCGTTCGCGCCCTTTAAACTTCTGTGTGGGCGCTGTACAGGGGCTGCGTAATGGGTAGGCGGGGCGGTGACGTTGCCCCTGCTTCCCATTGGCTCACTATCCGTGAGCCGGAAGTGCTTTGTGAAGCGCTTCCTTCTGCGCAGCCCCTTTCAGAGGTAAATACCTAATATCATCGCATATATAACAAACGCCGAAACCTCTTCAGACACAAGTTCCTCCTTTTTATTTTAAATAGGAGGTCCCCTAAAGAACATACAGCATTACTATAAAAGGAAAAGCGGGCACAAGCCAACTCTTTATGTACGCAGTGAGTAACAAATGGTCCATAAATTGCTTTCTTTTTTACTCTCCTCCTATAAGGGGCAGCACCACTTATTTTCCTTTTCATATATACTCCCCCATAGAAATGCACTGAAGAAGCTACGCCCAGCGAAACGCGTTTGCATTTGCTACAAACGGGAGGTATTAAACCTGACACAGACCACCTTGCTACAAACAGGGGTCCCCTACTTTTGCTGCAAACGAGAGGTACTGAACCCAACAACTGATACCCTGCCACCAAACAGGGTCCCTCGACATCCAAGTTACAGGACTTTACAGGAAGTGGAGAGGCGCACAGCGCCCCCCCTTTTTCCTCTTTCTACAAGTCACTCAATTTGATAATGGACTATTAGCCAAGAGCTAAAGAATAACTAGACAATAGTACAATGTGTAAATATGTGTATTTTTATGGAAAATAATATGGTGTGAAGTATCCAAGATTGGAAAGCAAAAGAGTATCTTAATGGAAACATATGTCTTGTACAAATATCTATGAAATGTCGGAATGATTAAACCATATGTAAATACACACATCTACTAGCACTTGAATATCTAAGGGTAAAATAAGCAGGCGCGCCACGGTTTCTCCCCTAGGGGAGTACCATCCCCAAATACCCTGTTTTGTTTAGTATACTGTGCAGTTGGGACTCCTAAATTGGCACACTCCTAGGTATACATATTTGATTTAGATGGTGCTGAACTAGGTGCACTTTGTGCAGGTTTTACATTGGATCCTCTATATGATGAACTTTTTATTGGTAACATTTTTTATTTGCCCTTCCTGGTCCCCTTACTGCTTTGTTATACTGGGGAATGTGTGGGAGGTCCCAGGTATTTATGGACTGGGAGGGGCTTCTTTTTTCTAGTCATCTCTGCAGAAGTTCACCCTCTACTGGACATAACCCGAATGTTATTACTATTTCCGAAGCAGGGTGTGAGACATACTTGTAATACCCATTTTACAGGTGAGTAATCATCACAAAATGGTATTTTTTTTTTTTTCTCCCATTTTTTTTTTTTTTTTTTTTTTTTGCTTCATTGTTTATACTGATGATTTCAGAGCAGCTGCCTTTTCATTTCTGAAACCACAGAAAGAGCTCACAACAGGAAGAGATTGCCTGAACTAAACCTGTTTATATGTTTACAACTAGCTAAGTGTGTAAGCACCCCTGTAAATATTTTGAGATGATGTATTAACCCCTGCCTGTATGGATAAATGTGGGTCTTAATTGCAGAACAAAACAAGTAAATAATTATTTTAAGCGTAATTGGTGTGCGCCTGATATCTCTAAATAAAGAGCTCATCTCTTTCCTGTTATCTTGCTGATGTGGGAGGCCAACACCTACAGAAGCCAAAAGGGTCATTTCCAGTAGAGGTGCTCTGTGTGGTATAAATGTTCTAAATAAACTTGTTTGCTCGGAGATGGTCATTGATACCTCAGTTCTCTTAGCAGCTTTTACTGAAAGATCTGGAAGCACTGTTGGCTGAGTACACATTGTTCATAGCTAAAGTAATGGCCTTACTCATTATTTTTTAGTTGAAACAACCTCTGTCTGATCATCATAGTGCTCCAAAAAGAAGCCTCTATGATTCCCTTGTTTGTGGTCCCTGGAGCAACCATTGTTCCTCTGCTCCAACTTGTTTATTCTTTATGGTAATGGTAAGCTACATATAACAGTAAAAAGGTTCAGTCAGAACAATTTTTAATTTCTTCTGCAGTTCATTCACTTGGATGTACAGTCTCTCTCTCTCCTCTCTCTCCCATTCCCTATGCGATTTGGATGACCGATAAGGAAAATTATGTAATTGTTCAACTTTGTGTCCTAGCTCTTCTTCAAGAAGTACTTATTTGTCATTTTTCTTTCTTTCTAGGTGCAGCGGTTTAGGAAAGCAATGGTTGACAGTGGAATAAAGTTGACAGAACCGCGACGCATTTATGAGTGACCATGAACCAATCATCAGTTACATATTATTATTTTTTTTTTTTATAACCACCTTTTCATTTGTGGGGCTGGATTTCTGGACAATGACATTTAAACTTCTTCTATTACGTGTTTATATATCAACACTGGTTTCTCAGTTTTTCTTTAATTTCTTGTTGAACCTTACATATTGGCTTGCCAAGTCAAGCTGTGCTAACTAGAAACAGAAACATTGTAAAATATAATAAAGTCCTGTTGGATGAAATTTGTTATATCTAGTTTATGCTTATTCTGCATTTTGAATTTTATTTCTATCACCCCTCTTGCTTTTATAGCTATGTCTAAGAAAACTGATTAGGGATATTTTTGGGGTGCAGCTTAGAATTCTTTTATTTCAATAATTTTATTGGTTACTGAAGATACAAATACTCTCCCGTATTTGGGGAGGACAATGAAGACTTCCCCCCCTCAAAAGTATTTCTTTTCTATAGACAACAGAATCGTGCTGTCCGTAAAAACAAATGTTCACAATGCAAACCAGAAATCATGCATATATTTGCACACGTAACCTATTATCATTCTCCGAAAGAAAAAGGGGGAAAAAAGGGAGGGATTAAAAAAAACTTATTTGACGCGGGTAACAGGTTCCTGCTGCAGGGGTATTAATTATTGTACTACCTATAACATAAAGAGGGAGGAGTGGAAATTAGAAGGCAGCAATGTTCCTTTCAAGGAGCTCATATATTAACCCTTTCGCTGCCAGCCTACCTGCAGCATTTGCCACTCCCTGTTGCCAGACGATGTTTCACTATTTTGCGCTACACATGTTCAACTGTCATTTTTGAAAGGATTTCCAGGGATTTCCCAGGAAAATGATATTTTGTTTTTTTCAGCAGAGTCTGGGCTTTAACATGAAATGTCTTGTTTGTATTTTTTAGGTGTATTCTCAATATTTTTGGGTGAAATATGTGAAAAAAAAATATTTTTTTCAAATTTGTAGTGTTTTTTTGTAATAAAAAATGTAAGTTTGTCAATAAAATCTTATTGTGTGTGAAATCCCAATTTCTCCCGGTTACAGCAATACCACATATGTATAGGTAGACACCCTTTCCTGCCCAGGAGACTCCCCCAAACTGAAATAGCGCTTTAGGGGATTTTCAGAAAAAATACAACTGTGATATGCGCTATGCGCACCTTGCAGTTTTACCAGAAAAACAACCCTTTACATTTGAAATACCCCCAACAAACTATATATTCTCTGGAAGTACACACCTCAAGCTTTCTAGGTGTACCAGGCATGTTGATGTGCCCATAGTTTTCTGGAAGTAAATTCCTCAATGTATTCTTTGGTTGCAAAGAGTTTCCCAAAAAAAAGGATAAAAAAGCATAATCAAAGCCACATTTTCCTAAGAAAACTATATACAAACAAGAAAAAACAAGTTTAATCTGAAAAAGCAACATTCCCCGAACAGAACAACACCCAACATGCATAGGTTCTGTCAATGGAAGAGTTGCCAAACACCCCGAAGTAAAGCATGTGCGTAACGGTAATTTTACTTGAAAATTTCAGTTCTGCAGACAAAGTGCGCGCCTTGCGATTTTTCAACCAAAACAACCCTTTACATTTGGAATATCCCCCATAAACCATATATTCACTGAAAGTACACATGTTAAGCTTTCTAAGCGTACCCAGCTTGTTGTAGTGGGCTCATCTTTCTGGAATTAATTCCTCAAAGAATTCTTTGGTTGCGCAGGGTTTCCCTAAAAAATGTATAAAAAAGCTGAATAAAAAACACCTTTTCCTAAAATATAAATATGCAAACCAGAAAAAACAAGCTAAGTCTGAAAGCGCAAGGTCCCCCGAACAGAACAATACCCAACATGCAGAGGTACTATTAACCCTTTTAATTGCCAGCCTACTTGAGATTTTGTCACCCTCTGTTGACAGGTCATTTTTCCCCATTTTGCGCCATGTTTTGCGCCATTTTTGCTGTAGTTTCCAGGAAAATTATATTTATATTTTTTGCAGCAGAGTTTAGGCTTTAACATGAAATGTCTTGTTTGTAAATTTTTATTTTGTTTTTTACAATATTAAGTAAAAAATAAATAAATAAATAAAAACATTTTTAGAAAATTGACTCCTTTATTTTAAATAAAAAAATTTATTTTATTAAGGAAAAGCATATTGCATGTGAAAGCCCCATTTCTACCGATTAGAACGGTACCACATATTTATCGGTAGCCCCCCGTTCCTGCCCAGGAGACCCCCCTAACTGAAACAAGCAATCTATAACATTTACAAATAAAATGCAACTACCATCCACACTACAAAGGGTTAAATTGAGGGAAAAAAATGACATGGGGGGGATTTTTAAGGGTTAAAAACCCTTAAAAATCCCCCCAAAAAATTGGTATGGGGTCCCCCTTACCCAAGGTAACCAGCCCGGGACCAGCTATGCAGGGCTTGTGGAAACAGGGCACAGGGGCCAGCTTTTGTGGCCCCTGGCCCTGCAGGCTACAAGCCCGTGGGCCCGGGCTCTTCTGGCCCCCCCCGGGCTTTGGGGAGGCAGTTAATGGGGGTGCCAGGGGTTAATGGCAAGTCACCCGCTAGTCACAGGTGACTTGCCACCTCCCTCAGCCTTGTGAACTGGTATAGGGGTCATGGACCCCTTACCAGTTCACAATGGGTTGAATGTAGAAAAAAAAACACACACACACACACACACACACACACACACACGCAAAAAAGAAAAATATATTTATTTATTTATTTATTTATTTTTTTAATACTTACCTCCCATCCATCCTGGAGCACTGTGTCCCTCGGCGATCACTGGCTTCTGCTCACCTGCTGGAAGCCTTTTATAGCTGCTGGATGACAGAACACAAAGGGTTAATAAAAAAAAAAATGACATAGGGTTCCCGGGGGGGGGGGATTTTTGGGGGGATTTTTAAGGGTTAAAAACCCTTAAAAATCCCCAAAAAAGACGTGGGGTCCCCCCCCCACCCTGCAGCCTATGAGCCCACATAGCCTATGTGGGCCCGGGCTCTTCTGCCCCCCCCCTGGCCTTTGGGGAGGCAGGTAATGGGGGGCTGGGGGTTAATGGCAAGTCACCTGCTAGCCTGCAGGTGACTTGCCAGACCCAGAGCCTTGTGAGCTGGTACAGGGGTCTCATGGACCCCTTACCAGCTCACAAAGGGTTAACTGTTAAAAAAAAAAAACACCACACGTTAATAAAAAGTATTTTATTTGAAAAAAAAAAAAAAATTTTTACTGTACTTACCTCCGATTGTAAGCTCTTGTCCCTCGCCGCTGTGCTGACAGATGCCGGTGATCGGCATCCAGAGAAGGGGGAGGCAGGAGATCAGAGGATCTCCTGTCACCTCCTTCCAGGGCACCGATCACCGGCATCTGAGAAGGCTGAAGCCGGTGATCGGAGCCGGGATGACGTCATAAGCTTAGCGGCAAGATGGCGTCCGCCATCGATGATGAAAGGGGATAGAGCCTCTTGGGCTCTCTCCTGAAGATCGGTAAGTCCTGGGGGGGATCAGAAGCCCCCCAGGTGAAGAGGAGGGACAGCGGGAGCCAGCACACATGCAGGTAAGTGAATGTCTTTTTTTTTTTATTTTTTATTTTTTTTTTTTTTTTTACAGTTAGCAGCTTCTGCTGCCAAAGCGGGGGGGGGGGGGGGGGCGGCCTATTCCGGGGGCTCTCCTGGAGCCATCCGAGCCCCCACGAGGGATCGGATGGCACCAAATTAAAGAGGAGACCCGGCCGGATCCAACAAGGGGTCAGGTGAGTATTTTTTAAACTGGCAGCGGGGAAAGTCAAGCACGTAACACCTACGGGCTTGGTACTTAAGGCCCAGCCAAGCCAGCATGTAGGTGTTACGTGCTTGGCAACAAAAGGGTTAATAGAGATGTCAATCGCATCATTATGAATAGCTGTCCTCTTCTCTATACAAATCACATTTACTCTATGAAACTCCTTAAAGCTAAAGGGTCGAGGTCTTCCATGATCAGAGGCCCTCCAGTGAAGAGGAGACCAAGCGGGAGGGATCATGCCCACAGGTGAGTAAATGTGTTTTTTTTTTTTTTTGTTTTTTTTTTTTTACAGTTAGAGGCAGGGGCGGTGGTATTCCGGGCGTTCTCCTGAAGCCAGAAGAGCTCCAAGGGGGAACAGATGGAACCAGGTTACACAAAGGACCCGGACGGATCGATAGAGGGTTCAGGTGATTGTTTTTCTCAATTTTTTGGGCGGCTAGCAGAGGTAAATGCCAGGCTTGTGAATTTTACGTTTACATTGCCACTTAAATGGTTAAACCGGACCACAGCATAATTTAAAGTGGACCAACGCCCAGGATTCCCGGGCCGATCACCTCCCTCACCCCCCAAAAGCCCCAAAAAACTCACCTGATTGGCGGCGGCAGCGGCTCTAGGCCACTCTAGGCACGCACTGTCAAAGGGGCGCGCGGGAGGAGGCGGCGGCGGATGCGCTGTCTTGTCCGCAGCTGTCACCCGCCTGTCCGTGGCTCCGTGGGAGCGTGGTGAGATGAGTTTTGGGGGGTTTCTGGGGGGTTTTACACAGCGGGGCACCCCTAATCGGGGTGCCCCCCTGAAGTGGACCAAAACCCACCAGGATAGTCAAAATCCTGGGTGTTGGTCCACTTTAATGAAAAGCCCAAACCCTATTCCCCAGCATCTAAAATTAATATATTTTACGTTTCTAGTCACTACTTATTCTTTCCCCCACTGATCTGCAACTCTTTCTGCTGCGCTTTCTTGCCTCAAGCCTCACATACTGAGGACAGGAGGGAGGGGAAAACTGCAGGGGACAGGTTATTGTGCTTTGCACAGAGCAGAGCTGGGGTCAGGAAAAGGACAGCAATTACAGAAAGCAGAGCAGCACAGTCAGAAGACACTTCCTTGTTTGCAGGCAGCCTGAGACTCAATGGGCCACCATCTTGGATGTTTAAAGGCTCAGAAAATGCAGTAGATGCAGGTAGGATGGTTTTTAATGTGAGCAATCTATGTAGTGTGCTGTGTAGTACATACAGGATAAGTATACCGGATAAGTGACAAATAGTAGCACATCGTCCAAATAGACAAAGCTTATGCTGCATACCTGCTAATTCTAATCCAGATATATCAGGGGAGTACCTAAAAGGACAACATAGAGGTTCCATAACCAGGGCAAATGACAGGAGAGACAAAGGGCATCCTTGTCTTGTCCCTCATGACAGAGGAAAGATGTCTGATTTAATGCCGTTGTATGCTTTCGCTTCAGCCTTGGTAAAATATAATGCCCATAAATATGCAATAAATTATGGGCCAAAGTCAAAAGTAATCAAATACTGCCACAAATCAAACAAACACTTTCCTTATGTCTCAAGACAAAAGCATAGCTGGAATCTTTCTTTGCTTAGCTAAATGAGTAAGTTGGATGATCCATCTTATGTTGTCTCCTGCCTGGCTCCCCGTGATAAAACCCACCTGGTCCCTCTCAGGGCCAGAAAATTCTTAGAGGGTCTCTCGGCCAGCACCTTGGAGTAGATCTTGGCATCAAGGTTAATCAGCGAAATTGGTCTATAGCTCAGGTAGTAACTAGAGATGAGCGAGTAGTATTCGACCGAGTCGGTATTCGATCGAATACTACGCTATTCGTCATACTCGATTTCGATCGAGTACAGCGGCGATGGCGCACTCACAATTCGTTTCCCCTCACACCTTCCCTGGCGCGTTTTTTACACCAATCACCATGCAGGGGGGGTGGGACAGGTCCTGGGAGGACGCTGGCATCGCGAGAACGGCGTCTACACGCATTGGCTGGAAAAACCATGTGACCTCGAATCTACAAAACTCAGCACTTCCTCTTCGTCAGCATTAGCAGCTTGAACTTAGTGAGGGATAGACGCTCACAGCAGGGAAAGACAGGCTGTAGCTGGCAGGGCCCCAGAAGCTCGGAAGATCGCATTTACCACCATATATACCAGCTACCAGAAGACAAGAAAGTCATTAAGAGCCCTTATTAGGGCTACTATGCTGAACGGTATATAGCTCCTATGTAGGCAGGCAGGGCCCCAGAAGCTCAGAATATCGCATTTACCACCATATATACCAGCTACCAGAAGACAAGAGAGTCATTAAGAGCCCTTATTAGGGCTACTATGCTAACCGGTATATAGCTCCTATGTAGGCAGGCAGGGCCCCAGAAGCTCAGAATATCGCTTTTACCACCATATATACCAGCTACCAGAAGACAAGAGAGTCATTAAGAGCCCTTATTAGGGCTACTATGCTGAACGGTATATAGCTCCTATGTAGGCAGGCAGGGCCCCAGAAGCTCAGAATATCGCATTTACCACCATATATACCAGCTACCAGAAGACAAGAGAGTCATTGAGAGCCCTTATTAGGGCTACTATGCTGAACAGTATATAGCTCATATGTAGGCAGGCAGGGCCCCAGAAGCTCAGAATATCGCTTTTACCACCATATATACCAGCTACCAGAAGACAAGAGAGTCATTAAGAGCCCTTATTAGGGCTACTATGCTGAACGGTATATAGCTTCTATGTAGGCAGGCAGGGCCCCAGAAGCTCAGAATATCGCTTTTACCACCATATATACCGGCTACCAGAAGACAAGAGAGTCATTAAGAGCCCTTATTAGGGCTACTATGTTGAACAGTATATAGCTCATATGTAGGCAGGCAGGGCCCCAGAAGCTCAGAATATCGCATTTACCACCATATATACCAGCTACCAGAAGACAAGAGAGTCATTGAGAGTCCTTATTATTAGGGCTACTATGCTGAACAGTATATAGCCCATATGTAGGCAGGCAGGGCCCCAGAAGCTCAGAATATCGCATTTACCACCATATATACCAGCTACCAGAAGACAAGAGAGTCATTGAGAGCCCTTATTAGGGCTACTATGCTGAACAGTATATAGCTCATATGTAGGCAGGCAGGGCCCCAGAAGCTCAGAATATCGCTTTTACCACCATATATACCAGCTACCAGAAGACAAGAGAGTCATTGAGAGCCCTTATTAGGGCTACTATGCTGAACAGTATATAGCTCATATGTAGGCAGGCAGGGCCCCAGAAGCTCAGAATATCGCTTTTACCACCATATATACCAGCTACCAGAAGACAAGAGAGTCATTGAGAGCCCTTATTAGGGCTACTATGCTGAACAGTATATAGCTCATATGTAGGCAGGCAGGGCCCCAGAAGCTCAGAATATCGCTTTTACCACCATATATACCAGCTACCAGAAGACAAGAGAGTCATTAAGAGCCCTTATTAGGGCTACTATGTTGAACAGTATATAGCTCATATGTAGGCAGGCAGGGCCCCAGAAACTCAGAATATCGCATTTACCACCATATATACCAGCTACCAGAAGACAAGAGAGTCATTGAGAGCCCTTATTAGGGCTACTATGCTGAACAGTATATAGCTCATATGTAGGCAGGCAGGGCCCCAGAAGCTCAGAATATCGCTTTTACCACCATATATACCAGCTACCAGAAGACAAGAGAGTCATTAAGAGCCCTTATTAGGGCTACTATGCTGAACGGTATATAGCTCCTATGTAGGCAGGCAGGGCCCCAGAAGCTCAGAATATCGCTTTTGCCACCATATATACCAGCTACCAGAAGACAAGAGAGTCATTAAGAGCCCTTATTAGGGCTACTATGCTGAACGGTATATAGCTCCTATGTAGGCAGGCAGGGCCCCAGAAGCTCAGAATATCACTTTTACCACCATATATACCAGCTACCAGAAGACAAGAGAGTCATTAAGAGCCCTTATTAGGGCTACTATGCTGAACGGTATATAGCTCCTATGTAGGCAGGCAGGGCCCCAGAAGCTCAGAATATCGCATTTACCACCATATATACCAGCTACCAGAAGACAAGAGAGTCATTGAGAGCCCTTATTAGGGCTACTATGCTGAACAGTATATAGCTCATATGTAGGCAGGCAGGGCCCCAGAAGCTCAGAATATCGCTTTTACCACCATATATACCAGCTACCAGAAGACAAGAGAGTCATTAAGAGCCCTTATTAGGGCTACTATGCTGAACGGTATATAGCTCCTATGTAGGCAGGCAGGGCCCCAGAAGCTCAGAATATCGCTTTTACCACCATATATACCAGCTGCCAGAAGACAAGAGAGTCATTAAGAGCCCTTATTAGGGCTACTATGCTGAACAGTATATAGCCCATATGTAGGCAGGCAGGGCCCCAGAAGCTCAGAATATCGCATTTACCACCATATATACCAGCTACCAGAAGACAAGAGAGTCATTGAGAGCCCTTATTAGGGCTACTATGCTGAACGGTATATAGCCCATATGTAGGCAGGCAGGGCCCCAGAAGCTCAGAATATCGCATTTACCACCATATATACCAGCTACCAGAAGACAAGAGTCATTGAGAGCCCTTATTAGGGCTACTATGTTGAACAGTATATAGCTCATATGTAGGCAGGCAGGGCCCCAGAAGCTCAGCATATCGCATTTACCACCATATATACCAGCTACCAGAAGACAAGAGAGTCATTGAGAGCCCTTATTAGGGCTACTATGTTGAACAGTATATAGCTCATATGTAGGCAGGCAGGGCCCCAGAAGCTCAGCATATCGCATTTACCACCATATATACCAGCTACCAGAAGACAAGAGAGTCATTGAGAGCCCTTATTAGGGCTACTATGTTGAACAGTATATAGCTCATATGTAGGCAGGCAGGGCCCCAGAAGCTAAGCATATCGCATTTACCACCATATATACCAGCTACCAGAAGACAAGAGAGTCATTGAGAGCCCTTATTAGGGCTACTATGTTGAACAGTATATAGCTCCTATGTAGGCAGGCAGGGCCCCAGAAGCTCAGCATATCGCATTTACCACCATATATACCAGCTACCAGAAGACAAGAGAGTCATTGAGAGCCCTTATTAGGGCTACTATGTTGAACAGTATATAGCTCATATGTAGGCAGGCAGGGCCCCAGAAGCTCAGCATATCGCATTTACCACCATATATACCAGCTACCAGAAGACAAGAGAGTCATTGAGAGCCCTTATTAGGGCTACTATGCTGAACAGTATATAGCCCATATGTAGGCAGGCAGGGCCCCAGAAGCTCAGAATATCGCATTTACCACCATATATACCAGCTACCAGAAGACAAGAGAGTCATTGAGAGTCCTTATTATTAGGGCTACTATGCTGAACAGTATATAGCCCATATGTAGGCAGGCAGGGCCCCAGAAGCTCAGAATATCGCATTTACCACCATATATACCAGCTACCAGAAGACAAGAGAGTCATTGAGAGTCCTTATTATTAGGGCTACTATGCTGAACAGTATATAGCTCATATGTAGGCAGGCAGGGCCCCAGAAGCTCAGAATATCGCATTTACCACCATATATACCAGCTACCAGAAGACAAGAGTCATTGAGAGCCCTTATTAGGGCTACTATGCTGAACAGTATATAGCTCATATGTAGGCAGGCAGGGCCCCAGAAGCTCAGAATATCGCATTTACCACCATATATACCAGCTACCAGAAGACAAGAGAGTCATTGAGAGTCCTTAAATATTAGGGCTACTATGCTGAACAGTATATAGCTCATATGTAGGCAGGCAGGGCCCCAGAAGCTCAGAATATCGCTTTTACCACCATATATACCAGCTACCAGAAGACAAGAGAGTCATTGAGAGCCCTTATTAGGGCTACTATGTTGAACAGTATATAGCTCATATGTAGGCAGGCAGGGCCCCAGAAGCTCAGAATATCGCATTTACCACCATATATACCAGCTACCAGAAGACAAGAGAGTCATTGAGAGTCCTTATTAGGGCTACTATGCTGAACGGTATATAGCTCATTCTAGCTATATACACACTGCACACAACGGCTGCTTTAGTGAGGGGTAGCTGCTGCTGGAATAGGGACAGAAAGACTTCAGTGGTGTATTACCACCTATATACAAAACTATATACACTCTGCTCAAAACGGCTGCTTTAGTGACTGGTAGCTGCTGCTGGAATAGGGACAGAAAGACTTCAGTGGTGTATTAGCACATATATACAAAACTATATTTTGCACTACTGTTTTGTGTCCTCTGTGCCAACAAAACACTGTTTTATACCCGGTGCGTATAGGCACCATTTCACCTTCTGGCAGTATACGGCTGTATAGCCAGGTGTTCTCCTTAAAAATATATTTGTATTTGGCACTACTGTTTTGTGTCCTCTTTACCAACAAAACCCTGTTATATACCCAGTGCGTATTAGGCACCATTTCACCTTCTGGCAGTATACGGCTGTATAGCCAGGTGTTCTCCTTAAAAATATATTTATATTTGGCTCTACTGTTTTGTGTCCTCTGTGCCAACAAAACACTGTTATATACCCAGTGCGTATTAGGCACCATTTCACCTTCTGGCAGTATACGGCTGTATAGCCAGGTGTTCTCCTTAAAAATATATTTATATTTGGCTCTACTGTTTTGTGTCCTCTGTGCCAACAAAACACTGTTATATACCCAGTGCGTATTAGGCACCATTTCACCTTCTGGCAGTATACGGCTGTATAGCCAGGTGTTCTCCTTAAAAATATATTTATATTTGGCTCTACTGTTTTGTGTCCTCTGTGCCAACAAAACACTGTTATATACCCAGTGCGTATTAGGCACCATTTCACCTTCTGGCAGTATACGGCTGTATAGCCAGGTGTTCTCCTTAAAAATATATTTATATTTGGCTCTACTGTTTTGTGTCCTCTGTGCCAACAAAAGACTGTTATATACCCGGTGCGTATAGGCACCATTTCACCTTCTGGCAGTATACGGCTGTATAGCCAGGTGTTCTCCTAAAAAATATATTTATATTTGGCATAACGCGTGGCCAAAAAAGTAAAACGTCTGAAATGCGGAGGGCTAGCGCAAAGGGACGTGGACGAGGACGGGGGCGCGGAAATGCTGGTGGGGGCACAAACCGCGTTGAAGCCAGTGGGGATACAATGCGTGCTGGTGAGGGGCAGCCAGCATTACGCTCACCCATTTCCCTGCCTTTATGGGACAGTTATGCGGGGGGCGGGGTACACCTCTGTTGAGGCCTGAGCAGCGTGAACAGGTGGTGCAATGGATGGCCGATAACGCTTCCAGTCACTTGTCCACCACCCAGTCATCCACACAGTCTCACTCTGACCCTCCTTCCTCCCAACCTGGCCAACAGAGTCAGCCCACCCTTGACTCCTCCCAGGACCTCTTTTCGGGTCCTTTTCCAGATGTGCCGCAAGAATCCCAGGAGCTAGCAGAGGAATTTGTTTGTAGTGATGCCCAAACACTTGAGTATCCGCCATCTCCTAGTGATGTGGACCCGGAACCAGCATCTGCTATCATGAGCGATGATGATGAGACGCAGTTGCCATCAAGGGAGGCTGTTGGAATGTCCAGTGGGCAGGAGGAGGAGCAGAGAGAGGAAGTGGAAGAGGAGGTGGTGGACGACGAAATGACCTACCCCACTTGGACAGGGGTGATGTCCAGCGGGGAAAGCAGTGGAGATGCGGTCTGCGCATCACCGAATAAGGCAGCAAGAGGCAGAGGACAGTCCAGAGGCAGAGGACAGTCCAGACAGAGAAGGCAGGCCACAGCCAGCAGGGCCGAAGCTCTTCCCGGCAGCAGGCAGTCGCGCGAAGCTCCCCCATCGAGGCCTCGTACTTCTGTGGTGTGGAGATTTTTTAATGTTTGCGCGGACGACAAACTGAGCGCGGTTTGCGCAATCTGCCACTCAAAACTGAGTAGGGGCTCTGAGAAGAGCAATCTGGCCACCTCAGGCATGCGCCGTCACTTGGAAGTCAAGCACTGGGCTGAGTGGGAGAGAGCAAACGCAATACAACCTGCGCCCGGTCTTGCTGCCACTGCCTTCCAGCCACGTGTCCAACTTGGAGACCCAGTAAGTGTAGGGCGCCGAGGGATCGGGGAGGACAGGGGTGTGGTCTGCCAGGTAGTCCCGCAACATCCGCCGATACTTGTCCCTCCTGCTGATAGCGGGCCCCGCAGTGATGGAAGTTGCACGAGGGGGTGACATGAACGTGTCTCACACCTTGGAGAGTGTTCCCCTGGTGGCTGTGGGCCTGATCGATGTTGTCAGACTCTGGGAGACACTCTCCTCTCTGCCGCCAGCGATGCTGGGTGGGAAAATCTGCATCATGTTCTGCAAGAGTTCCCTCTGGTATTCCAGTAATCGATTCGTCCTCTCCTCTACCGGAATAAAAGAGGAGAAGTTATCTTTATACCGGGGGTCCAGGAGTGCGAAGACCCAGTATAGTTTGTTCTCCAATATCCGGACAACACGTATGTCCCGGGAAAAGCAGCCCAGCATGAAGTCAGCCATGTGTGCCAGACTCTGAGTAGGCATGACGTCACTGCCCCCACCAGAAGGATCATTTTCCATTTCCTCCTCTTCCTCCTCCTCTCCACCCCATCCGCGCTGAACCAATGGGACGCACACAGCCTGACTGCTACCCTCGCCACCAGCATCCTCTTCCACAGCCACCTCCACGTTGTCCTCCTCATCCTCCTCCTCCTGCAACTGCCACCGAGCAGCAGACAAAAGTGTGGTCTGACTGTCTACCTGCGTTGCGTCTCCTCCTACCCCCGTCTCCTCTGTGTGCAATGCGTTCTCCCTTATTGCGATGAGCGATTCTTTAAGGACGCATAGGAGCGGGATGGTTACGCTCACTATAGCGTCCTCGCTGCTGACCTTCTTAGTGGACTCCTCAAAGATACGCAATACATCGCATATGTCTGCCATCCATGGCCACTCGTGGTTGGCAAACTGAGGGAGCTGAGTTGGATGCACGCGTGGATGCATCATCTGGTACTCCATCAATGCTCTCTGCTGCTCACACACCCTGGCCAACATGCAATAGGTGGAATTCCAGCGAGTGGGCAGGTCGCACAACAGCCGATGTTGAGGCAAATGGAGGCGTTGCTGGATTTTTTTTAAGCTAGCAGCAGCTACAGTTGACTTCCGAAAGTGAGCGCACAAGCGCCGCACTTTGACCAGTAGCTCTGCCAGGTTGGGGTAAGTCTTTCGAAACTTTTGTACTACCAAATTAAAAACGTGGGCCAGGCATGGTACGTGATTGAGTTCTGCAAGCTCCAGAGCCGCCACCAGGTTACGGCCGTTATCGCACACGACCATGCCTGGTCCTAGCTGCAGCGGCGACAGCCACATCTCTGTCTGCTGCAATATGGCGTGCCTCACCTCTGCGGCGCTGTGCTTCCTGTCGCCCAAGCTGATGAGCTTAAGCACCGCCTGCTGACGTCTCCCCGCGCCAGTGCTGCAACGCTTCCAGCTAGGGGCTGAGGGCGATGTTAAGGCAGAGGAGGAGGAGGAGGAGGAAGAGGAGGGGGGTCTATCAGAACCCGTGCTGGCAATCTTGGGCGGGGGTGGTATGTAGGCCGTCCCTGTTTGCGACCCCGTCCCCGCTTCCACAACATTCACCCAGTGTGCCGTCAAAGAGATGTAGCGTCCTTGGCCGCAAGCGCTTGTCCACGAGTCGGTGGTCAAGTGGACCTTTGCGCTGACTGCGTACCTCAGGGCCCGCCTGATGTTACGCGACACGTGCTGGTGCAGGGCGGGGACGCCACACCGGGAAAAATAGTGGCGGCTAGGGACGGAATAGCGAGGTGCGGCAGCCGCCATCAGGTCGCGGAAGGCCTGCGTCTCCACAAGCCTAAACGGCAACATCTCCAGGGCCAGCAGTTTGGAGATGAGGCAGGTTAAGGCTTGGGCTTGGGGGTGACTGGAGGCGTACTTCCGCCTGCGGTTGAACGCCTGCGAGATGGACAGTTGATGGGACGAGGAGATGGAAGGTGCAGACGAAGATGCGGGGGAAGGGGGGGCTGAAGGAGAAGGCCCCAAAGTAGCCGAGGCAGAGGCAGATGTGGAGGTGTCCTGGCTGGAGGTCTGGACCGCAGTGGCAGCACACAACAAAGGGGAAGACTGTCCCTGTACGCCTTGGAGGTGCTTGCCTGCCCTGCCGCCAGCGTGCTATCAGAGAGGGTGTTCAGCGCAGCCGGGGGCATTATAACCGATAAGCGCAGCCGCCTGTCAACCGACAGTGCCGACAGGCTGACGCTAATCAAAATGAACAGCAAGTGGATTGACCCGGACTTTGCTTGTACAACAGTGGAAAGCAGCCAAGAGTGAAGTGCCATCTGTATGAAGTGCCATTTCCTCCTCCTCCTCCTCCTTAACCGCCGTAGAATTGCTGTATTAATAAAAAAAATTATGGCTCACCTCTTGGGCTTAATACAATCAATTTTTAAGAGGTCTCAGCTCTTGGGCCTCCACACAATTTTTAAGAGGTCTCAGCTCTTGGGACTCCACACAATGTTTGAGAGGTCTCAGCTCTTGGGACTCCACACAATGTTTGAGAGGTCTCAGCTCTTGGGCCTCCACACAATTTTTAAAAGGTCTCAGCTCTTGGGACTCCACACAATTTTTAAGAGGTCTCAGCTCTTGGGCCTCCACACAATTTTTAAGAGGTCTCAGCTCTTGGGACTCCACACAATGTTTGAGAGGTCTCAGCTCTTGGGACTCCACACAATGTTTGAGAGGTCTCAGCTCTTGGGACTCCACACAATTTTTAAAAGGTCTCAGCTCTTGGGACTCCACACAATTTTTAAGAGGTCTCAGCTCTTGGGACTCCACACAATTTTTAAGAGGTCTCAGCTCTAAGCTTCCCTTACTGCTGGGGTGACACACTGTAACAAACCTCCTCCTGTAAGCTTCCCTGACTGCTGGGGTGACACAATGTAACAAACCTCCTCCTTTAAGCTTTCCTTACTGCTGGGGTAACACACTGTAACAAACCTCCTCCTGTAAGCTTCCCTTACTGCTGGGGTGACACACTGTAACAAACCTCCTCCTGTAAGCTTCCCTGACTGCTGGGGTGACACACTGTAACAAACCTCCTCCTGTAAGCTTCCCTTACTGCTGGGGTGACACACTGTAACAAACCTCCTCCTGTAAGCTTCCCTGACTGCAGGGGTGACACAATGTAACAAACCTCCTCCTTTAAGCTTCCCTGACTGCTGGGGTAACACACTGTAACAAACCTCCTCCTGTAAGCTTCCCTTACTGCTGGGGTGACACACTGTAACAAACCTCCTCCTTTAAGCTTCCCTGACTGCTGGGGTAACACACTGTAACAAACCTCCTCCTGTAAGCTTCCCTTACTGCTGGGGTGACACACTGTAACAAACCTCCTCCTGTAAGCTTCCCTGACTGCTGGGGTGACACAATGTAACAAACCTCCTCCTTTAAGCTTCCCTTACTGCTGGGGTGACACACTGTAACAAACCTCCTCCTGTAAGCTTCCCTGACTGCTGGGGTGACACAATGTAACAAACCTCCTCCTTTAAGCTTCCCTTACTGCTGGGGTAACACACTGTAACAAACCTCCTCCTGTAAGCTTCCCTGACTGCTGGGGTGACACACTGTAACAAACCTCCTCCTGTAAGCTTCCCTTACTGCTGGGGTGACACACTGTAACAAACCTCCTCCTGTAAGCTTCCCTGACTGCTGGGGTGACACACTGTAACAAACCTCCTCCTGTAAGCTTCCCTTACTGCTGGGGTGACACACTGTAACAAACCTCCTCCTGTAAGCTTCCCTGACTGCTGGGGTGACACAATGTAACAAACCTCCTCCTGTAAGCTTCCCTTACTGCTGGGGTGACACACTGTAACAAACCTCCTCCTGTAAGCTTCCCTGACTGCTGGGGTGACACACTGTAACAAACCTCCTCCTGTAAGCTTCCCTTACTGCTGGGGTGACACACTGTAACAAACCTCCTCCTGTAAGCTTCCCTGACTGCTGGGGTGACACAATGTAACAAACCTCCTCCTGTAAGCTTCCCTTACTGCTGGGGTGACACACTGTAACAAACCTCCTCCTGTAAGCTTCCCTGACTGCTGGGGTGACACACTGTAACAAACCTCCTCCTGTAAGCTTCCCTTACTGCTGGGGTGACACACTGTAACAAACCTCCTCCTGTAAGCTTCCCTGACTGCTGGGGTGACACAATGTAACAAACCTCCTCCTGTAAGCTTCCCTGACTGCTGGGGTGACACAATGTAACAAACCTCCTCCTTTAAGCTTCCCTTACTGCTGGGGTAACACACTGTAACAAACCTCCTCCTGTAAGCTTCCCTTACTGCTGGGGTGACACACTGTAACAAACCTCCTCCTGTAAGCTTCCCTGACTGCAGGGGTGACACAATGTAACAAACCTCCTCCTTTAAGCTTCCCTGACTGCTGGGGTAACACACTGTAACAAACCTCCTCCTGTAAGCTTCCCTTACTGCTGGGGTGACACACTGTAACAAACCTCCTCCTTTAAGCTTCCCTGACTGCTGGGGTAACACACTGTAACAAACCTCCTCCTGTAAGCTTCCCTTACTGCTGGGGTGACACACTGTAACAAACCTCCTCCTGTAAGCTTCCCTGACTGCTGGGGTGACACAATGTAACAAACCTCCTCCTTTAAGCTTCCCTTACTGCTGGGGTGACACACTGTAACAAACCTCCTCCTGTAAGCTTCCCTGACTGCTGGGGTGACACAATGTAACAAACCTCCTCCTTTAAGCTTCCCTTACTGCTGGGGTAACACACTGTAACAAACCTCCTCCTGTAAGCTTCCCTGACTGCTGGGGTGACACACTGTAACAAACCTCCTCCTGTAAGCTTCCCTTACTGCTGGGGTGACACACTGTAACAAACCTCCTCCTGTAAGCTTCCCTGACTGCTGGGGTGACACACTGTAACAAACCTCCTCCTGTAAGCTTCCCTTACTGCTGGGGTGACACACTGTAACAAACCTCCTCCTGTAAGCTTCCCTGACTGCTGGGGTGACACAATGTAACAAACCTCCTCCTGTAAGCTTCCCTTACTGCTGGGGTGACACACTGTAACAAACCTCCTCCTGTAAGCTTCCCTGACTGCTGGGGTGACACAATGTAACAAACCTCCTCCTGTAAGCTTCCCTTACTGCTGGGGTGACACACTGTAACAAACCTCCTCCTGTAAGCTTCCCTGACTGCTGGGGTGACACACTGTAACAAACCTCCTCCTGTAAGCTTCCCTTACTGCTGGGGTGACACACTGTAACAAACCTCCTCCTGTAAGCTTCCCTGACTGCTGGGGTGACACAATGTAACAAACCTCCTCCTGTAAGCTTCCCTTACTGCTGGGGTGACACACTGTAACAAACCTCCTCCTGTAAGCTTCCCTGACTGCTGGGGTGACACACTGTAACAAACCTCCTCCTGTAAGCTTCCCTTACTGCTGGGGTGACACACTGTAACAAACCTCCTCCTGTAAGCTTCCCTGACTGCTGGGGTGACACAATGTAACAAACCTCCTCCTGTAAGCTTCCCTGACTGCTGGGGTGACACAATGTAACAAACCTCCTCCTTTAAGCTTCCCTTACTGCTGGGGTAACACACTGTAACAAACCTCCTCCTGTAAGCTTCCCTTACTGCTGGGGTGACACACTGTAACAAACCTCCTCCTGTAAGCTTCCCTGACTGCAGGGGTGACACAATGTAACAAACCTCCTCCTGTAAGCTTCCCTTACTGCTGGGGTGACACACTGTAACAAACCTCCTCCTTTAAGCTTCCCTGACTGCTGGGGTAACACACTGTAACAAACCTCCTCCTGTAAGCTTCCCTTACTGCTGGGGTGACACACTGTAACAAACCTCCTCCTGTAAGCTTCCCTGACTGCTGGGGTGACACAATGTAACAAACCTCCTCCTTTAAGCTTCCCTTACTGCTGGGGTGACACACTGTAACAAACCTCCTCCTGTAAGCTTCCCTGACTGCTGGGGTGACACAATGTAACAAACCTCCTCCTTTAAGCTTCCCTTACTGCTGGGGTAACACACTGTAACAAACCTCCTCCTGTAAGCTTCCCTGACTGCTGGGGTGACACACTGTAACAAACCTCCTCCTGTAAGCTTCCCTTACTGCTGGGGTGACACACTGTAACAAACCTCCTCCTGTAAGCTTCCCTGACTGCTGGGGTGACACACTGTAACAAACCTCCTCCTGTAAGCTTCCCTTACTGCTGGGGTGACACACTGTAACAAACCTCCTCCTGTAAGCTTCCCTGACTGCTGGGGTGACACAATGTAACAAACCTCCTCCTGTAAGCTTCCCTTACTGCTGGGGTGACACACTGTAACAAACCTCCTCCTGTAAGCTTCCCTGACTGCAGGGGTGACACAATGTAACAAACCTCCTCCTGTAAGCTTCCCTTACTGCTGGGGTGACACACTGTAACAAACCTCCTCCTTTAAGCTTCCCTGACTGCTGGGGTAACACACTGTAACAAACCTCCTCCTGTAAGCTTCCCTTACTGCTGGGGTGACACACTGTAACAAACCTCCTCCTGTAAGCTTCCCTGACTGCTGGGGTGACACAATGTAACAAACCTCCTCCTTTAAGCTTCCCTTACTGCTGGGGTGACACACTGTAACAAACCTCCTCCTGTAAGCTTCCCTGACTGCTGGGGTGACACAATGTAACAAACCTCCTCCTTTAAGCTTCCCTTACTGCTGGGGTAACACACTGTAACAAACCTCCTCCTGTAAGCTTCCCTGACTGCTGGGGTGACACACTGTAACAAACCTCCTCCTGTAAGCTTCCCTTACTGCTGGGGTGACACACTGTAACAAACCTCCTCCTGTAAGCTTCCCTGACTGCTGGGGTGACACACTGTAACAAACCTCCTCCTGTAAGCTTCCCTTACTGCTGGGGTGACACACTGTAACAAACCTCCTCCTGTAAGCTTCCCTGACTGCTGGGGTGACACAATGTAACAAACCTCCTCCTGTAAGCTTCCCTTACTGCTGGGGTGACACACTGTAACAAACCTCCTCCTGTAAGCTTCCCTGACTGCTGGGGTGACACACTGTAACAAACCTCCTCCTGTAAGCTTCCCTTACTGCTGGGGTGACACACTGTAACAAACCTCCTCCTGTAAGCTTCCCTGACTGCTGGGGTGACACAATGTAACAAACCTCCTCCTGTAAGCTTCCCTGACTGCTGGGGTGACACAATGTAACAAACCTCCTCCTTTAAGCTTCCCTTACTGCTGGGGTAACACACTGTAACAAACCTCCTCCTGTAAGCTTCCCTTACTGCTGGGGTGACACACTGTAACAAACCTCCTCCTGTAAGCTTCCCTGACTGCTGGGGTGACACACTGTAACAAACCTCCTCCTGTAAGCTTCCCTTAATGCTGGGGTAACACACTGTAACATACCTCCTCCTTTAAGCTTCCCTTACTGCTGGGGTGACACAATGACACAAGAGGACATGTCTGACCACATCACACACACACACACACACACACACACACACACACACACACACACACACACACACACAAAATGACAATTAGGGGTGGGGTCTATTTATTTTCCCCCTTGCCTATGCCATCTGTGGTTGTCATTAGGCAACGTGATTTTAAGGGGTGCAGAATTTTGTTCTTCTTTTTTGTACAGTTTGGCTTGGGGTCCATGGCAAGAAGAAGGTTTCCTTGTCTTGTCTCACTTTACGTAGAAGTTATATTGTGTTTGGAGTGTATTGTTGAGTGGCAGTGATAGTGGCGTAATAGTGCGACTTGGGCGCGTTATATGCACCCAGACATGCTTCCCCTGCTGTCCCAGTTGCATTCCAGCAGTGTTGGCATCATTTTCTGATGTTTCAGGGTGGACTTGGTGACCTCCAAGTGGTCGAATTGAGATTTCCAAGTGGCGGCATTTTTTTCCCATAGACTATAATGGGATTCGATAATCGGTCGAGTAGTCGAGTAACGCGGTCTATTCGAATCGAAATTCGAAATTTCGAATATTTCACTACTCGCTCATCTCTAGTAGTAACCAGATTGTAAGGTCGGCTTATCCAGATCCAGCTTATGGAGCATCAAAATCAAGGCTAAAAGAGTGTCCTTAGAAAAGGAGCCCCTGCACACCATGTTATTAAAGGCCTTGGAGCCAAAATCTCGCTAAACTTTTTAAAATAGCCGAGAAACCGGCCTTTTACTTTACCTTTAGACAACATTGAACTCTTGCTCCATTAACTCCTGGAGGGGTTTTGGAATGTGTGGTGTAGATTTACAGTCAAGAAATGCATCTAGCTCCTCAAAACAGAATGCTGCAGGGGCAGTGTATAATTTATGCAGCCGAGCTTGAAAAATTTGAGCCACCTGTAGAGGATTAGCAGTAGTAGACTCATCCGTTAATCTAAATATTCTTAGTATACAGTATCTCCTGCTCCAAATCTAATACTTACAGTTGGGATATACTCCGCCAGATGGCTCTGGACTGCAGAGACATCGGAAATAGGCTACTCCCGGCCCCTCAAATACCCAGGGACCTCCCACAAATCCCCAGAATTTCTCTGCAGTCTGGCTGCGAAGGACGAGAAATTGGCTCTCTACTCGCAGGTGAGCGGGGTTATTAACCTGCAGCCCTGTAGGACTATTCCCACCCGTTCCACTAGTAATATGCCTCCCATCCTTGGCTGCGCTGGTCAGGTGAAGGTAGGCAGCACCGCCGTTGGTGCTTAGGAGCGCTGCTCCACCGCAATCCCCCACCAAAGGGTAGGCGGTTCAGGCTTATGGTGAGCCTCTATGGGATGCCCCTCATGCACTATTGCCCCTGCCTATCGGTGGGCCCTATTTAAGTGGCCGCTGTCCTCCCTCATCCTCCTTGTAGTCTTCGGGGGAAAAGAGGGGGGGGGGTGTATGTGTATAGATATGTATGTTATGCAGTCTGTGCTTTCACTTTTCACATGTCTTTATTCTTGTGTCAGCCGCCGCGCTGATTTGTCTTTATTGCTTTAAATTTACCGCCGCCGCCACGCGCTGACTTGGTTCCGCGCTTGGCAGCGGCATTACCTCAGGCTGTTGGCCTTTCTGGCTTTGCGCTCTTCGGGGGGCGGGGCCCGTCTTTGGCGGGCGTGTGTAGTGTGTGGGCAGCCTCATGCTGACGCTGACAAGGCACGGGTCTGTGTACCCTGTGCTGAGCAGGTGCTTGCATTGCCATCTGGCCTGCCAGGGGCTGCGCCTCGTTTCACTTCACCTACTCCCCCAAGCTTAAATCTCACTCCTGCTGAGTTGCATACTAGTGGGGATTCTCAGCCTGATGTGTCTTCTAGACTGGCTACTGTTGAACAGATTATTGCGAAGTCTTTAGCGCGTAAGGCCCCTGCTAAAAAGCGGCACTTGACGCCTAATGTTACTGTTTTCCCTATGGGAACTGAGGAGTTTTGGAATCTGTGTGGCTATACCCCGTCTGATGAAGGGGAGCTCTTTTCTGATTCAGGCTCATCTGATGAGAGACCAAGGGGTCATGACGATTCTGGCTCTGACCCCTGGGCCCCGGATGACACTGACAGATTATTGACCCAGCTTTTTGAGGTTCTGTATCTCTCTCCCTGTTGAGGCTTCCAGGCAAAGAGGGGAGCTTTTCCATACAGCAAGATCACGTTTGGAATTTTCAGAGCAGGCACATTTCCATAACCTTGTGCTCTGCTCAAGGAATGGGAGCACCCCAGTAAACTTCCCGGGGTTCCAAAGAGCTGGGATAGGAAGTATCCCTTTCCTGCTGAGGTGGTTAAATGTTGGTCATCCCCCCCCCCCCGAGGTGGATGGCCTGATCCTAGGGCTATCTTCTAACACCTCTGTCATGCATTCCCCTGATTCTACTACCCTGCAGGATGCCGAAGACCGGCGTATTGATCTGCTGGCATCCCCCTTTGCATGTGCGGGGACGGCGCTGCGCCCGGTCTGTGCCTCTGCCATTACTGCTGTGGCCACTAGAACCCTAGTCAGAAATATGCTTGATAGTGCCCCTGATGATTTGCCTGCTCTCCAGTTGTGATGTTTTTTGTAAATTTTGTCCTATCAGCATTGGATGACACCATCAGAATGTGTGCCAGAACTTCTGCCCTCGTGGTGGCTATACACTGCTCGGTTTGGCTGCGCCAGTGGGCTGCTGACAACGCTGCCAAGAAGGCCCTCACTGGGTTTCCCTTTAAAGGACTACGTCTGTTTGGAGACCGCCTGGACCTTTTTGCTAGGGGAGGCAGGTTACCCCAGCGCAGGCGGCAACCTCGGCCCTTTCGGGGTCAGGGTTCCTTCTCCTCCCCTTACCGTGGTGCAAGACAGGGAAGGGGGGGTTCTTTCCCTGGGGCCCGGGGAGATTTCAGGGGTAGAGGCAGAGGACGTGGACATCCTGGCTCCTCCTGGGGTCCCAAAGCTAAATCCTCTCCCAAGTCCCCTCAGGAATGATGGGGCGCCCTCACCCATCCGGGAGGGGGGGGGCGGCTGCAGCACTTCGCTCACGTCTGGAGGCTTCATGTCTCATACCGGTGGATTCAGGAGGTAGTGTCCTCCGGTTACAAGTTGGAGTTTGCTGCCGATCCCCCTCCAAGATTCATCAGATCCCGGATTCCTCAGGACCCTGTGTCAGCTCAGCAGCTAGTGCAAGCAGTGCAAGGCCTTCTGGAGCTGGGGAGAAAAAGGCAAGGGCTCTTATTCCAACCTATTCACAGTACCCAAAAAGGATGGTTCTGTCAGGCCCATCCTGGACTTAAAGATTCTCAACAAGTTTGTCAGGGGAAGGCGCTTTCGCATGGAGACTCTGTGCTCTGCCATCAGTTCCCTGCGCCAAGGGGATTTCATGTCTTCTGTGGACATCAAGGATGCTTACCTTCATATTCCTGTGTTCCCAGGTCATCAAAGGTTCCTCAGGTTCGCTCTGATGGATCAACACTACCAATTTGTGGCCTTGCCCTCGGACTACTGTATACTAAGAATAATACAATTCTGTGATTACTCACCTGTAGAATTGGTATTATGAGTATACAGTACGTCCTGCTCCAACCCACCCTTGGTTTGCATTTTCTTGGATCCCCTGTATGGTGATTGTTATAATTGTTATAGTTGATAGTTTGGATTGTTTAATTCTCCCAGCTTCTCCTTAACTGCTTTTCAATGCTGGGGATTTGTGGGAGGTCCCTGGGTATTTGAGGGGCCGGGAGGAGCCTTTTTTCGATGTCTCTGCAGTCCAGCGCCATCTGGCGGAGTGTATCCCAACTGTAAGTATTAGATTTGGAGCAGGACGTACTGTATACTCATAATACCAATTCTACAGGTGAGTAATCACAGAATTGTATTAATGTTGATCTGGGGTCTGCAACTTGCATGCTAAAAGGGAACCAGTCTTATTTGCCTTAAAATAGAATTTATGTCCACTAACTTTAGTTTGTGCATTTCCCAGTTCGATTTGGACCTGAGATCTGGTGTCCTTTTCTTTTCCACCTGTTGAGCTAACTGTGCATAATGCACCTCAAGCTCCACTATATGGGCGTTTGTCTCATTTTTTCTACGGGTTGCAAGCTGAATAAGTTATTCCCTAACAGTCGGCTTGCGTGCTTCCCAAGAAACCGTATCCGAGACACCTCAATATCATTTGTAATGAAATAATCTAGATGGAACTCGTGTACTTTGCTCACTATAGCAGGGTCAGACTTTAACGCATCACTGATGGTCCAGGTATACTCAGATGGCTTGCTCGGTATTAACTGCAATTTCAAAAGCACCCTATCATGATCTGACCAGGAAATAGGAACAATTTTGACCACGTTCATTTTTGGTAAAGTGTTGCGTAGAGTGAAAACGTGGTCAATATGTGTATATATATATATATATATTATGAGGACAGGAATAATGCGTGAAGCCCTGTGTTTTAGAATGACCCTCTCTCAAGGCGTTCACCAATAAGGGCTTGTCTAGCAACTCTTGAAATACTTTAGATAAGGCAAGGATCATTGAAGCAGGATCTACAGTGGTTGGAGATCTATCTGGGGATACAAACCAGCATTAGAATCGCTGCAAATATTAAGGGTATGCTAGAAGCTTTCCATGACTAAATTGGAAAATTTTGATAGAAAATTAATCTGATTGCTTTTGGGTGCGTAGTAGGATGCAATAGTAACCTCTACATCTTGCAGTGTGCCCACTGGAATCAAGTATCGCCCCTCTGGATTGCAAACTTCCTGTTTACACATAAACTGCGCTCCCCTTCTAAATCCAACAAATATCCCTTTCTGCTTGGTATCTGAGAACGCATTAAAAATTGTGAATAGGCAGAATCAAGAAATATAGGTTTAGAAATCTTGGAGAAGTGAGTTTCCTGAAGACATATATATCATAATTATAATTTTGCGAAAAGCTAGACATCTCTTCTGAGAGCAGTGGAACCACTGGACATTTAATGAAAAGAGCACCATCACCATTCTCATCAACTGCTAAAATGAAAAGGGAGAAGAGAAAAAAAAAGTCACTAGACAAGTTGTCGACTGACTTCCGGTGTCTTCAGTGCTTCTCTGCTATCTACTCTGGGGCAGTGCCTCAATGTTTCACCTGCAGGGGTGTCCTGAAATAAAAACAAGTCCATGAAAAGATGCAGTTCCTCATATGTAGAGGCCATGAAGGGCGTATTCCTATATAGGAAACTAAAGCAAAAAGGAAAGCCCCACTTGCATTTAAAGTAAACCAAATCTTGGATTTTGACTATCCAGCTTTTGGTCCTTGCCCCTGGAACACCTCAATCAGGCATTCCCTCCTGTGTGATCCCCCCCATGCACGGTCTCTCGTCCAATCCGCATGCTTGAATCCGCTCCTGATTTTTTTAGTATTGATTGCTAGTGTATGCTTAAAGGACCACTATTGCGAAATTGTGTAATATTAAAAATTCAAATAAACATGTCAGCTAATGAGAGGAAGGGTCACTTATACACCTGAACTGAATAAACTCCTGCCAAGCTTGTGGTTTATTTGCTCATGGTAGGAATAAAATCCAGGGGTCACAGGTTTCGTCTATCAGGGGTGTCAGAACCTGTCACCCCAGATGTCCTCTTCCTTCCATTAAAATAAAAAAAAACAAGCCTGGCCAGATATTTCTTGATGCAGATTTAAAAGTGCCCCCCCCCCCCCTCACCATCCAGCATATTTATATGGATTTTTATCAACGGGATCTATAAGATTCCCGGGCCGATCCAATCCCTCCCCGCGGGGCATCCAAAATCGGGATGCCCCACTGTGTGAAACGCCCCCAGGACGCCCGCAAACCTTACCTGAATCCCAGTCCATCGGCGCTTACGCGGGCCGCGGCCACATCTCGCGCTTCTCTCCAGCCGGGTGCGTGCCCGCGCCGGCCATTCACAAATAAACATAAACCTGTTAGAGGGAAGCGCGAGATGCGGCCGCCAGCGTGCTCGGAGCGGCTCCGAGCGTGCTGTTTGGACGAGCGGTCATGTATGTGCCGCAGGAGCGGGGTTAGGAAAGTTGAAGCTAGCGATCTGGGGGGTTTCACATAGAAGGGCACCCCCGATCGGGGTGCCCCAGGGACCACACCCAGGATAGTCAAAATATTTCCTAATGCCAGGTGTATAAGTGACCCCTCCTCCCAGCATCCTGCATACTTATATTAATTTTTATAATTGGGCCATTTTTTGATTTTTTAACTAGAAATAATTGATAACCATGAAATAAACTGAGCCGTATTAGAAAGTTTGAAGTCTGTACTGTACAATTTATTAAATGAATGAAAAACTTAAAATCGGAAAGGGGGGAAAGAGAAAGAAGGAGTAAGAAATTATGGGACTACTTCTAAAAATTATATATTGGTAAGAATTTTAACCAGATTTGTTTAAATGAATTTATTTACGGGACCCATATTTTCTTAAAGATATTCTGTTTTCCTGCAAAATAGAGGGTCATTTTTCATTAATCGGGTCCAGAAGTCCTGTGTATCACATCATTATAAGCTAAAGCTGGTTTGAGCCAGGCCTTAGCAATGGTTTGTTTTGTAGCAATGAAGATGAAATTCACAAATTTATATTCATATGCAAGATGGTATTAGAGTATAGACTTGAACTTATATAGCTTTAGGGCATTCCCAAAAACTATGAAGCAATGTACCTCTGCATCCACAACCACACACATTTTGAAGACGAGCAAGGGCCACAATGAGCCTTTTTTTTTTTATGGGATACCATCTAAATATTTTATAACTAGTTTCCAGTGTGAAAACATTAATAGAGCTTCTAGCTATAGACAATATAATTTCTGACCAAACTCCCCCCCCCCCAATCCAAGTCGTCTTCTCGTTTTTGTTTTCTTTCATATTGTAATTTCGCCTGAAGTGGAGTAAAGTATCAAAGATTTATATAATGAAAACACCAATAAACTTAGTAAAAGTATCTATAAGTATCTATATCTATACTGAATCGGTCAGACATGATGTCCGGAAAATCTTGTACTAGAGAACTCACTTAAAGTGGACCAACACCCAGGATTTTCACTATCCTTGGTGTTGGTCCACTTCCGCTGTGTGAAACCCCCCAGAAAGCCCCTAAAATCTTAGCGGCGACAGATAAGCCGCCGCCGCCTCTCGCGCGTCCCTCTTACAGGGCGCGGGCCCGCACCGGCCATTCACTAACGGCCGCCGCGGGTGCGCGCCCTGCTAGAGGGACGCGCGGGAGGCGGCTTGTCCGTCGCTGATAAGGTAAGTTTTTAGGGGTTTTCTGGGGGGTTTCACACAGCGGGGCATCCCGATTTCGGATGCCCTGCGGGGAGGGAGCTGATCAGGGGGTGGGTGTTGGTCCACTTTAATGTTTCAACTGCAAAAGATGGAAAAAAACTCTCTGAGGGGGACCTGTTTTCTTTTCTGCATGTTGAATGTTTGAAAATCCTAATACCTATAGGAGGGGATCTTAGTGAACCCCTGTCATATCCACCAATGAAATAGTTCAGGTTCTTCTAAACCAGGAATTAAATTGGGATTTCCTGTTTTACTGATTAATGGTGGTCTGAATCTGGTCCCGGTATTTTAGAGATCTTCAGTCATTTAATGGCTAAGAGCATGAAATTTCCGCTTCCACGGAGTCCTGAAAAGAATCAGATAAAGCACGGAGGGAAATCTGATCAAAAAATATTTAGGCTGCAACTTCCGAGATGGACTGTCCAGAATAAATGATGTGAAAATACACTTACTATTTCATGTGGGCATCCAATGTGTGACTTACCGTATTTGCCGGTGTATAAGATGACCCCCCAACATTTCCACTCAAAATTTAGAGTTTGTTATATACTCGCCGTATAAAACTACTGCTTCTTCCGCACACCTTCCACACACCAAATAAAACGTGAAAGAACATCAGATTTGCTTTCAACATGTTTAAAGTGGACCAACACCCAGGGGTGATCGGCCCGGGAATCTATAAGATTCCCGGGCCAATCACCTCCCTCCCTGCGGGACATCCGAGATCGGGATGTCCCGCGGGGTGAAACCCCCCAGAAAACCCCCAAACTCCTTACCTGATCCGTCGCCGCTTCCGCCGCCGCCGCCTCCCGCGCGCCCCTCTAGACGTGCCCACGCCGGTCATCTGTGAATGGCCGGCGTGGGCGCGCGCACGCCGATAGTGACGCGCGGGAGGCGGCGGCGGCGGCGGTGGACGCGCTGTCCTGGACGCCGCTGACACCCGCTTGGGCGTCGGCGGGGATTGGACGGCGCGGTCACGTGGGAGCGGGGAGAGGTGAGTTTTTTGGGGTTTCTGGGGGGTTTCAGAGAGCGGGACACCCCCGATCGGGGTGCCCCGCCGAAGTGGACCAACACCCAGGATAGTCAAAATCCTGGGTGTTGGTCCACTTTAATTAATATTCAAATGCTTATGACATGCAGGAAAACTGTCACAAGGCTGTATGTCATGTCAAACATGTAAAGTAAACATAGTACAAGTGCAAGTTTATTAAACGTAATTCACTAAAGAAAACTCACTCCCTTCCTCCTCAGTGCAAGAAACACTCCAAGTGAACCCTATAGACGGGTGGATGCTTCTCAGGAACACAGGCAGGCAGCCCACAACTCAGAGGGACTCTGGCAACACACTGTAAACTGTTAACCAAACTGGAACTGTCAATGATAGGAGGAAGATAACAAATATAGGGAGAGAGCAAGTGCCAGGCAAGTCCCTAGCAAGTTTGCTGGCATTACAGTTTCCCTTTAAAGTGGACCAACACCCAGGATTTTGACTATCCTGGGTGTTGGTCCACTTAGGTGGGGCACCCCGATCGGGGGTGCCCCGCTGTCTGAAACCCCCCCGATCGCCGCAAAAACTCACCTCTCCCCGCTCCCACGTGACCTCGTCCGGCCAATGACAGCGCTCAGAGCAGCTCTGGTATGCGCGTCCAAAGCTGCTTGGACGCGCATACCAGAGCGCTGTCATTGGCCGCGTCTCTCGCTTCCCTCTAACAGGGAGCGCTCCTGCGCCGGCCATTCACAAAACGGCCGGCGCGGGAGCGCGCCCTGCTAGAGGGAAGCGAGAGACGCGGCCGCGTCTCGCGCATGCGCCGTTGGATCGCCGGTAAGGTGAGGATTGTGGGCCTCCTGGGGGGTTCCTCCCCGCGGGACATCCCGATTTCGGATGCCCCGCGGGGAGGGATCTGATCGGCCCGGGAATCTTATAGATTTCCGGGCCGATCCCCCCTGGGTGTTGGTCCACTTTAAAAGCCTTCAAACTCCTGTTCGCCATCTGATATTAAAAGTTCATCAATGACATCTTGTGATACAGTTGCCAGGCAGTCATCGTATGGATCTACCGGTAATTCCGTGTCAGATGATGTGGCCTCAGCTTCCTCTTCATCTTGCCACAAGTACTCGTCCTCCATGCCATCTAATGAATTTGATATGCCACACTTCTTGGAAGACTTGATTACTATTTGTGCATCAATATCATTCCAGGCTTTTATGACAAATTGGCATAAAACATCCAACTGTGGAGCACGCATGTTTCCTCCTTTTATGTATGATTTTTCGCCGCTAACCATCCATTCATTCCACTGTTTTCGAATGCGATCTTTAAAAGGCTTGTTTAGGCACACATCCAGGGGTTGTACCAATTATGTAAATCCTGCAGGAATAACTGCTGCATCTGTTTTTATTCTCGCAAGCCTTTCCTTGGTGGTGGGAGTTAAATGAGCCCTGAACATATCCCACACAAGTAGACTACATTTTTGAAGTAGACCACCTGGTCGTCTGCTCCATACATTATCCAGCCATAGTTTCACACCCTCCTCATCCATCCAGCCTTTTTCATGCACATGCACAAAACAACCAGCAGGGAATTTGATTTTTGGCATTGTTTTCCTTTTAAAAATAATCATAGGTTTCAATTTGTTGCCATCAGCTGTGCATGCTAGCACCACTGTAAAACTTGACTTCTCATGTCCTGTTGTTTTTATTAAAATGGTTTTTTCACCTTTTTGATGGACAGTTTTATTTCCAATCATATCAAAATTCATTGGAGTTTCATCCATATTTCCAATATCACTTAACGCATAGCCATGTTTAGTGCGCTGTTGTATTACGTATCGATGGAAACTATACATTTTGTAATCTAGATCTGCAGGTAATTTTTGGGCAATTTTTGTCTTTTGCCTTAGTACCAGTCATAGGGATGAGCGAATCGATCCGGACGAACCCGGATTCGATCCGAATTTCAGGAAAAATTCGATTCGGATCGAATCCGAATTTCCCCGCGATTCGATCACTCGAAGTTTTCCTTTAACATCCATTCATTTACATTTACAGGCATTCTAAGATGGCGGACGGGACATGTCTGGACATGTATCCCGCGCCAGTGCAAGCTGGGGCAGTCACATGCAGCCTATCAGCAGCCAGCAAGCCCGGTGACGTCACACAGCGGTATTTAACGGCGGCCATCTTGCTTTTCCTCATTTCTCTATTGCATTCGTGACAGACAGACAGAACGCTGTGTAGCTGAGGCAGTTAGACAGGCTGGAGACAGGGACAGACAGGGACAGGCAGGAGACAGGCAGGAGACAGACAGGAGACAGACAGAAAGCCAGGGAAAGGTAGGAAAAACGGAGCTGGCTGACAGGGAGATTTTTTTTTTTCATCCAGCCTTTGTTAGCGTTTTCAGGCTGCTTATAGTAACTAACTGTGCATATATACTGAACTGATCTTAAGTCTGCTGTGAGGCATCCCATTCTGTGACTAAAGCAGCCTCTGTTTAAGACCATATAAGCATTTGCTCTTATCATATTTGAAATTAGGCCTGATAAAGACACTTTTGCTGGCCAAAGCACTACTGGACCCTGCCAGGTCCATTCCTGCCCAGGGCATCCCATTCTGTGACTACAGCAGCCTCTGTTTAAGACCATATAAGCATTTGCTCTTATCATATTTGAAATTAGCCTGATAAAGACACTTTTGCTGGCCAAAGCACTACTGGACCCTGCCAGGTCCATTCCTGCCCAGGGCATCCCATTCTGTGACTAAAGCAGCCTCTGTTTAAGACCATATAAGCATTTGCTCTTATCATATTTGAAATTAGGCCTGATAAAGACACTTTTGCTGGCCAAAGCACTACTGGACCCTGCCAGGTCCATTCCTGCCCGGGGCATCCCATTCTGTGACTACAGCAGCCTCTGTTTAAGACCATATAAGCATTTGCTCTTATCATATTTGAAATTAGCCTGATAAAGACACTTTTGCTGGCCAAAGCACTACTGGACCCTGCCAGGTCCATTCCTGCCCAGGGCATCCCATTCTGTGACTAAAGCAGCCTCTGTTTAAGACCATATAAGCATTTGCTCTTATCATATTTGAAATTAGGCCTGATAAAGACACTTTTGCTGGCCAAAGCACTACTGGACCCTGCCAGGTCCATTCCTGCCCAGGGCATCCCATTCTGTGACTACAGCAGCCTCTGTTTAAGACCATATAAGCATTTGCTCTTATCATATTTGAAATTAGGCCTGATAAAGACACTTTTGCTGGCCAAAGCACTACTGGACCCTGCCAGGTCCATTCCTGCCCAGGGCATCCCATTCTGTGACTACAGCAGCCTCTGTTTAAGACCATATAAGCATTTGCTCTTATCATATTTGAAATTAGGCCTGATAAAGACACTTTTGCTGGCCAAAGCACTACTGGACCCTGCCAGGTCCATTCCTGCCCAGGGCATCCCATTCTGTGACTACAGCAGCCTCTGTTTAAGACCATATAAGCATTTGCTCTTATCATATTTGAAATTAGGCCTGATAAAGACACTTTTGCTGGCCAAAGCACTACTGGACCCTGCCAGGTCCATTCCTGCCCAGGGCATCCCATTCTGTGACTACAGCAGCCTCTGTTTAAGACCATATAAGCATTTGCTCTTATCATATTTGAAATTAGGCCTGATAAAGACACTTTTGCTGGCCAAAGCACTACTGGACCCTGCCAGGTCCATTCCTGCCCAGGGCATCCCATTCTGTGACTACAGCAGCCTCTGTTTAAGACCATATAAGCATTTGCTCTTATCATATTTGAAATTAGGCCTGATAAAGACACTTTTGCTGGCCAAAGCACTACTGGACCCTGCCAGGTCGATTCCTGCCCGGGGCATCCCATTCTGTGACTACAGCAGCCTCTGTTTAAGACCATATAAGCATTTGCTCTTATCATATTTGAAATTAGCCTGATAAAGACACTTTTGCTGGCCAAAGCACTACTGAACCCTGCCAGGTCCATTCCTGCCCAGGGCATCCCATTCTGTGACTAAAGCAGCCTCTGTTTAAGACCATATAAGCATTTGCTCTTATCATATTTGAAATTAGGCCTGATAAAGACACTTTTGCTGGCCAAAGCACTACTGGACCCTGCCAGGTCCATTCCTGCCCAGGGCATCCCATTCTGTGACTACAGCAGCCTCTGTTTAAGACCATATAAGCATTTGCTCTTATCATATTTGAAATTAGGCCTGATAAAGACACTTTTGCTGGCCAAAGCACTACTGGACCCTGCCAGGTCCATTCCTGCCCGGGGCATCCCATTCTGTGACTACAGCAGCCTCTGTTTAAGACCATATAAGCATTTGCTCTTATCATATTTGAAATTAGGCCTGATAAAGACACTTTTGCTGGCCAAAGCACTACTGGACCCTGCCAGGTCCATTCCTGCCCAGGGCATCCCATTCTGTGACTACAGCAGCCTCTGTTTAAGACCATATAAGCATTTGCTCTTATCATATTTGAAATTAGGCCTGATAAAGACACTTTTGCTGGCCAAAGCACTACTGGACCCTGCCAGGTCGATTCCTGTTGGGGCATCCCATTCTGTGACTAAAGCAGCCTCTGTTTAAGACCATATAAGCATTTGCTCTTATCATATTTGAAATTAGGCCTGATAAAGACACTTTTGCTGGCCAAAGCACTACTGGACCCTGCCAGGTCGATTCCTGTTGGGGCATCCCATTCTGTGACTACAGCAGCCTCTGTTTAAGACCATATAAGCATTTGCTCTTATCATATTTGAAATTAGCCTGATAAAGACACTTTTGCTGGCCAAAGCACTACTGGACCCTGCCAGGTCCATTCCTGCCCAGGGCATCCCATTCTGTGACTACAGCAGCCTCTGTTTAAGACCATATAAGCATTTGCTCTTATCATATTTGAAATTAGGCCTGATAAAGACACTTTTGCTGGCCAAAGCACTACTGGACCCTGCCAGGTCCATTCCTGCCCAGGGCATCCCATTCTGTGACTACAGCAGCCTCTGTTTAAGACCATATAAGCATTTGCTCTTATCATATTTGAAATTAGGCCTGATAAAGACACTTTTGCTGGCCAAAGCACTACTGGACCCTGCCAGGTCCATTCCTGCCCGGGGCATCCCATTCTGTGACTACAGCAGCCTCTGTTTAAGACCATATAAGCATTTGCTCTTATCATATTTGAAATTAGCCTGATAAAGACACTTTTGCTGGCCAAAGCACTACTGGACCCTGCCAGGTCCATTCCTGCCCAGGGCATCCCATTCTGTGACTAAAGCAGCCTCTGTTTAAGACCATATAAGCATTTGCTCTTATCATATTTGAAATTAGGCCTGATAAAGACACTTTTGCTGGCCAAAGCACTACTGGACCCTGCCAGGTCCATTCCTGCCCAGGGCATCCCATTCTGTGACTACAGCAGCCTCTGTTTAAGACCATATAAGCATTTGCTCTTATCATATTTGAAATTAGGCCTGATAAAGACACTTTTGCTGGCCAAAGCACTACTGGACCCTGCCAGGTCCATTCCTGCCCGGGGCATCCCATTCTGTGACTACAGCAGCCTCTGTTTAAGACCATATAAGCATTTGCTCTTATCATATTTGAAATTAGGCCTGATAAACACACTTTTGCTGGCCAAAGCACTACTGGACCCTGCCAGGTCCATTCCTGCCCAGGGCATCCCATTCTGTGACTACAGCAGCCTCTGTTTAAGACCATATAAGCATTTGCTCTTATCATATTTGAAATTAGGCCTGATAAAGACACTTTTGCTGGCCAAAGCACTACTGGACCCTGCCAGGTCGATTCCTGTTGGGGCATCCCATTCTGTGACTAAAGCAGCCTCTGTTTAAGACCATATAAGCATTTGCTCTTATCATATTTGAAATTAGGCCTGATAAAGACACTTTTGCTGGCCAAAGCACTACTGGACCCTGCCAGGTCCATTCCTGCCCAGGGCATCCCATTCTGTGACTACAGCAGCCTCTGTTTAAGACCATATAAGCATTTGCTCTTATCATATTTGAAATTAGGCCTGATAAAGACACTTTTGCTGGCCAAAGCACTACTGGACCCTGCCAGGTCCATTCCTGCCCAGGGCATCCCATTCTGTGACTACAGCAGCCTCTGTTTAAGACCATATAAGCATTTGCTCTTATCATATTTGAAATTAGCCTGATAAAGACACTTTTGCTGGCCAAAGCACTACTGGACCCTGCCAGGTCCATTCCTGCCCAGGGCATCCCATTCTGTGACTACAGCAGCCTCTGTTTAAGACCATATAAGCATTTGCTCTTATCATATTTGAAATTAGGCCTGATAAAGACACTTTTGCTGGCCAAAGCACTACTGGACCCTGCCAGGTCCATTCCTGCCCAGGGCATCCCATTCTGTGACTACAGCAGCCTCTGTTTAAGACCATATAAGCATTTGCTCTTATCATATTTGAAATTAGGCCTGATAAAGACACTTTTGCTGGCCAAAGCACTACTGGACCCTGCCAGGTCGATTCCTGCCCGGGGCATCCCATTCTGTGACTACAGCAGCCTCTGTTTAAGACCATATAAGCATTTGCTCTTATCATATTTGAAATTAGCCTGATAAAGACACTTTTGCTGGCCAAAGCACTACTGGACCCTGCCAGGTCCATTCCTGCCCAGGGCATCCCATTCTGTGACTAAAGCAGCCTCTGTTTAAGACCATATAAGCATTTGCTCTTATCATATTTGAAATTAGGCCTGATAAAGACACTTTTGCTGGCCAAAGCACTACTGGACCCTGCCAGGTCCATTCCTGCCCAGGGCATCCCATTCTGTGACTACAGCAGCCTCTGTTTAAGACCATATAAGCATTTGCTCTTATCATATTTGAAATTAGGCCTGATAAAGACACTTTTGCTGGCCAAAGCACTACTGGACCCTGCCAGGTCCATTCCTGCCCGGGGCATCCCATTCTGTGACTACAGCAGCCTCTGTTTAAGACCATATAAGCATTTGCTCTTATCATATTTGAAATTAGGCCTGATAAAGACACTTTTGCTGGCCAAAGCACTACTGGACCCTGCCAGGTCGATTCCTGTTGGGGCATCCCATTCTGTGACTAAAGCAGCCTCTGTTTAAGACCATATAAGCATTTGCTCTTATCATATTTGAAATTAGGCCTGATAAAGACACTTTTGCTGGCCAAAGCACTACTGGACCCTGCCAGGTCGATTCCTGTTGGGGCATCCCATTCTGTGACTACAGCAGCCTCTGTTTAAGACCATATAAGCATTTGCTCTTATCATATTTGAAATTAGCCTGATAAAGACACTTTTGCTGGCCAAAGCACTACTGGACCCTGCCAGGTCCATTCCTGCCCAGGGCATCCCATTCTGTGACTACAGCAGCCTCTGTTTAAGACCATATAAGCATTTGCTCTTATCATATTTGAAATTAGGCCTGATAAAGACACTTTTGCTGGCCAAAGCACTACTGGACCCTGCCAGGTCCATTCCTGCCCAGGGCATCCCATTCTGTGACTACAGCAGCCTCTGTTTAAGACCATATAAGCATTTGCTCTTATCATATTTGAAATTAGGCCTGATAAAGACACTTTTGCTGGCCAAAGCACTACTGGACCCTGCCAGGTCGATTCCTGCCCGGGGCATCCCATTCTGTGACTACAGCAGCCTCTGTTTAAGACCATATAAGCATTTGCTCTTATCATATTTGAAATTAGCCTGATAAAGACACTTTTGCTGGCCAAAGCACTACTGGACCCTGCCAGGTCCATTCCTGCCCAGGGCATCCCATTCTGTGACTACAGCAGCCTCTGTTTAAGACCATATAAGCATTTGCTCTTATCATATTTGAAATTAGCCTGATAAAGACACTTTTGCTGGCCAAAGCACTACTGGACCCTGCCAGGTCCATTCCTGCCCAGGGCATCCCATTCTGTGACTAAAGCAGCCTCTGTTTAAGACCATATAAGCATTTGCTCTTATTATATTTATATTATAAGACACTTTTGCTGGGCATAGGCTTACTGCTGCCTGCCAGGTGCACTTCTGTTGAGGCATCCCATTCTGTAACATAGCATACCCCTCTTTATTTACACTAAGCAGCTCTCTTATTTACACTAAGCAGGCCTGTTGGAGGCTGAGTGTTACTGCTCACTTTTGGTGTGCATTATATTCTGTTTCATATAGACCCACCGCTGCCCGGGGTTTTTTTAAATATCACCTACTACCACGCCAGTTAGACTATGTCGGGCAGACAAGTGCCTGGAAGTGAAAAGAGGAGTGGCAGAGGCCAAGATTCCGCAGGCAGAGCTCGCATCAGACTGGGGGCCAGTAGCAGCAGGAGTCACGCTGAGAGACCTAATCTGCCAGTATCTGCTAGCGGTCGGGTCTCCACCAGTAACGCATCTGCCGTGGTAGATTGGTTGACGCGCTCATCAACAACATCATCACAACTTACGTCTGAGACCCCCAGTCTAGGGTCGGTAGGTTCCTCTGACACAACCCTGAGTTGGCATGCCCCGAGAGCAGTCCCTGTCCTCCCATTGCCTCTGGCCTACGCCGTTCCCTCCCCCAGCGACGTATCCTATGCTTTGGGTTCAGCTCCACTCTTTAGTGAGGAGGACCATCAGATAGAGGACAGTCAGCAGCTACTGCCCAGCCAAGAAATTGAGGTGGCTTCTTTAGCTAGGCAGACAAATAGTGATGTGGACAGTGTCGTGGGTGCTGCGAGCGTTCCAGCTCCTGCGCCAGACACTGTTGACGAATCCACGAACATCAGTGACGTACAGCCACAACTCGGTGATGATGATGATGATGACGATGAAGCCGATCGCACTTGGGAGCCGGGTGATGAAGGGGCTTCATCGTCATCATCAGGAGAAGAGGGGCGCAGGTTGCCCCGGAGTCAGCAGCTGAGGCAGCAAGGTGGTAGCAGTCAGCATGGGGGCACAATTCCAAAGGCTGGAGCCGGCCGGGGCCGGGGCCGGGGTAGAGCACCTGCTGTGCGGCAGTCTACCTTATCGGGAGGTAGTGGAGCAGGGGTTCCTGGAGTTGGCAACAGCAGCAGTGAATCAGTGAGGCCAGGGGGTGGGAAAAGTAGCTACTCGGCAGTGTGGCAGTTTTTCCCGAGGCATCCGCAGGAGGGTAACATGGCCACATGCAAGATATGTAGGCAAAAGGTGAAGCGTGGCCAGGGTCCAAATGTTGGCACCACGGCCCTGCGTCAACATATGATGCGTCACCATAAAACGACCTGGGAGAACCGAGGCTCCCAAGGGGTGGTCCAGTCTGCTTCCTCACCAAGTGAGCTCCCAATTTCTGCCAGCCAAGGCTCCAGCACCTCAGCCGAAGGCAGCTGTGCGTCATACCCATCCTCTGTCGCTCCTGCTCCTCCTCCTCCAAGTCATGCATCCCGCCAGCAATCCATCAGCGAAGCCATGTCCAAGAGACAGCAGTATGCGCCCACTCATCCTACGGCGCAGAAGCTGAATGTGCTCCTGTCCAAGTTGCTGGTGCTGCAGTCGCTCCCTTTTCAGGTGGTGGAATCTGCACCTTTCAGAGAACTGATGGCTTGTGCCGAGCCGAGGTGGAGAGTCCCAAGCCGTCATTTCTTTGCCAAGAAGGCAGTACCAGCGCTGCACACTTTTGTTGAACAGAAGGTGGGCCAGTCCTTGAGCCTGTCGGTGTGTAGCAAAATACATGGCAGCGCCGACATCTGGAGCTGTAACTACGGTCAGGGGCAGTACATGTCGTTTACGGCCCACTGGGTGAATGTGGTCCCTTTGCAGCAGCAACTTGGACAGGTCACGCCGCTTCGGCCTCCGCGCTCTCTGCCCATTGGGCCTGTGACACCGTGCGACTCGGCCTCCTCATCCTCCGCCATCTCCTCACCCTCCACTGTAGGCTCAAGTCTCAGTGCCCCTCCAGTCTACCATGTGTGCAGGGCACGGAGGTGTCACGCAGTGCTTCACATGGTTTGTCTTGGCGAACGGAGTCACACAGGGGAGGAACTGCTTAAATGTATTCATCAGGAAATCCAAACATGGCTTACTCCGAGAAAACTTAAAATGGGAATCATGGTTACCGACAATGGGAAGAACATTTTGTCTGCGCTGCGCCAAGGAAGCCTGACCCATGCCCCCTGCATGGCTCACGTCTTCAATCTGGTTGTCAAGCGGTTTCTGAAGTGTTCCCCCCATCTGCAGGACATCCTAACAACTTCACGGAAACTTTGCATGCACTTCAGCCACTCCTACACCGCCAAACACACCCTTCTTGAGCTACAGCGTCAGAATGGTATCCCCCAACATAGTCTGATTTGCGATGTTTCCACCCGTTGGAATTCCACCCTTCACATGTTGGACCGATTATATGAACAGAGAAAAGCCATCACGGATTTCCTGATGATCCAAGCAGATAGGGGGACTCCCCTGTGTAACTTCAATGTCAACCAGTGGCAGCTCATACGTGACACCTGCCGTTTGCTCAGGCCCTTTGAGGAAGCCACTTTATTTGTCAGTCGGCAGGATTACGGGATGAACGACGTGATTCCACTGCTTCATGTACTACAGCACATGTTGGAAACCATGGCTGGTCAGGGCACTGGAGACATGGCGTTTACATCTTACGGCCACATGAACCCCGTTGGAGCTGAACTGGAGGAGGAGGAGGAGGAAGAGGAGGAGGAGGAGTTGCCCAGCGAAACACAGTTTAAGCTTGGCGAAATGGCTGGTTTATCTAGTCAGCGGACAGGAGAGGAGGAGCAGGAGCAGCCAGAGGAGCTAGAGGTTTTTGAGGAAGGAGAGACAGAGGACCCGGGCACACCGTGGCAGTATGCAGTGGAGATGGAGACAGGTAGTCCATCCGAGTCACTTGCGCAAATGGCACGAAGCATGCTCACATGCTTGCGTAGTGACCCCAGAATTGTTTCCATCTGTCGGCGGGATGACTTCTGGCTGTCCACCTTATTGGACCCTCGCTTCCGGCACAAAATGGGGGCATTTTTTAAACCCACCGAGAGGGAGGACAAACTCAACTACTACAAAGACATTCTACGTAGGCAGTTGGCCGATGCCTATCTGCGCCATGGTCCATACTCTCGCAGGTCTGACTCGAGGGGACCTCTGCGCTCACCTTCCACTGCCATGGCCGCTGGGGGGGTTGGCAGCAGCAGCAGCAGAAGCTCCATCAGCAGCAGCAGCCTCAGTCTTCAGTCGCTAATGAGTAGCTTTCTACACCCGCATAGTGAGGCTACTCATGAGCAGCAGGAAGACCTGGAGCAGGACCTGAACCAGCAGGTCATGTCATACTTTGACATGACCATGCCAACACACCTTGAGGATCCGCTGGACTTCTGGGCAGCCAAACTTGATTTGTGGCCGCAACTAGCAGAGTTTGCCCTGGAAAAGCTGTCCTGCCCGGCAAGTAGCGTGCCATCTGAGCGGGTGTTTAGTGCGGCGGGGGCCATAGTTACGGCGAGGAGAACTCGTCTGTCAACTAAAAATGTGGAGAGACTCACCTTTGTCAAAATGAATCAGGGATGGATCAGCCAGGATTTCCACCCACCAATGCCTGATGCATGCGACTAGATTCAGCATGGTGCCACGTTTTACACTTTCCAAATGGTGCAAAACATATTTATGTCTTTAGGCCATTTTTTGGGCTCCTGCTGCTGCTGCTGCCAACTCCTGCCAACTCCAGGGTGTGATTCATCCAATTTTTGGGCTCCTGAGGCCAACTCCAGTGTATATTTGGGCTCCTGCTGCTGCTGCTGCCAACTTCTGCCAACTCCAGGGTGTGATTCATCCAATTTTTGGGCTCCTGAGGCCAACTCCAGTGTATATTTGGGCTCCTGCTGCTGCTACTGTCAACTCCTGCCAACTCCAGGGTGTGATTCATCCAATTTTTGGGCTCCTGAGGCCAACTCCAGTGTATATTTGGGCTCCTGCTGCTGCTGCTGCCAACTTCTGCCAACTCCAGGGTGTGATTCATCCAATTTTTGGGCTCCTGAGGCCAACTCCAGTGTATATTTGGGCTCCTGCTGCTGCTGCTGCCAACTTCTGCCAACTCCAGGGTGTGATTCATCCAATTTTTGGGCTCCTGAAGCCAACTCCAGTGTATATTTGGGCTCCTGCTGCTGCTGGTGTCAACTCCTGCCAACTCCAGGGTGTGATTCATCCAATTTTTGGGCTCCTGAAGCCAACTCCAGTGTATATTTGGGCTCCTGCTGCTGCTACTGTCAACTCCTGCCAACTCCAGGGTGTGATTCATCCAATTTTTGGGCTCCTGAAGCCAACTCCAGTGTATATTTGGGCTCCTGCTGCTGCTGGTGTCAACTCCTGCCAACTCCAGGGTGTGATTCATCCAATTTTTGGGCTCCTGAAGCCAACTCCAGTGTATATTTGGGCTCCTGCTGCTGCTACTGTCAACTCCTGCCAACTCCAGGGTGTGATTCATCCAATTTTTGGGCTCCTGAGGCCAACTCCAGTGTATATTTGGGCTCCTGCTGCTGCTGCTGCCAACTCCTGCCAACTCCAGGGTGTGATTCATCCAATTTTTGGGCTCCTGAGGCCAACTCCAGTGTATATTTGGGCTCCTGCTGCTGCTACTGTCAACTCCTGCCAACTCCAGGGTGTGATTCATCCAATTTTTGGGCTCCTGAGGCCAACTCCAGTGTATATTTGGGCTCCTGCTGCTGCTGCTGCCAACTTCTGCCAACTCCAGGGTGTGATTCATCCAATTTTTGGGCTCCTGAGGCCAACTCCAGTGTATATTTGGGCTCCTGCTGCTGCTGCTGCCAACTTCTGCCAACTCCAGGGTGTGATTCATCCAATTTTTGGGCTCCTGAGGCCAACTCCAGTGTATATTTGGGCTCCTGCTGCTGCTACTGTCAACTCCTGCCAACTCCAGGGTGTGATTCATCCAATTTTTGGGCTCCTGAAGCCAACTCCACTGTATATTTGGGCTCCTGCTGCTGCTGCTGCCAACTTCTGCCAACTCCAGGGTGTGATTCATCCAATTTTTGGGCTCCTGAGGCCAACTCCAGTGTATATTTGGGCTCCTGCTGCTGCTGCTGCCAACTTCTGCCAACTCCAGGGTGTGATTCATCCAATTTTTGGGCTCCTGAAGCCAACTCCAGTGTATATTTGGGCTCCTGCTGCTGCTGGTGTCAACTCCTGCCAACTCCAGGGTGTGATTCATCCAATTTTTGGGCTCCTGAAGCCAACTCCAGTGTATATTTGGGCTCCTGCTGCTGCTACTGTCAACTCCTGCCAACTCCAGGGTGTGATTCATCCAATTTTTGGGCTCCTGAGGCCAACTCCAGTGTATATTTGGGCTCCTGCTGCTGCTGCTGCCAACTTCTGCCAACTCCAGGGTGTGATTCATCCAATTTTTGGGCTCCTGAGGCCAACTCCAGTGTATATTTGGGCTCCTGCTGCTGCTACTGTCAACTCCTGCCAACTCCAGGGTGTGATTCATCCAATTTTTGGGCTCCTGAGGCCAACTCCAGTGTATATTTGGGCTCCTGCTGCTGCTGCTGCCAACTTCTGCCAACTCCAGGGTGTGATTCATCCAATTTTTGGGCTCCTGAGGCCAACTCCAGTGTATATTTGGGCTCCTGCTGCTGCTGCTGCCAACTTCTGCCAACTCCAGGGTGTGATTCATCCAATTTTTGGGCTCCTGAGGCCAACTCCAGTGTATATTTGGGCTCCTGCTGCTGCTACTGTCAACTCCTGCCAACTCCAGGGTGTGATTCATCCAATTTTTGGGCTCCTGAGGCCAACTCCAGTGTATATTTGGGCTCCTGCTGCTGCTGCTGCCAACTTCTGCCAACTCCAGGGTGTGATTCATCCAATTTTTGGGCTCCTGAGGCCAACTCCAGTGTATATTTGGGCTCCTGCTGCTGCTACTGTCAACTCCTGCCAACTCCAGGGTGTGATTCATCCAATTTTTGGGCTCCTGAGGCCAACTCCAGTGTATATTTGGGCTCCTTCTGCCCCTCATAGTGATGCCACTTCAACTCTCTGCAATTGTGCCGCTCTGCGATTCTATTAGCGATGCCTCTGATCTGCATGTGATATTTCTTCAAAGTATTATTTAACTAACCCAGCACGCATCCTGTGCGTGTTACAGCAAGGCTGAATGGTTTACAACCCTATTGAGGCTGTAGGAGGCTCAGAAATAGCCGTTTTTAATAGCGATTCGTCGCGAATTTATTCGGGTCGAAACGATTTTTGTCGGAAAATTCGGCGAATCAGTCGAATCGAATTTTTCAAAAGTTCGCTCATCTCTAGTACCAGATCATGCCTTGCCATGAATCTACTACACCAGGATATAGTGGCCTTAAAATTGTTGCTGTGATCTGGGTTAGATTTGGCCCACTGAAGTGCAAACAAGCGTATTGTATTTAGTGTCATCACATAACCATTTTGGCGACGCTGAGCCACCATGTCTGCTACATGTTTTTCGAGTTCTGGCCACTGTGGGGTGCCTCTTCCTAATGCACACTTACCTCTTGGCATACTCTTCAATCCCTTTTCATTTGATTTCCAGTCCCAAACCATCTTTTCTGTTACTCCATATTGTCTTGCAGCAGCACAATTATTATGTTCCATGGCAAAGTTTACAACTTTAAGTTTAAAACTTGCATCATATTTCTTTCTTTTGATAGGGTTGATAGAGGTTTGACTGCTGGACATTTTCTGTGATGTACTGTACTGTACAATGGTGCAGAACTGTGGTTGGCTGTTGGCTACAAAGCCTGATTGGATTGGTCCCTGGTCCCTGTCTCCATGTCACTAGCAGCAGTGTGGTCCGCCCTTGAATCCATATTATGAATAATACAAGTATTATAGTACCCTAACATATAATAATACCAAGTGATATACTGTATATTATGACCTGATAAGAGATTTGGATATGGAATATTTATTTAAGGTAAGCATAAGAAGGGGGGAGGGGGTGAGGAGAGAGTTGCTGCTTATGTAAAGTGAAGTTAAAATGGGAGGGGGCGTGGCCACGGCATAGCAGCAGGAAGATGTGTCCTGTAAGGCTCCCTACTACCCCTGGCCCAGGTGTCATGTTTTCAGGTCACAGATTCCCAGCCTGCCCCCAGAAACGATTGGGAGACGACGGGGACAGCTGCTCAGGGTATCGCCCGTTATCGGCTGGGCAGTGGAGAAGGACAGTGGAGCCTGACAACTGTGTGGGAGTAGAGGCAGCGGACAGGAGACTGGAGAGCAGAGGCTGTTTACGCCGCCGCGGCGCTATACGCTGTAATGGAAGGTGGGGCTCAGGAGGGACCGGATATCGCCCGGTCACAGAGACAGCGGGCAGGAGACATCCTGGAGAGAGCGGAGGCTGTTTACGCCGCTGTGTGCCACACACTGTGATGGACGGCAAGTGCGGAAGGCGGGGACGGCTGCTCGAGGGCGCAGGAGGGACAGGGTAAACAGCCCGGTCACAGAAGCAGTGGACAGGAGACATCCAGGAGCCGCGACCACGCTACACACTACAGAAGGAGAGAATCAAGGTATGTCACCTGTGCACCCGGCTTATAAGACGACCCCCCCCACGTGGAAGCATGTTTTTCAGGGGCAGAAAGTCGTCTTATACGCCGGCAAATACGGTACATCTAGTCCTCAAGATAAGCAGTCTAGGACCATTATGAAATGCTTTAAACCTCCTTGCAAGCCTTGTATCTGTATGTTTTTACCTTTCGCATGACATTTTTTCTCTGGTATAACAAATTGTTTTTCTGCTAATTCAGTATAACACAGATCTAGTTCTGCTTTGATCTTATTAAAGGGGCATTCCAGGAAAAAGGTTAAATTATCCTGCTTTCTGCTCTCCTCATGGTGTCAGGGGCTGCATCTTGGATACAAGATCAAATTCATGAGGTGGCCTCCACCCCAATTCATGTCAGCCAGACTTCCCCAATTAGTGGAGAAGGTGCCATGCTGTTGGTCGGTGGTGTCGGCCCTACCTCAGGGGGCTTCCTCATGACAATAAACACCAAGGATGTGTATATACATATCCTGATTTTTTCAGGGTCATCACTTTCTTTGCTTTGCTCTAGTCCAGCTGACCGGTTTGTAGAACTTCACTTCCAAGATTTCCACGGTGCACAGAGTTTTCATGGCCGCCATGGCAATTCTCTGATGTCAGGGGATTAGCAGGGCCTGTCCTTGGTGAAGGCTCGCAAGGATGTCCATATGGTGTTGGCTACCCTGGAGAAGTTTGGGTGGGTGTTCAAGTCCCAGATAACCCCCTCGCTGTAGGGTTGCTTTCTGTGAATACAATTGGATATTGCCCAGGCCAAGCTCCAGAAACTGCAGGAGAATGTGGTGAGCTTGAGCTGAAGGCCACAGCCCAGTTTTTGGCAGTGCATGCAGCTTTCTGGCCTGATGGTGGCATCCTTCGAAATGGTCCACATTGCCCAGATTCAAATCGGCGCTCTGCAGTCTGTCATTCTATCTTATTTGAATCGGTCTCTGCTGGGCCTGGAGTTACTGATTACCCTGACGGGTGGTGGTTTGGTCATCTCTGGAGTGTTGGCTCAATTCTCGGTCCCTGAGTCAGAATCGCCTCATCCTGCGGGGGAGGCGACTACAGATGCCAGTCTGTCATGCTTGGGAGGAGTGTGGAACCATCTAACCACTCAGAGTTGGTGCTCATTAAATTGTCCCGGAGCTCAGGGCAATTTTCATGTGCCTCTCCCATTGGACCGGCTGTCTGTATTGTTTTAAAGTGGACCAACACCCAGGGGGGATCGGCCCGGAAATCTATAAGATTCCCGGACCGATCAGATCCCTCCCCGCGGGGCATCCGAAATCGGGATGTCCCGCGGGGAGGAACCCCCCAGGAGGCCCACAATCCTCACCTTACCTGCGATCCAACGGCGCATGCGCGAGACGCGACCGCGTCTCTCGCTTCCCTCTAGCAGGGCGCGCTCCCGCGCCGGCCGTTTTGTGAATGGCCGGCGCAGGAGCGCTCCCTGTTAGAGGGAAGCGAGAGACGCAGCCAATGACAGCGCTCTGGTATGCGCGTCCAAGCAGCTTTGGGTGCCCCGCTGTCTGAAACCCCCCCGATCGCCGCAAAAACTCACCTCTCCCCGCTCCCACGTGACCTCGTCCGGCCAATGACAGCGCTCAGAGCAGCTCTGGTATGCGCGTCCAAAGCTGCTAAGTGGACCAACACCCAGGATAGTCAAAATCCTGGGTGTTGGTCCACTTTAAGGTCAGGTCCAACCAGACAACGTGATGGCAGTTGTGTATGTCAACCATCAGGGGGGACCATGTTTCTTTTGACCCTGAAGGTGGTGTTCCTGATAGCCATCACTTTGGTTCGAAGGATGTCACAGCTGGTTTCCTTGTCCATTAAGCTGCCCTTTCTGTCATAAGGACAAGGTCGTCCTGCGTTTATAGGAAGATTTGCTACCACTTGCTGAAGGTGGTTTTAGCTTTTCATCTGAATGAGGACATTGTACTGCCCTCTTATTGTCCAAATCTGGTTCAAACTAAAAAGAGATATCTGCACTACCTGATGTGGTTAATTCCACAAAGTATTAACTGGTGTATACAAAGCCTGTTTGTGGTTCAGTCTAGACCCAAAAATGGTTTGGCAGCTGCTGCTATTAACCGTTGGATTAGACAGGCTGTTTCTCAGGCCTATTCTGCCAAGGGAAAGGAACCCCCTTTTTGTACGATAGCTCACTCTACTAGAACTGTGGGCGCGTCTTAGGCTCCTGGCACCAGTCTTCAGTGGAACAGATGTGTAAGGCTGCCACCTAGTCGTTTGTCCAAACCTTTTCTTTTTTCTACAAGGTGAATGTAGTGTTCGGGAAAAAGGTGCTTCATGTTGTGATTCAGTCCCCGAATGAGTCTGATTGTATCTGTTTTCATTGCTAAACTGACACTTGTTGCACAGTCACTGTGGTTAAAGGGATTCATTTTAATTTGTTGCTTCCCACCACTGAGGACTGCTTTGAATGTCCCACCCCTTTAGTGTCCCTGAATGGACAACTTGATCATTCAGTAACAGCGCCATTTCTCTAACTTAGCATGTTTTTTCCTTAGATGTCCATCCAGGGACACTATACCCCCCCCCCCCCCCCCCCAACGTTGCTGCATCTGTGCTTGTTCCATCGCCTTTGACAAGGTTTGGGTTCAATTGGCCGTTGATTTTTTTGTGCCCTTGTTATCTTTTGTCATTTGATCATTCAACCCAGGGACCTGGTCTCCGCTGCTTTGGACTAGGGCATTTCTCTGGAAGCTGGGCTGTAGACCAGCCTACAGAAGGATTTACAGCTTTAGCTCTAGTCACTGGCTTGTGACCCACCCTCTATTTTACAACCTCATCCTTTAGATTATAATGGATAAATTATATTGCAAAAACAGTGTAATCACTCCTAATTTAATCCTGGACCAATGTGTTTTGCTGCATTTCTTTCACATCTAACACCTAATACCATACAGTATGTACTATAAGAACAAGTGTCTTACCTTCCTGTAATGTCTAACTTTTATGGTGCCATATAATATGATGGACTATTAAAGAATAATAAGTCATTTAGGTAGGTGGGCACAGTAGCAGTAAAAAGTCATGAGCTTCTTGCTCTAGTTGTGTTCAGTAGAGAGTAAATGTATTTTTAGTTTATTTTTTTTTCATGTGTAAACAGTGAAAAAATGTTTATTCTATTCAACACTGAACTGTTACATTTTAAACTTACAGTTTATTTTAGGTCTCAGTCATGGGTACAAATTCTGAAAATGTAAAATTTCTCTTACCCACTGAAGAGTTACGTTGTGCATCCTGTGCCATACTCTGAATGTAGTACTCTATCTTTATTGAAACACTTATTTTTAGACTATAAAAAAATGTAATTGTGCTTAAAAAAACATTTAATGATAAAAAGACAGTTCATTGAACTAACAGGGGCTGTGAGAAAGTTTAACCACATCTAATGAGAATTTGGCATCTCATAAAATGAAATAAATGACATTTTGTCCCTTGTACATCATTTGGTCAGTCGTGAGATGTAAAGAAGAAATTATATCCTTTGAAGATCTCAGATTTGTCCCACGAGAAATGTTGGTTTTGGGCAAACTGCTTTTAAAGATGGGCTTGAAAGGGTCTCTTCAATCCATAAATGTTGCAGTACTGTCAAGATTAGGGATGAGCGAATCGATCCGGACGAACCCGGATTCGATCCGAATTTCAGGAAAAATTCGATTCGGATCGAATCCGAATTTCCTCGCGATTCGATCGCTCGAAGTTTTCCTTTAACATCCATTCATTTACATTTACAGGCATTCTAAGATGGCGGACGGGACATGTCTGGACATCTATCCCGCGCCAGTGCAAGCTGGGGCAGTCACATGCAGCCTATCAGCAGCCAGCAAGCCCGGTGACGTCACAGCGCTATTTAAGTCGGCCATCTTGCTTTTACTTCCTCATTTCTCTATTGCATTCGTGAGAGACAGAACGCTGTGTAGCTGAGGGAGAGAGGCAGTTAGACAGGCAGGGACAGACAGGGACAGGCTGGAGACAGGCAGGAGACAGACAGGAGACAGACAGAAAGTCAGCGTTTTCAGGCTGCTTATACTAACTAACTGTGCATATATACTGAACTGATCTTAAGTCTGCTGTGAGGCATCCCATTCTGTGACTACACCAGCCTCTGTTTAAGACCATATAACCATTTGCACTTATTATAATTGAAATTAGGCCTGATAAAGACACTTTTGCTGGGCATAGCACTACTGGACCCTGCCAGGTCCACTTCTTTTTTGGGGCATCCCATTCTGTGACTACAGCAGCCTCTGTTTAAGACCATATAACCATTTGCACTTATTATAATTGAAATTAGCCTGATAAAGACACTTTTGCTGGTCATAGCACTACTGGACCCTGCCAGGTGCACTTCTGTTGTGGCATCCCATTCTGTGACTACAGCAGCCTCTGTTTAAGACCATATAACCATTTGCACTTATTATAATTGAAATTAGCCCTGATAAAGACACTTTTGCTGGGCATAGCACTACTGGACCCTGCCAGGTCCACTTCTTTTTTGGGGCATCCCATTCTGTGACTACAGCAGCCTCTGTTTAAGACCATATAACCATTTGCACTTATTATAATTGAAATTAGGCCTGATAAAGACACTTTTGCTGGGCATAGCACTACTGGACCCTGCCAGGTCCACGTCTTTTTTGGGGCATCCCATTCTGTGACTACAGAAGCCTCTGTTTAAGACCATATAACCATTTGCACTTATTATAATTGAAATTAGGCCTGATAAAGACACTTTTGCTGGGCATAGCACTACTGGACCCTGCCAGGTCCACTTCTTTTTTGGGGCATCCCATTCTGTGACTACAGCAGCCTCTGTTTAAGACCATATAACCATTTGCACTTATTATAATTGAAATTAGGCCTGATAAAGACACTTTTGCTGGGCATAGCACTACTGGACCCTGCCAGGTCCACTTCTTTTTTGGGGCATCCCATTCTGTGAATACAGCAGCCTCTGTTTAAGACCATATAACCATTTGCACTTATTATAATTGAAATTAGCCCTGATAAAGACACTTTTGCTGGGCATAGCACTACTGGACCCTGCCAGGTCCACTTCTTTTTTGGGGCATCCCATTCTGTGACTACAGCAGCCTCTGTTTAAGACCATATAACCATTTGCACTTATTATAATTGAAATTAGGCCTGATAAAGACACTTTTGCTGGGCATAGCACTACTGGACCCTGCCAGGTCCACTTCTTTTTTGGGGCATCCCATTCTGTGACTACAGCAGCCTCTGTTTAAGACCATATAACCATTTGCACTTATTATAATTGAAATTAGCCTGATAAAGACACTTTTGCTGGGCATAGCACTACTGGACCCTGCCAGGTGCACTTCTGTTGTGGCATCCCATTCTGTGACTACAGCAGCCTCTGTTTAAGACCATATAACCATTTGCACTTATTATAATTGAAATTAGCCCTGATAAAGACACTTTTGCTGGGCATAGCACTACTGGACCCTGCCAGGTCCACTTCTTTTCTGGGGCATCCCATTCTGTGACTACAGCAGCCTCTGTTTAAGACCATATAACCATTTGCACTTATTATAATTGAAATTAGGCCTGATAAAGACACTTTTGCTGGGCATAGCACTACTGGACCCTGCCAGGTCCACTTCTTTTTGGGGGCATCCCATTCTGTGACTACAGCAGCCTCTGTTTAAGACCATATAACCATTTGCACTTATTATAATTGAAATTAGGCCTGATAAAGACACTTTTGCTGGGCATAGCACTACTGGACCCTGCCAGGTCCACCTCTTTTTTGGGGCATCCCATTCTGTGACTACAGCAGCCTCTGTTTAAGACCATATAACCATTTGCACTTATTATAATTGAAATTAGCCCTGATAAAGACACTTTTGCTGGGCATAGCACTACTGGACCCTGCCAGGTCCACCTCTTTTTTGGGGCATCCCATTCTGTGACTACAGCAGCCTCTGTTTAAGACCATATAACCATTTGCACTTATTATAATTGAAATTAGCCCTGATAAAGACACTTTTGCTGGGCATAGCACTACTGGACCCTGCCAGGTCCACTTCTTTTTTGGGGCATCTCATTCTGTGACTACAGCAGCCTCTGTTTAAGACCATATAACCATTTGCACTTATTATAATTGAAATTAGGCCTGATAAAGACACTTTTGCTGGGCATAGCACTACTGGACCCTGCCAGGTCCACTTCTTTTTTGGGGCATCCCATTCTGTGACTACAGCAGCCTCTGTTTAAGACCATATAACCATTTGCACTTATTATAATTGAAATTAGCCTGATAAAGACACTTTTGCTGGGCATAGCACTACTGGACCCTGCCAGGTGCACTTCTGTTGTGGCATCCCATTCTGTGACTACAGCAGCCTCTGTTTAAGACCATATAACCATTTGCACTTATTATAATTGAAATTAGCCCTGATAAAGACACTTTTGCTGGGCATAGCACTACTGGACCCTGCCAGGTCCACTTCTTTTTTGGGGCATCCCATTCTGTGACTACAGCAGCCTCTGTTTAAGACCATATAACCATTTGCACTTATTATAATTGAAATTAGGCCTGATAAAGACACTTTTGCTGGGCATAGCACTACTGGACCCTGCCAGGTCCACTTCTTTTTTGGGGCATCCCATTCTGTGACTACAGCAGCCTCTGTTTAAGACCATATAACCATTTGCACTTATTATAATTGAAATTAGCCTGATAAAGACAGTTTTGCTGGGCATAGCACTACTGGACCCTGCCAGGTGCACTTCTGTTGTGGCATCCCATTCTGTGACTACAGCAGCCTCTGTTTAAGACCATATAACCATTTGCACTTATTATAATTGAAATTAGCCCTGATAAAGACACTTTTGCTGGGCATAGCACTACTGGACCCTGCCAGGTGTACTTACTGCTGGTTTTTAGGGCATCCCATTCTGTGACTACAGCAGCCTCTGTTTAACACCATATAACCATTTGCACTTATTATAATTGAAATTAGGCCTGATAAAGACACTTTTGCTGTGCATAGACTTACTGCTGCCTGCCAGGTGCACTTCTGTTGGGGCATCCCATTCTGTAACATAGCATACCCCTCTTTATTTACACTAAGCAGCTCTCTTATTTACACTAAGCAGGCCTGTTGGAGGCTGAGTGTTACTGCTCACTTTTGGTGTGCATTATATTCTGTTTCATATAGACCCACCGCTGCCCGGGGGTTCTTAAAATATCACCTACTACCACGCCAGTTAGACTATGTCGGGCAGACAAGTGCCTGGAAGTGAAAAGAGGAGTGGCAGAGGCCAAGATTCCGCAGGCAGAGCTCGCATCAGACTGGGGGCCAGTAGCAGCAGGAGTCACGCTGAGAGACCTAATCTGCCAGTATCTGCTAGCGGTCGGGTCTCCACCAGTAACGCATCTGCCGTGGTAGATTGGTTGACGCGCTCATCAACAACATCATCACAACTTACGTCTGAGACCCCCAGTCTAGGGTCGGTAGGTTCCTCTGACACAACCCTGAGTTGGCATGCCCCGAGAGCAGTCCCTGTCCTCCCATTGCCTCTGGCCTACGCCGTTCCCTCCCCCAGTGACGTATCCTATGCTTTGGGTTCAGCTCCACTCTTTAGTGAGGAGGACCATCAGATAGAGGACAGTCAGCAGCTATTGCCCAGCCAAGAAATGGAGGTGGCTTCTCTAGCTAGGCAGACAAATAGTGATGTGGACAGTGTCGTGGGTGCTGCGAGCGTTCCAGCTCCTGCGCCAGACACTGTTGACGAATCCACGAACATCAGTGACGTACAGCCACAACTCGGTGATGATGATGATGACGATGAAGCCGATCGCACTTGGGAGCCGGGTGATGAAGGGGCTTCATCGTCATCATCAGGAGAAGAGGGGCGCAGGTTGCCCCGGAGTCAGCAGCTGAGGCAGCAAGGTGGTAGCAGTCAGCATGGGGGCACAATTCCAAAGGCTGGAGCCGGCCGGGGCCGGGGCCGGGGTAGAGCACCTGCTGTGCGGCAGTCTACCTTATCGGGGGGTAGTGGAGCAGGGGTTCCTGGAGTTGGCAACAGCAGCAGTGAATCAGTGAGGCCAGGGGGTGGGAAAAGTAGCTACTCGGCAGTGTGGCAGTTTTTCCTGAAGCATCCGCAGGAGGGTAACATGGCCACATGCAAGATATGTAGGCAAAAGGTGAAGCGTGGCCAGGGTCCAAATGTTGGCACCACGGCCCTGCGTCAACATATGATGCGTCACCATAAAGCGACCTGGGAGAACCGAGGCTCCCAAGGGGTGGTCCAGTCTGCTTCCTCACCAAGTGAGCTCCCAATTTCTGCCAGCCAAGGCTCCAGCACCTCAGCCGAAGGCAGCTGTGCGTCATACCCATCCTCTGTCGCTCCTGCTCCTCCTCCTCCAAGTCATGCATCCCGCCAGCAATCCATCAGCGAAGCCATGTCCAAGAGACAGCAGTATGCGCCCACTTATCCTACGGCACAGAAGCTGAATGTGCTCCTGTCCAAGTTGCTGGTGCTGCAGTCGCTCCCTTTTCAGGTGGTGGAATCTGCACCTTTCAGAGAACTGATGGCTTGTGCCGAGCCGAGGTGGAGAGTCCCAAGCCGTCATTTCTTTGCCAAGAAGGCAGTACCAGCGCTGCACACTTTTGTCGAACAGAAGGTGGGCCAGTCCTTGAGCCTGTCGGTGTGTAGCAAAGTGCATGGCAGCGCCGACATCTGGAGCTGTAACTACGGTCAGGGACAGTACATGTCGTTTACGGCCCACTGGGTGAATGTGGTCCCTTTGCAGCAGCAGCAGCAACTTGGACAGGTCACGCCGCTTCGGCCTCCGCGCTCCCTGCCCGTTGGGCCTGTGACACTGTGCGACTCGGCCTCCTCATCCTCCGCCATCTCCTCACCCTCCACTGTAGGCTCAAGTCTCAGTGCCCCTCCAGTCTACCATGTGTGCAGGGCACGGAGGTGTCACGCAGTGCTTCACATGGTTTGTCTTGGCGAACGGAGTCACACAGGGGAGGAACTGCTTAAATGTATTCATCAGGAAATCCAAACATGGCTTACTCCGAGAAAACTTAAAATGGGAATCATGGTTACCGACAATGGGAAGAACATTTTGTCTGCGCTGCGCCAAGGAAGCCTGACCCATGCCCCCTGCATGGCTCACGTCTACAATCTGGTTGTCAAGCGGTTTCTGAAGTGTTCCCCCCATCTGCAAGACATCCTAACAACTTCAAGGAAACTTTGCATGCACTTCAGCCACTCCTACACCGCCAAACACACCCTTCTTGAGCTACAGCGTCAGAATGGTATCCCCCAACATAGTCTGATTTGCGATGTTTCCACCCGTTGGAATTCCACCCTTCACATGTTGGACCGATTATATGAACAGAGAAAAGCCATCACGGATTTCCTGATGATCCAAGCAGATAGGGGGACTCCCCTGTGTAACTTCAATGTCAACCAGTGGCAGCTCATACGTGACACCTGCCGTTTGCTCAGGCCCTTTGAGGAAGCCACTTTATTTGTCAGTCGGCAGGATTACGGGATGAACGACGTGATTCCACTGCTTCATGTACTACAGCACATGTTGGAAACCATGGCTGGTCAGGGCACTGGAGACATGGCGTTTACATCTTACGGCCACATGAACCCCGTTGGAGCTGAACTGGAGGAGGAGGAGGAGGAAGAGGAGGAGGAGGAGTTGCCCAGCGAAACACAGTTTAGGCTTGGCGAAATGGCTGGTTTATCTAGTCAGCGGACAGGAGAGGAGGAGCAGGAGCAGCCAGAGGAGCTAGAGGTTTTTGAGGAAGGCGAGACAGAGGACCCGGGCACACCGTGGCAGTATGCAGTGGAGATGGAGACAGGTAGTCCATCCGAGTCACTTGCGCAAATGGCACGAAGCATGCTCACGTGCTTGCGTAGTGACCCCAGAATTGTTTCCATCTGTCGGCGGGATGACTTCTGGCTGTCCACCTTATTGGACCCTCGCTTCCGGCACAAAATGGGGGCATTTTTTAAACCCACCGAGAGGGAGGACAAACTCAACTACTACAAAGACATTCTACGTAGGCAGTTGGCCGATGCCTATCTGCGCCATGGTCCATACTCTCGCAGGTCTGACTCGAGGGGACCTCTGCGCTCACCTTCCACTGCCATGGCCGCTGGGGGGGTTGGCAGGAGCAGCAGCAGCAGCTCCATCAGCAGCAGCAGCCTCAGTCTTCAGTCGCTAATGAGTAGCTTTCTACACCCGCATAGTGAGGCTACTCATGAGCAGCAGGAAGACCTGGAGCAGTCATACTTTGACATGACCATGCCAACACACCTTGAGGATCCGCTGGACTTCTGGGCAGCCAAACTTGATTTGTGGCCGCAACTAGCAGAGTTTGCTCTGGAAAAGCTGTCCTGCCCGGCAAGTAGCGTGCCATCTGAGCGGGTGTTTAGTGCGGCGGGGGCCATAGTTACGGCGAGGAGAAGTCGTCTGTCAACTAAAAATGTGGAGAGACTCACCTTTGTCAAAATGAATCAGGGATGGATCAGCCAGGATTTCCACCCACAAATGCCTGATGCACGCGACTAGATTCAGCATGGTGCCACGTTTTACACTTTCCAAATGGTGCAAAACATATTTATGTCTTTAGGCCAATTTTTGGGCTCCTGCTGCTGCTGCTGCCAACTCCAGGGTGTGAATCATCCAATTTTTGGGCTCCTGAAGCCAACTCCATTGTCTCTTTCAAGGAATATTTGGCCTCCTGCTGCTGCTGCCAACTCCAGGGTGTGATTCATCCAATTTTTGGCCTCCTGAAGCCAACCCCAGTGTCTCTTTTTAAAGTAATATTTGGGCTCCTGCTGATGCTGCTGCTGCTGCCAACTCCAGGGTGTGATTCATCCAATTTTTGGGCTCCTGAAGCCAACTCCAGTGTCTCTTTAAAGTAATATTTGGGCTCCTGCTGCTGCTGCTGCCAACTCCAGGGTGTGAATCATCCAATTTTTGGGCTCCTGAAGCCAACTCCAGTGTCACTTTAAAGTAATATTTGGGCTCCTGCTGCTGCTGCTGCCAACTCCAGGGTGTGATTCATCCAATTTTTGGGCTCCTGAAGCCAACTCCAGTGAATATTTGGGCTCCTGCTGCTGCTGCTGCCAACTCCAGGGTGTGATTCATCCAATTTTTTGGGCTCCTGAAGCCAACTCCAGTGTCTCTTTAAAGTAATATTTGGGCTCCTGCTGCTGCTTGCAACTCCAGGGTTTGATTCATCCAATTTTTGGGCTCCTGAAGCCAACCCCAGTGTCTCTTTAAAGTAATGTTTGGGCTCCTGCTGCTGCTGCCAACTCCAGGGTGTGAATCATCCAATTTTTGGGCTCCTGAAGCCAACTCCAGTGTCTCTTTAAAGTAATATTTGGGCTCCTGCTGCTGCTGCTGCCAACTCCAGGGTGTGATTCATCCAATTTTTGGGCTCCTGAAGCCAACTCCAGTGTATATTTGGGCTCCTGCTGCTGCTGCTGCCAACTCCAGGGTGTGATTCATCCAATTTTTGGGCTCCTGAAGCCAACTCCAGTGTCACTTTAAAGTAATATTTGGGCTCCTGCTGCTGCTTGCAACTCCAGGGTGTGATTCATCCAATTTTTGGGCTCCTGAAGCCAACCCCAGTGTCTCTTTAAAGTAATGTTTGGGCTCCTGCTGCTGCTGCCAACTCCAGGGTGTGAATCATCCAATTTTTGGGCTCCTGAAGCCAACTCCAGTGTCTCTTTAAAGTAATATTTGGGCTCCTGCTGCTGCTGCTGCCAACTCCAGGGTGTGATTCATCCAATTTTTGGGCTCCTGAAGCCAACTCCAGTGTATATTTGGGCTCCTGCTGCTGCTGCTGCCAACTCCAGGGTGTGAATCATCCAATTTTTGGGCTCCTGAAGCCAACTCCAGTGTCTCTTTAAAGTAATATTTGGGATCCTGCTGCTGCTGCTGCCAACTCCAGGGTGTGATTCATCCAATTTTTGGGCTCCTGAAGCCAACTCCAGTGTATATTTAGGCTCCTGCTGCTGCCAACTCCAGGGTGTGATTCATCCAATTTTTGGGCTCCTGAAGCCAACTCCAGTGTCTCTTTAAAGTAATATTTGGGCTCCTGCTGCTGCTTGCAACTCCAGGGTGTGATTCATCCAATTTTTGGGCTCCTGAAGCCAACCCCAGTGTCTCTTTAAAGTAATGTTTGGGCTCCTGCTGCTGCTGCCAACTCCAGGGTGTGAATCATCCAATTTTTGGGCTCCTGAAGCCAACTCCAGTGTCACTTTAAAGTAATATTTGGGCTCCTGCTGCTGCTTGCAACTCCAGGGTGTGAATCATCCAATTTTTGGGCTCCTGAAGCCAACTCCATTGTCTCTTTCAAGGAATATTTGGCCTCCTGCTGCTGCTGCCAACTCCAGGGTGTGATTCATCCAATTTTTGGCCTCCTGAAGCCAACCCCAGTGTCTCTTTTTAAAGTAATATTTGGGCTCCTGCTGATGCTGCTGCTGCTGCCAACTCCAGGGTGTGATTCATCCAATTTTTGGGCTCCTGAAGCCAACTCCAGTGTCTCTTTAAAGTAATATTTGGGCTCCTGCTGCTGCTGCTGCCAACTCCAGGGTGTGAATCATCCAATTTTTGGGCTCCTGAAGCCAACTCCAGTGTCTCTTTAAAGTAATATTTGGGCTCCTGCTGCTGCTGCTGCCAACTCCATGGTGTGATTCATCCAATTTTTGGGCTCCTGAAGCCAACTCCAGTGAATATTTGGGCTCCTGCTGCTGCTGCTGCCAACTCCAGGGTGTGATTCATCCAATTTTTTGGGCTCCTGAAGCCAACTCCAGTGTCTCTTTAAAGTAATATTTGGGCTCCTGCTGCTGCTTGCAACTCCAGGGTTTGATTCATCCAATTTTTGGGCTCCTGAAGCCAACCCCAGTGTCTCTTTAAAGTAATGTTTGGGCTCCTGCTGCTGCTGCCAACTCCAGGGTGTGAATCATCCAATTTTTGGGCTCCTGAAGCCAACTCCAGTGTCTCTTTAAAGTAATATTTGGGCTCCTGCTGCTGCTGCTGCCAACTCCAGGGTGTGATTCATCCAATTTTTGGGCTCCTGAAGCCAACTCCAGTGTATATTTGGGCTCCTGCTGCTGCTGCTGCCAACTCCAGGGTGTGATTCATCCAATTTTTGGGCTCCTGAAGCCAACTCCAGTGTCACTTTAAAGTAATATTTGGGCTCCTGCTGCTGCTTGCAACTCCAGGGTGTGATTCATCCAATTTTTGGGCTCCTGAAGCCAACCCCAGTGTCTCTTTAAAGTAATGTTTGGGCTCCTGCTGCTGCTGCCAACTCCAGGGTGTGAATCATCCAATTTTTGGGCTCCTGAAGCCAACTCCAGTGTCTCTTTAAAGTAATATTTGGGCTCCTGCTGCTGCTGCTGCCAACTCCAGGGTGTGATTCATCCAATTTTTGGGCTCCTGAAGCCAACTCCAGTGTATATTTGGGCTCCTGCTGCTGCTGCTGCCAACTCCAGGGTGTGAATCATCCAATTTTTGGGCTCCTGAAGCCAACTCCAGTGTCTCTTTAAAGTAATATTTGGGATCCTGCTGCTGCTGCTGCCAACTCCAGGGTGTGATTCATCCAATTTTTGGGCTCCTGAAGCCAACTCCAGTGTATATTTAGGCTCCTGCTGCTGCCAACTCCAGGGTGTGATTCATCCAATTTTTGGGCTCCTGAAGCCAACTCCAGTGTCTCTTTAAAGTAATATTTGGGCTCCTGCTGCTGCTTGCAACTCCAGGGTGTGATTCATCCAATTTTTGGGCTCCTGAAGCCAACCCCAGTGTCTCTTTAAAGTAATGTTTGGGCTCCTGCTGCTGCTGCCAACTCCAGGGTGTGAATCATCCAATTTTTGGGCTCCTGAAGCCAACTCCAGTGTCTCTTTAAAGTAATATTTGGGCTCCTGCTGCTGCTGCTGCCAACTCCAGGGTGTGATTCATCCAATTTTTGGGCTCCTGAAGCCAACTCCAGTGTATATTTGGGCTCCTGCTGCTGCTGCTGCCAACTCCAGGGTGTGATTCATCCAATTTTTGGGCTCCTGAAGCCAACTCCAGTGTCTCTTTAAAGTAATATTTGGGCTCCTGCTGCTGCTTGCAACTCCAGGGTGTGATTCATCCAATTTTTGGGCTCCTGAAGCCAACCCCAGTGTCTCTTTAAAGTAATGTTTGGGCTCCTGCTGCTGCTGCCAACTCCAGGGTGTGAATCATCCAATTTTTGGGCTCCTGAAGCCAACCCCAGTGTCTCTTTAAAGTAATATTTGGGCTCCTTCTGCTGCTGCTGCCAACTCCAGGGTGTGATTCATCCAATTTTTGGGCTCCTGAAGCCAACCCCAGTGTCTCTTTAAAGTAATATTTGGGCTCCTGCTGCTGCTGCTGCCAACTCCAGGGTGTGAATCATCCAATTTTTGGGCTCCTGAAGCCAACCCCTGTGTCTCTTTAAAGTAATATTTGGGCTCCTGCTGCTGCCAACTCCAGGGTGTGATTCATCCAATTGTTGGGCTCCTGAAGCCAACTCCAGTGTATATTTGGGCTCCTGCTGCTGCTGCTGCCAACTCCAGGGTGTGATTCATCCAATTTTTGGGCTCCTGAAGCCAACCCCAGTGTCTCTTTAAAGTAATATTTGGGATCCTGCTGCTGCTGCTGCCAACTCCAGGGTGTGATTCGGGACCGGGAGTGACACATGACGCGGTTCCTGGAGGGAAGGTTCTGCTTCCGGGGCAGCTGACACTGAGAACCCTTGTGTGCTCCATCAGGAAACCAACGGGGGCATTAATCTTTGCTGCAATTGGGCAGAGCTGAACACCAGGCTGCGGCAGTGATAAGGGCCAGCATCAGGCAGTGCTGCTTCAATTGGCACAGGTGCTGCAGTGGTGTGTATCCTTCAGGCGAAGCTGCACAGCAGGCGGGAACCAGACAAGAAAGTTCACACAGAGGGTGAGTCAAGCCAGAAGCAAGTATGCCACAAACTTATTTTTTTCCACTGTATTTTGTCGGGTCACTCCTCTTCAACTTACTGTGAAATCCCTCTCAGCATTTCACCTAAAGAGGGCCTTAAACGAGATGGCAGATTTTTTAAGTAAAACCCCTCTGTCTCCCCCAGAATGGTCTCTCAATCCAGAAGTTTTCAGTCAACTTGTGACCAGATGGGGTTAGCCAAGCATAGACCTTTTTGTTTTGCCCTGGAACACAAAGTACATGAAGTTCTTTTCCGGGGGGGGGGGGGGGGGGGGATGGAGCCCTGGGGGTGGATGCTCTGGACCACAGCTGACAGTTCAACCTACCATATGCCTTCTCTCCACTGCAGCAAAACAGTTATACCCGTTAGTTTGCAAGCTTGAAGAGGATGTCATTGGAAGATCCATGGGAACTCCCTCTGCTGCCAAACCTACTGATGCAGGGACTGGTACAACAGTCAGGACTTCCAAATTTGAAGCGCAGATCCTAAAGAAAAAAGGACTGTTGGAAAGAGTTGTCATGATGATCCTCGATAGTAGGAAAATGACAACTAGAAAGATTTACCTTAGGCTGAAAACAATCTTCTTCCTACTGTAAAGATAACAGTTCGCGTAAGGATTCTATCCTGGCAGTCCTTTAATTCAGGAAGGGTTCGAGTTGGGCCTATCCGTAAGTACCCTGAGGACTCAGGCCTCAGCCTTATCTGTTTTTCTAGTTAAGAAGCTTAGGAAGAATGAGTTATCTAACAGATTTTTTAAATCTCCATACACCTTAAAAAGCCAGTTCACTGAGTACAGTGTCCTTCCATAGATCGCAGAAAGTTATACTACCTTCCCTCTTAGCAGACCCAGATAAGCCGAATGACTCTTCTCATTGTTTGGATGTACGTAGAGCCATTATACTTTACCTGGAACACACCAACAACTTTCGTAGGGCAGAAAATCTCTTTTTGGCTTTTTCAAGTAAGAGTAGAGGTTTGTCCGCCTCTACTCTTACCTGAAAGAGTGAATTAGGTGGATTAGGCAGGCTATCTTCCTAGCATATGGGATACATTGAGGCTCATTTCACCAGAGCTGTTGCCACATCCTAGACATTGAAGACATCTGTAAGGCTGCTACCTGGTCTTCCCCTCATACCCTTCTAAAGCATTATAGTTTAGACCTTCTATCAGAATCGCAACCGTCATTCAGCAGAAAGGTCTTGCAGGCAGTTTCCCACCCATAGTTTAATTCCTTGCTAGTCCTCTCCGTGGGTGTACTGAAGAAAGTAGGGAGTCTTATCGGTAACGGTATTTCTACAAGTCCTCCAGGACAGCCCTGCAGCCCCCCCCCTCCGATGATTAGGTCCTTCAGTTTAGGTTTTCTTGTGTAATACTGAGCTCTGGGGGAAGGGGTGGGGTTTTTAACCTGTCCCAGATTGTGTTTCCTCTCTAGGGGGAGGAAACACAAACAGCTCTCTCTGTGGCCACTCTAAAGGATTTATCTGAAGGAAATAACGTTACCCTTAGGACTAATGGGTATTTTTATCTCTTTCGATAATTTCTTATTAGTCAAAAGAGATTCACTTAGCTGTTACAGACTAGTAAGCTAAATGTTTCATGCAAGGGAGTTTTGCTTATACAATAAACATCAATATCGCATACATCTCTCCATTATTAGGAGAGCGCTAATGTTTAAGCCACATATGGCAGATTGAATGCATCAATGGCCCAATTAACAAAGCTGATCTGTTGCAGCAAAATCTCAGTTGTGAGGCTAATTAGAAATAATGTATGGAGTAGAAGGAGAATTAGTATAAACAAATAAGAGAAAAGGAAAACAGGGAAGGAGAAAAGAGAAAGATAAGTTTTGCATTTCCACTTGGTCTTCCCCAAGGACACAGGCTTCCCTCAGTTAATTCTTGGCTCGATAACAGCAGGAAAACTCTCCAAGGTTACACATTCAGAAACCTAGCGTGCAAGTTGCCAAGGATGCTTGACAATACCACCTTGGGCCTCTTAGGTATCAAGTCAGATTGGACGAGTATTTAATGGAATCCCACAGTGCCATGGAATCATGGAGCCATTGAGTCTCAGTAAGGGGCTAATGGTATTAGGCCGATCCAGCGGTGCTGTCCACAGTATTGAGTCTAAGGGGATTAGGTCACATCCCGGAATTTCAAGCAAGCCCCAAAAATGGAGATCCTCCTTGGCATGCATGGTAGTCATTTGAGCTAGTTGGGCTGCTTTATAATAATTAATAACATTTGAAACTCCCAAGCCACCTTCTAGTTTACGTACAAACATAATGCCCTTTGCAGCTCTGGGTTTTTAGGAAGCCCAGATAAACTTTAAAATTCTGTGCTGTATGATACGGAGCATGTGATTCGGCACATTGACAGGAAGGACTCCAAAGTAACTTTGGAAGCCATGACATTGCATTCATGCGGCCAATACGAAGATCTTGTATTTTAATGGACCAGGAGACCACTTAAACTGAAAAGCTTATTCCAGGCCAGCCACTTTGTCTCCCGGCAATGTGAGGGTCAACAGATTTGCTGTCATTAATTTTCAGGTCAGAAATACTGGCGAATAAGTTGGGCAGCTTGCTAACGGATTGGGATATAAATAGCAGGGCATCATCTGCGAATAGAGCCACTATATGTGTCACCCCCTCTATCTCTATATCTTTCATGTTGGTGTTGTGGAGATTAGCCTGAGCTAATTGCTTGATTGCAAGGATGAATAGAAGGGCAGAAAAGGGGCATCCTTGTCTACTTCCACTTTCTACCTTCAAGGGTTGGATGTGAAGCCAGAATATCTAACTCTAGCTTTGAGGGGGGGGGCTTAACCCTTTTGTTGCCAAGCACGTAACACCTACGTGCTGGCTTGGCTGGGCCTTAAGTGCCAAGCCCGTAGGTGTTAAGTGCTTGACTTTCCTCGCTTGTAGTTTAAAAAGTAAAAACAACAAATACTCACCTGACCCCTTGTTGGATCCGGCCGGGTCTCCTCTTTAATTTGGTGCCATCCGATCCCCCGTGGGGGGTCGGATGGCTCCAGGAGAGCCCCCGGAATAGGCCGCCCCCCCCCCCGCTTCTGCAGCAGCAGCTTCTAACTGTAAAAAAAAAAAAAAAAAAAAATGACATTCACTTACCTGTGTGTGCGCTGGCTCCCGCTGTCCCTCCTCTTCACCTGGGGGGCCTCCGATCCCCCCCCAGGACTTACCGATCTTCAGGAGAGAGCCTGGGAGGCTCTCTCCTCTCTTCTTCACGATGGCGGCCGCCATCATGCCTCTAAGCCCCGCCCCCTTGGGGGCGGGGCTTATGAAGTCATCCCGGCCCCGATCTCAGGCTTCAGCCTTCTCAGCTTCTCAGATGCCGGTGATCGGCACAGGGGAAGGAGGTGACAGGAGATCCTCTGATCTCCTGCCTTCTCCTTCTCTGGATGCCGATCACCGGCATCTGTCAGCTGAGCGGCGAGGGACAAGAGCTTGCAATCGAAGGTAAGTACAGTAAAAAAAAATTTTTTTTTTTTCTAATAAAATACTTTTTATTATTGTGTGGTGTTTTTTTTTCACATTAACCCTTTGTGAGCTGGTAAGGGGTCCATGAGACCCCTTATACCAGTTCACAAGGCTGGGGGGGTGGCAAGTCACCTGCCCTAGCGGGTGGCTTGCCATTAACCCCCGCACCCCCATTACCTGCCTCCCCAAAGGCCAGGGGGGGGCAGAAGAGCCCGGGCCCACATAGGCTATGTGGGCTCGTAGGCTGCAGGGTGGGGGGGCCACCAAAGCTGGCCCCCCCACTCTGTGCCTACAAGCCCCCATAGCTGGTCCCGGGCTGGTTACTTTGGGTAAGGGGGACCCCACGTCATTTTTTTTTTTGGATTTTGAAGGGTTTTTAACCCTTCAAAATCCAAAAAAAAATGGGGTCCCCCTCCCCGGGAAGGGGGACCCTATGTCATTTTTTTTTTTAATTAACCATTTGTCATCCAGCAGCTATAAAAGGCTTCTGGGCAGGAAAGGGTGTCTACCTATACATATGTGGTATCGCTGTAACCGGGAGAAATTGGGGTTTCTCACGCAATAAGATTTTATTGACAAACTTACATTTTTTATTACAAAAAAACTCTACAAATTGTAAAAAAATGTTTTTTTTTTATTTTTTTTCACACATTTCACCCAAAAAAATTGAGAATACACCTAAAAAATACAAACAAGACATTTCATGTTAAAGCCCAGACTCTGTTGAAAAAAACAATATATAATTTTCCTGGGAAATCCCTGGAAATCCCTTCAAAAATGACAGTTGAATATGTGTAGCGCAAAATGGTGAAACATCGTCTGGCAACAGGGAGTGGCAAATGCTGCAGGTAGGCTGGCAGCGAAAGGGTTAAAGCACCTGAATACAAATTTTCTCGGAAATGCCCCCTCATAGTACATAAAAAAGGTATTCCCAAGACAAAGCATCAAAGGCTTTGAATATGTCCAGCGAGAGCAGGAAAGCCGGGACATCCCCTTGGTGTACATGATGTATTAAATGATGTCATACGCCTGACATTGTCTCTGACTTGTCGAGCCAGAATAAAACCTGTCTGATCTTTATGAATCAACTTACCCAGTTAATGGACAGTATCTTTGCCAAGAGTTTGATATCCTGATTAAGCAGGGAGATGGGTCTATGTTTAGCTATAATGAGACTGTTCTTGTCTGGCTTAGGGATCATGCAAATATCTGCCATAAGGGAAGTGGTGTTTAGCAATGATACCAAACAGAAAGCATTAAAAAATTTAACCAAGTGCGGAGCCAGTACTTTAGAAAATTTCTTATAATATATTCCTTTATAGCCATCAGGCCCCAGGGTCTTCGCTGGTTTCAGTGTTATTATTGCTTGCTCCCCCTCTAAGTGCGATAGGGTCCTCCTATTAATTTGAGCTTGTGTAGCAGAGGGCAAGTTAATATCATTAAAGTGGACCATCACCCTCGGGTGATCGGCCCGGGAATCTATAAGATTCCCGGGTCGATCACCTCCCTCCCCGCGGGACATCCGAGATCGGGATGTCCCGCGGGGTGAAACCCCCCCAAAACCCCCAAAGCCCCTTACCTTAGCTTCGGCGGAGGCCGGCCGCCGCCGCCTCCCTCGCGCCCCTCTAGGCGTGCGCGCGCCCGCGCCGGCCGTCTGTGAATTGCCGGTGCAGGCGCGCGTGCGTCAAGAGGGACGCGCGGGAGGCGGCGGCGGAGGAGCCACGGACAAGCGGCTGTCAAATCGCTTGTCCGTCGGTGCTGGGAGCGGGGAGAGGTGAGTTTTTCGGCTGTTTGGGGGGGGGGGTTTTACACAGCGGGGCACCCCGATCGGGGGTGCCCCACCGAAGTGGACCAAGACCCAGGATAGTCAAAATCCTGGGTGTTGGTCCACTTTAAAGACTGTCTCTACCTCATTTTGGATCAAATGAATATATTGACCTTAAAAGGACTAAAAATCCGAGACAATCTTTTGGGGGTTGGCACTAATACTGTTATTTTTACTCTCAATTGTAATGGGCAGTGTTTAAGGTGGTCAGACCAAGCCAGCAGGGTTTCTTGCTTGTTTCATCTAGCATAAAATATGTTGTTGATATCTATCTTTATGCTGATGACTAGGTTCGGCTGATTTGTTTTTCGCCTGGTCATTTAGGAGAAGATTTAGTTACACCCTGTAATCATCCATTACTTATTTGTTGGCTGGTGAGGGTTTTTTTCTAGGTATGCTCAGCCACTTCAAATTTGGAGTTCAGTGTAGCGATCTGAGCTGCTCTATTTTTCTTCTTGTTTGATGCAATTTGAATTACATTGCACAGAAGCACCACCTTAAGGGCCTCCCACAAACTAACTAGCAATTCAATGGATCCCTGATTTAAGAAGAAGTAATCAGTTAATCAGTGAGATAATTGTGGATGAGGGTAAAGGTGGGGTTGGGCTGGGAGGTTAGAAAGGATTCGTTCAGATGCCAGGTGGAAAAGGGTCTGTTAACAATTAAGAACCTCAGGGAGGGGGCGTGGCCTGGCACGCGCATGGAGTGGAGGTGCGGACGTTAGCTTCTGACCGAACCCGGGCTTTGTATCAGCTATTGCAGGCTTACCAGTTCCCAAACCATCCCGCACATGGCAGGAAAGAAGAATAAGAAGGAGCGTGAGAAGATGGCAGTTTATACCGATGGCGGAGCAGGAGCGAGCCCGACATCCGGGCGGGCGGACCGCATGGGGCGGGAGCATCAGTCTGACCTCTCTTCTTCCCCTGTCTCAGAGGCATTGCTGCACGGGGAAGAGCATCTCCCCAGCAGTCAGTGGAGCGGAGACTGGCCGACAGCTGTTCTGGCGGGTCGGCGGCTGAGGCGTGCAGCGAGAGAGCAGAGGGGGCCGATGAGACGGTGGTTCCCCCCACTAAGATGGCGGCCAGCCCCGAGGAGGTGCGGATGCCCCGCCTTCCCACAAGACGTATGCAGCGGTGGTGAATGAGTCAGCAGCCCAGGCTGCTCCCGGAGCAGCGGAGCGACGGAGCTTGTCGGAGGGCCTCCCTTGCCACTACATGGAGACCGGAGAGAGCAGCAAAGCGATGTGATGGCGGCCGCAAGGGTTCTGAAACCCGGCTAGAGCCTGTGAGCTCCCTCGGGAGCGCCTGCTCATGTGGTCCCGCTGGTGGCTGGCGGGGGTCGACAGCCGACCACTCGCCTCTATAGACGTGATATTATAGTTTTCCTTAGTATTATGGTTATGTTTTTTACTTTGTTGATCTTTGGAACCGGTAACCCAAGAGATATTTCATGCCCAGAAGGCACGGGCGACAGTTGCTCCCGTATTCGCTGTTAGACACAGTCCCCCACTTAGGCCGGTTTCTGCTTTCCTCGGCATAGAGGAGAGCTGAATTTAGAGCAGTTGCTCATTAGTTTATATCCCCTTGCCCAGGTTTGGGCACAACTACTGTTTAACTTTTTTCCATGTTTTTCTCCCTCTCCCCCCTCCCTGCTGTCTCCTCCCCATCTGTTTTTGTCTTTCGCCCTTCCCCGTCTCCCAATCCCGAATCTGCTCTCGGACCTCTTATCCACAACTAACACGTTACCACGGAAATGAATGAGATTAATTTGGTCTCTTTTAATGTGAAGGGCTTGAATACCCCAGACAAAAAAGTCTCTGGTCCTGAATAATCTCAAGTCATTGAAGGCGCAGGGGGCTCTTCTCCAGGAGACGCACTTCAGGGCCGTGAACCCTCCATCTCTCAGGGACAGGATATTCCCAACCTCGTACCATAGCTACTCCCCGGATTCTAGATCTAGAGGAGTGAGTTTTCTGATCGCCAGGTCCACTCCGTGGGAGGAGGTGGGTGCTCCTGGTGGTGGAGACGGGTGATGGCTATTTGTTAAGGGGAAGATAGGACACGAAATGTTTACCTTTGCCAATATCTACTCACCTAACACTGGGCAGGTCTCTTTCCTTGAAGAGGTACTAGACAAGATGGCGGACTTTGCCGAGGGATAATAGTGGGGGGAGGATTTTAACCTTACTCTGGAACCCACGATAGATACGTCCAAAGGTCACTCATATATTACATACTCTAAGCTTAGGAGGATTAAAAAATGTTTCCACTCCCATCAGCTGATTTATCCGTGGCGTGTTCTAAATCCAAGTGCGAGAGACTATTCCTATTTCTCTACACCGCACAAAATCTACTTGAGGCTGGATTTCTAACCAGAATATCTAACTCTAGCTTTTGGGGGGGGGGGGGGGGGCAAAAGTGCCTGAATACAAATTTTCTCAGAAATGCCCCCTCATAGTACATAAAAAAAGGTATTCCCAAGACAAAGCATCAAAGGCTTTGAATGTGTCCAGCGAGAGCAGGAAAGCCGGGACATCCCCTTGGTGTACATGATGCGCAGAGGCATCGCTGCGTGGGGAAGAGCATCTCCCCGGCAGTCAGTGGAGTGGAGACTGGCCGACAGCTGATCTGGCGGGTGAGTCGCAGCGAGAGAGCGGAGGGGGCCGAAGAGACGCTAAGATGGCGGCCGGGCCCGAGGAGGTGCGGATGCCCCCGCCTTCCCACAAGACGTATGCGGCAGTGGTGAATGAGTCAGCTGCCCGGGCTGACACAATCATCGGCTCTGGCTCCCGGAGCAGCGGAGCGATGGAGCCTGTCGGAGGGCCTCCCTTGCCACTACATGGAGACCGGGGAGAGCAGCAGAGCGACGTGATGGAGTCCGACAGGTGGGTGACGTCAGAGCCCCCATTCCTATCCACATCTGCCAGGACCCACGACTTGAGGTGGGGGGGGGGCCCGAGCACAGCCTGGGTAAGGAGGCAGTACATCTGACCCCAGCAGCTCCCCACTAGGCCTGGCACTCAGCCGGCGCGGGGCACTAGCTGGAGGGACACAGCCCTTGGCATACTTGGGAAATTTGCTTATGCCCCCAACATGAGAGAGATTGGATCCCAGGCGCCCCCCAACTTGACTCAGGGGCTGCCTCACACCGCACATGCGCCCCTTGGGGATGCCCTCCCGCAAAGACCCCTACGCTCCAGAAGCAGATCAAGGTCAGAGAAGGGTACGGGGTTTGGAGGAGACACCTCACCTTACAATTGTGAGCGACAGACCAGCCCCTTGGGATCGCCCCGTGACACCTCCATGAAGTGGCTTACCCCAGGGACTGCAGGCTTCATGAGCCCTTCATCCATGGTCCCCATATTACAGGAGGACTCCCCACCGCCCATGGTAGATCTTTCGTCTGAGGTTGGGGTTGCCCTCCCGTCCCTGGCTACCTCCTATACACCAGCTTCAACCCAAGGCACCGCGGACGGCCCTGCCGCCGCGGCTGACGGAGGCAGCATTCACTGGGAAACCATTGCCTTTTTAAGAACCATCCCCACCAGAGCAGATTTCGAGGCGTTCATAACCAAGTACGAGGCAGCACACAAGAAAGACATCGCTAAAGTCCGGGGTCAGATCCAGGCTCTCGACTCCAGAGTGGCATCCCATCAGTCAGCAAATGAGGCGGCTATCGCTGATTTGGCGGCTTGCGTTGAGGCGCAGAGTACACAAATTCTTCAGCTGCAACTGCAACACGATGATCTGGAGAATAGACATCGTAGGAATAATCTTCGACTCCAGGGTATACCTGAGGCGTCGTCAGGAGAGGACGTAAAGCAAGTCATCACCTCCATCTTTAATACACTTCTGGAGAGAAGCATTGACACCCCAATTGAGATAGACAGGGTGCATAGGGCCTTGGGTTCTCAAAGCCCAGACCCGGCGCGCCCCAGAGATTTATCTGTCGGGTGCATTTTTACAAAATTAAAGAAGAAATCTCATGCAGGCCCTGGAGACACGGCCCAGTGGACTTTGATGGAGCCAGGATACAAACCCTTTCCTGATCTCTCCCGGCGCACGTTTCAAATGAGGAGAATGCTGAGGCCAGTGCTGGACGTCATCAGGAATGCAGGTGCCTCGTATCGTTGGGGATTTCCCTTCCATCTGATTGTCACTAAGAACCGAGACACGTTCTTCCTCAAGACATATCGGGGCTTAGATGGCCTTTTTTCCTTCCTGGGCAGTGCTCCGATCCCAATCCCCAACTGGCTCCTATCTACTGTGAAGCCCGCCGCGCAGAGGCCCTGGGGGGACCTCCTCGCCGGGCCAGAACGACCAGACCAAGAATGAGAAATGAGAGACTCCTCAGACCAACAGACAACGAGCCTTGAATAATTATCCGATGGTCACACAAAGTTTGCTTACTTGCCTGATCTTTTAAGCCTCAGACTTTATAAGTTTTCTCTATAAGCTTTCTGTGCTAGTTTTTCACATTTGTTTGCTGTTGTTTGCTGGCGGTGGCGGGGTCGGGCCTGGCGGGTCATCGGCGGAGCGGATTGTGAGCCTGAACATAGAAGGCCGGCAAGGGTTCTGAAAGAGCCTGTGAGCTCCCTCGGGAGCGCCTGCTCATGTGGTCCCGCTGGTGGATGGCGGGGGTCGACAGCCGACCACTCGCCTCTATAGACGTGATAGTATAGTTTTCCTTAGTATTATGGTTATGCTGTCAGGGACCGCCCGACACCCTTCTAGAATTAGCCAACAATCCCCAATCTCCACCGCCTCTTGTGCCTTTAATCAAGCCCCCGCTCGCTGGAGACACAGGTTATGCCTCTCCAGACTCGGTTGCCCCCAGGACTTACTGGCGAAAAGATTGCTGGCTTATGGTAAAGACGGGTGAACTGCGGGGTATCCCAAAACAGGGGTTCAAGTGAACAGAGTCCAAAACGTCAAATCCAAGGATTAGGCAGAGAATAGTCGAGACAGGCAGGGGTCAAAGCCGGGTGATCACAGAAGCGCGGTATCCAAGGGGTAAGCGGAAGCAAGGTCAGACAGGCAGAAGGTCGGTGCAGGCAGTGGACAGGAGTGGTCAAGGACGAAGCCGGATCAATACACACAAAACGCAATTCCAACAGCACACCAAAGCTAATAATGGCTATAACGGGCACTGATAGTCAGGTCAAAGATATATTTAAAGGGGAACTGGCCAATGGGAAGGGGGGAATGTAATGATTGGTGTAACAAGATTGGTGCATTACTTGCTCCTGACAGCCAGGCTGTCCAGTCCCTGGGTTCATCAGACCCAGAGTGCCCCCCCCCGTACCCGGGTAGGTCCACTCAAACCTGCCCCCCGGCGAATGCGCTGGGAGCAGCGCCGCCGGGGGGCATAATTATGACGTGCTCGCGCACACGCGCTAGCACGAGAGACACTGCCGGGCGCGCCCCACAAGGAGGAGGGGGAGGACGCTCCGGGCGAACCAGCGGAGGAGCCGCCACCGCCTCTGGGAACTCCAGCCGCCGCCGCCACCCACGAGGAGGCGGAAGCCGGAGCTACAGCGAGGGGGAGGAGAGAGAGGCGGTCGCCCCGCACGGCCACCGGAAGACCAGAGCCGGTCGTGACTGGCCGGAGGCGCCGCGGGAATGGTCCGCAGGTAAGTTTCTTACATATGCTTTTTACTTTGTTGATCTTTGGAGCCGGTAACCCAAGAGATATTTCATGCCCAGAAGGCACGGGCGACAGTTGCTCCCGGATTCGCTGTTAGACACAGTCCCCCACTTAGGCCAGTTTCTGCTTTCCTCGGCATAGAGGAGAGCTGAATTTAGAGCAGTTGCTCATTAGTTTATATTCCCTTGCCCAAGTTTGGGCACAACTACTGTTTAACTTTTTTCCGTGTTTTTCTCCCTCTCTCCCCTCCCTGATGTCTCCTCCCCATCTGTTTTTGTCTTTCGCCCTCCCCCGTCTCCCAATCCCGAATCGGCTCTTGGACCTCTCATCCACAACTAACACGTTACCATGGAAATGAATGAGATTAATTTGGTCTCTTTTAATGTGAAGGGCTTGAATACCCCAGAAAAAAGGTCTCTGGTCCTGAATAATCTCAAGTCATTGAAGGCGCAGGTGGCTCTTCTCCAGGAGACGCACTTCAGGGCCGCAAACCCTCCATCTCTCAGGAACAGGGCATTCCCAACCCCGTACCATAGCTATTCCCCGGATTCTAGATCTAGAGGAGTGAGTATTCTGATCGCCAGGTCCACTCCGTGGGAGGAGGTGGGTGCTCTGGGTGGTGGAGACGGGCGATGGCTATTTGTTAAGGGGAAGATAGGACACGAAATGTTTATGAATAAAGGGGGGTGGGAGCAGCTCAATCACTATTATTTATACAAAATTATTATTATTATTCAGGGCCTGGGAACTAATTTACCGCCCAGTTTAACCCTCTCATCAACTAAATATCAAGCAACAAACATGTCTAGCTATGTGGAAAGACAGAGATTTGGTTGCATATATCTGCAGATACATGTGGAAGCCACACTGCCCCAGCAAGGCACTCTGTGTTTAGTGTGGTCCCTACTCTTAATTATGAGTCCCCAAAGTTGGGATATGCAATGCAGACAAATATCTGAGAGCTACTCACCTGGGAAGCAGCCAGTCTCCCTTTAGAACACTTCACGGGGAGAAATCCATATTACCTGAATTCCTCCCTGCTTGTGCTCATGGCAATTCAAATGAATAAAGGGGGGTGGGAGCAGCTCAATCACTATTATTTATACAAAATTATTATTATTATTCAGGGCCTGGGAACTAATTTACCGCCCAGTTTAACCCTCTCATCAACTAAATATCAAGCAACAAACATGTCTAGCTATGTGGAAAGACAGAGATTTGGTTGCATATATCTGCAGATACATGTGGAAGCCACACTGCCCCGGCAAGGCACTCTGTGTTTAGTGTGGTCCCTACTCTTAATTCTGATTCCCCAAAGTTGGGACATGCAATGCAGACAAATATCTGAGAGCTACTCACCTGGGAAGCAGCCAGCCTCCCTTTAGAACACTTCACAGGGAGAAATCCATATTACCTGAATTCCTCCCTGCTTGTGCTCATGGCAATTCAAATGAATAAAGGGGGGTGGGAGCAGCTCAATCACTATTATTTATACAAAATTATTATTATTATTTAGGGCCTGGGAACTAATTTACCGCCCAGTTTAACCCTCTCATCAACTAAATATCAAGCAACAAACATGTCTAGCTATGTGGAAAGACAGAGATTTGGTTGCATATATCTGCAGATACATGTGGAAGCCACACTGCCCCGGCAAGGCACTCTGTGTTTAGTGTGGTCCCTACTCTTAATTCTGAGTCCCCAAAGTTGGGACATGCAATGCAGACAAATATCTGCCAATATTTACTTACCTAACACTGGGTAGGTCTCTTTCCTTGAAAAGGTACTAGACAAGATGGCGGACTTTGCCGAGGGTTAATAGTGGGGGGGGGGGGGGGGATTTTAACCTTACTCTGGAACCCACGATAGATACGTCCAAAGGTCACTCATATATTACATACTCTAAGCTTAGGAGGATTAAAAAATGTTTCCACTCCCATCAGCTGATTGATCTGTGGCGTGTTCTCAATCCAAGTGTGAGAGACTATTCTTATTTCTCTACACCGCACAACATCTACTCGAGGCTGTAATTCTTTCTAATTCAGCATTACCTATTTCCGCGAGTCACTGCCGCTACGATAGGTAATATCACTATATTGGACCACGCCCCGGTCTCTCTCAAGCTGGTGACACAAGATTTAGCGCCACAACCCTGGATGTGGAAATTAAATAGTGCCCTTATACAGGATCCTGTAGTCAAAGAAGACGTTAGAAAGAAGATCCAGGAATGTTTCACAAATAATACCACCCCCGACACAAGTTTGCCCATGGTGTGGGAAGCCCACAAATTATACGTTAAATTAAATTATCCCCGTTATACGGGGATTGCTGATTCAACATGGGGCCAGAGTCCAGAAGGAGAGAACCAAACAAGTAGGTGATCTCCTCTGTGAAATCCGAAAATTTGAGGCCCTTCACAAGCAGTCGCCGGCAGCGACGCACCTAGCTACCCTGACCTCCCTCAGAGAACGACTGGAAGGGATATAAAACGATAGAAATAAACTCACTTATAAAAAGCATGAGCGTTTTCTATGAATCAGGAGACAAATGTGGACGTCTCTTGGCCTCGGCTCTGAGGGGGGAAAGGGTTAAAATATACATTCCCAGAATTAGGAACCAGGCGGGAAACATGATGCAAAAAGACAAAGATATAGTGGGTGTCTTCAGGGAATACTAAAAATCGCTTTACAACATCCCTCCTAACTGCCCAGTTCCCGGACAGATGGGGATCAGTGAGTATATCCAGCAATTGGGAATGCCCAAGTTTCCACGGGCAATCTATCAGAAAATGGGAAGATGAATTAGGTGCCACCTTTTCGGCGGGGCATAGGAAGCGCATCATTCATCTTGCACATAAAGCTACTTGTACTAGGTACAAGGAATGTAATTATAAAGTTCTTATGAGGTGGTATAGGGTTCCTATGCTACTACACAAATGGTTCCCAGCTGTCTCCCCTTTGTGCTGGCGGTGTAATGGTGATGAAGGTAACCTCCTCCATATCTTCTGGTCGTGCCTTAAGTTGACTAGCTTCTGGGCTAAGGTCAGGGATGCAATGCAGCGCATGACAGATTGGGAGGTCGGCTTTTTTCCTTCTCCACCACTCAGAGCTGCCCACTAAACGGTACCAGGGATCTGTGCTTAGCCAGATGATAAACGCCGCAAAGGCTTGCATACCTTCGCTCTGGAAGAGTACAACTCCCCCGTTCTAGTCCCTTTGGTTCTCAGCAGAGGTGTCTGCGCCAGGCCTCCCAAAAATATTGATTGATTTTGGGATGTCCTGTTCTGCCAGGAGGAGGAGCCGGCCCTGGGATCTCTCCAGCAGCCGGATGGAGATGGGCAGGCCTGACCGTCCCCGGGATTTCACTTTGGAATCGTCTGTGGGCTTGGCGTGGAGATCGCCGTTCCTCTCTCGTGTAGAATGCAACAGATGCTCGGGAGGAGATGGCCTGGCTCCTACGATGCCTTTTTGAACCACATCATAGTTTGATTTTACACATGCCTGACTATGCTGTATACTTGTTTCTTGTGGAATGTCTTCCTTTTCCTCTGTGTATGTTGTAAAATTTTGAAAATGGTAAATAAAGAATATATAAACAAAAAGAACCTCAGGGAGAACATCACTAGACTGTGGTCAGACCAAGGCATGGTCAAAAGTTTTGAGCCCTTAGCTTGTGCAAGGTGGGCTTGTTGCATAAATAATATGTTCCGTGTGGATTCGAGTAAAATGTGAAATCTTTTGTATAGGGGTAGCATTCACTCCAAATATCACTCGCTCAAGTCGCTCGAATCCAACAGTTTTTAAAGCTCCTGGGCTAAACACCATCCATGTCTCCATTTTTCCCACCCACAGGAGGTTGCGTCTTATCTATCTTCATGACATTATAAGGATTTCTTTGATGCGTGCCCCGAGAAGGTGCCTAAGAAATTTAATTTGAAAAGAGTTAGGGGAGTAATATGACACTATAGTAATGTTGAAAGGAGTACGCTTTACCAGGACATAATGCCAAGTGGGGTCTAGGATCTCCTTTTGGATGACAAATAGGAGCTTCTTTCTAAAGGTCCCAGCTAACCCTCTCATCTTTTTCTGTGGGCCTTGCAGCAAAGAATTGGATGCAATGGGCCTGGAGTATTTTGCAAACCTTGTTTCCTGTAAGCACGCAACGTCCGTCTTAAAGGACTTTGATTGAAAAGCTTTGTGTCTTTTGGAAAGAGAGTTAAAACCCTGCACATTATGTGATATAATTCTGAGTGGAGTAGTCATAATACAATGCAAAGCAATATAGTGTCATACCTTGACCCAGGCCAACCGAGGGAGACTGCGATAGAAAGAGAAGAAGAGAAAGAGAAAGGAATCCATCTGAAATGGTTACGGTGATTGTCCCTGACATGCTGTAGAAGACGGGACATAGAGAAAAAGAGGGATGATTACAGGCACTTTTCGAATAAAACCATAGACAATAGGAACATATATACAAAACACAGGGCATGGCTCAAATTCCTGAGGGATTAGTCCACATGAGCGGGGTAGTCACGTGCATTGGGGGACAAACATAGCATTAATAATTATTTTTAATGTTGTATATTTATCACTTTATGGGCAAAAAAGAGCCCCCAACCTTCTCCCACCTCTTAAGCTTTTTAAAAGAAGTTCCACTTTTAAGCAACTGAATCCTGTGTAGACCAAGCAAAGGTTTCCTTCTGTTTCCTTTTTCCTCAGAGGAAGAAGGTCGAGAATACTACCTGTGTTCCAAGGTCACCATACCCTTTTGTGGCCCTTCTAAAACTACTCAGAGGAGGATTTTTAAACTCCTGAATGACCAACAGATCGTGCTTGCAGCACCCACCTGGCCAGGTGTCTTTATTAGGGATGCCCATCTGCTGATTACTTCTGGGATTACTACCCACGCCTTCTATCCCCTCCTGAAGGGGGACATGTGACACTTGGTACAGCAGACACAGGAATGTCGAAGGGTTAATATAATTCCTGTTTTTTGGGCATTTTATGGGTGTTCAGCAGCCTGTAATTACAAATGGTGAAGCCTGGGATGTTTGGGAAAAGAATTGCCCTAGGGACATTTAGGTTTGCTGGAAGGAATTATGAAGATACTAGGAAGGCCTTTCAGGAGGAATTGTCAATCTGGAATTGTCAATCCTGGAGCAAACCTTGATGCAACTTGAGTGGCGTAGGGGAAAATTTCACAGATGGAGCAATAATCTGGGTAAATTATTAGTGGGATATAAAAATGGAAGAAATATGTGAGAGCTTTGAAAATTATTTTGAACAGCTATATAAAGCTCAAGAGGACTACCCAAAAGAGGGCATTAGAATACTCATGGTTGCCCAACTACCTAAATTATCAAATGAACCTAGAGAAAATGTAAGTAAACCAATATCAGAGGAGGAAATAAAGAATATCATAAAGGAATTACAAATGGGAAAATTTCCTGGACCTGATGGATATCCTGGTGAATATTATAAATTACTGATAGATGTGAAAAGGGTAATTTTTATATAAAAAACAAGCATGTATATGATTATTAGGTACAAAGCACAACTATGTAATCTGTTCATCAAGGGTGCTACCCAACCAGAGGTCCCCTTCCATGAAAACCTGAAACAGTAATGAACGTATTTTGTATTGGAAGAGTTCACACCAATTCAGTTTTTAGAAATGTAAACACATAAAAAAATCATACACATCATAATAGGGTTGCTTTCGTTTTTGTGCCGATCTGTATTTTTTTCGTTTTGTTCCGCTCGCGTATGAGTGTACGAGTGATTCTAAGCATGCATCGCAAGCCTTCAGTAAAGTCTTCGTCCGTTCGTATGCAAATGAGAATGTCATTTTCAAGCTTTCGTTTTCCGTTTATGTTACTCATGTTACAATGTAGGCTTTCGTTTTTGCCCTTTTTCCATCGTCTCCTCGAACAAATCATTTTACGTTTCTTGTTAGATTCTGAATTCCTTTTTCTATAAATAATCGTCCAGACGAAAATCTTTATGACCTTACGCCTGCGCACTACAAACTCATTAATGTGGCCGCCTACATATTTGGTTCACTCACTTCTGCTACAATGCACCTCCCAGGTTAGTTATAAAATGGTCTGAGCAGCTGCCACTCCCCTTTTGTCCACTTTGAATTTGTTCAAGCACATGGGGTGTGGGGTCTAGGCTGTATTGCAAGGTCTTGACCCTTCCACCCCATGGCTTGCACATGAGGTTTAGGGCAACCTCAGGTAAGCTGCTCCCATTTTATCTCTTGCATTGTATGTCCCAAATGGGGCTCTCATAGATTAGAGTTAGGACTGCACCCATAGAGGCACCTTGGCATGGGGGTGCAGCTTAGCATACTTCTGCAGATGTGTGTGACCAAGCCTCTATTTTTACCAGATTTAGAGACAGATTATAGGTTGGTCTGCAAGGTAACAGGGTTGAGTGCTGCGGCTCCTTTAAGTCTTTAGTAACTTCTGCTACAATGCTTAGCTAAATCACATCACGCTCAGTATATTTTTCCATTTCCCACCCCTATAACTGACCCAAATCACTTTGCGGTCTCATTCTTCTTCCATTTCTCACAACTAAAGCTTACCTAAATCACTTTGTGGTCTGGCGAATCTTCATATCTGAATTTAGTGTTTTTCCTTCTATCAAATTTTTAAAATAACATATAAAACGTAGTAAAATATATACATAGCAATGGCAGGCCACAAAACATTATTCTTCATCTGTGGTCCCCAACGAGTCACGCAGCTCCTGCATCTCGCCCACCAACTGAAGGACCCTGGCACGTGTGGTCACTGTTAAAAAACGTAAAATAAATTATTGGTATAACCATGTTGGGGTCATACTGCAGTGCCCCCCCCCCCCCCCCGTATGGTCCAAACACCTAAATCTGGACTTCAAAAGCCTGAAGGCCCTCTCCACAACGGCCCGGGTTTTGCAGAGGGCCCGATTATAGAACTTCTGGCGAAGAACAGGCGTCAGGAGCAAGGGCAGGAGTGGATATCCAGAATCCCCTGAAAGAATTTTACAATACTAACATAAAATACACATTCTAAGCAACAATATTGTTTGACATGTCATCAAGGGCTAAAAACAGCCATAGGTTAAGACATAAGTCATCAACTATATTCATTGCCATACAGTGAAAATGGATTGATGGAATGTGAGCAAACTTACCCAGGAGCCATCCACCAGATAATTCTCCTGACTCAAACTGACTAAATAAGCCGGAGCTCCGTAATTTATAAGAATCATGGGACGACCCTGGATGCCCTGCAAGAACACTGAGGAATCGCATATCTGGACCAAACACTGCTTGTATGCTGTGCGAGTGGCACATCTTGCGGTTCCTGCAACCAAATATAAAATAATTACACAAAGCAAAGGTAACTAACTAAAACAATACCAATAACTCCAACAACAAATTAAGATTCAAGTTCAACAATCCAAATATAAATAACAAAGGACATAAGTCTAAAAAAATAAACCAATTATATGGATGTGTGGGAAAATAAAGGTTTACATGCTAAGGACTAATTAAGATCAGCAATAAAATACTTTTATAAGGCATACATGAAATGTATTGATTGTATTGCTATACAATTTATGACCTCGGCCATGCTGATACATGCAATGCCTTGGAGCTGAAGGCGCTCAGACTCCTCCACATAGCCACAAAACATGTTCAGCAATAGCAATCCGAGTCCTCAAAGGTCTCGTAAGTGAAGTGGAAAAGAATCTGTTTTATAGGGTGGAGGTCCATCGGCAATCAGGTCTCTGAATCACGCGGAAACCCATCCCAATAACGTAAGTTATCTGAAGTAACGCAAATTATCAGATTTAGACCCGAAAATGAGCCGAACTAACGCAAATGATCAAATTTAGATTCGTCCATCGAACGCGTATATACACATTAGCGCGAACAAACGTACGAATGGAAAATGGAGCGAAAAAAAAAAAAATGACAAACACACACAAAAACATACAGACAGCTACGAAAGTCCAGACGAATGTGTCTCTGAATCGAGCCTAATATACAAAAATTAATAAAAGGATACAATAAATGATTCAATAAAGTGTTTTATCTGCAAAGATCCAGGAGGATCTTATACCCTACAATAAATGAAAAAAATTCCACTTTTGTTGGAATTTTTGAAAGTGTACAGTATATTTTATTTGTGCCAAAAGGATGTCCTCATGGTGCTGAGCCTATCTAGTATTCCTATTTTAGAAAATGTCTGTTTTATGGAAGCAGTATTCACTACCTGCAATCTGTTTCCATTTCACACTATAAAGCTGGCTGTGAACAGTGTGTCAAGGACCAGAGCAGATGGCCCCTTTGTCAGGGCAGCGCTGCCTTGACAAAGGGGCTGTGTGCCTCGAAACATTGGTAATAACTTGCTGGGGCGATCACTCCTTTCTCTCTTTTTTGTTTATTGAATCTGTGATGTTAGTATATATATATACGGTAGTCAGTATATATTAGTATATATTTGTCGGTAGTTTTTAAGTCTGTACAATAAATTTGAACTTTTTTTTTATCACATATAGTGTGTGCGGCATGGTCATATTTTGGGGGGAATCTTGGGTCAACCTGAAGGCCTAACTGTTTGCTTCTGCCCTAATATTTCTTACACCCCCACTGCCGGCACCACCCATTGAATTTACTTTATTTATTTAATATTTTGGCTGTGCGTCCCGAGTATTTGTATAGCGAACCTCAAGCCATATAGACTCTGGGGGGGGGGGGGGGGTTTGTGTGGTACGGTGGCAAAATGGAGGCATTATGTTACAAAGAAAAACATCCATGTCTGGTCTGCTAAAACATGGGGGAAAACATGTTATGATCTGATGAGACCAAGGTAAAAAGGACAATCAACTCAGGGCTGGCCCTGGAGTCTAAAAGACTCCTGAGCAAGCAGATTCCCTATCCCAGGTGTATGCCAAATCGGGATGGCTTGTTGTTGGAATTTTCCCATGATTCCGTAGTATAATAACCCAATTATAGGGAATGAAGAGAGCTTGGTAGTGCTCCTGTGACTGATGTTGGAGATGCAAGCCCCGTCATCTGCTGTTCGGGCCCAAGAATTGTGGGATGCAATCCAGTGTTCAGGTGAGTCATTGACCACTGGAGTCAGACTGATCAGCTGCGGAGGACAAAAGGTAAGCACCCTTATGTTTTTTCCTGGGTGGTCAATCACTTCAAGGGTGTTTATATTCATGCTATAATAAATTTAATAATTGTTTATTACTTGAATGCCATAAATTGTACAGTTTATAGGTTAGATAAAAGATTCTGAAATAATTCTTGGTCTGCTTTTTTATATGACAAATACAATGTTATTTTAACAGGATTATGGAGACTTTGCATACTCACTGTAGTTTTCTACAAAAGACATGGAACACTTGAAAAAACAGACATTAATACACACAAAATATTGATATTTAAAAAATTTAAAAAAAAAGAATTACAGCCAGGCCCTACACTGCAAATGTGTCAGGTGTAAAGATTTGTTATTATTATTTATTATTGATTACTATCAGTTCCCTGTCAAAGGCCAATTTATGGCAGGCCACATACACAGAGAGTACAGACATAAGGCACCATTGCTTGAACTGTTAAGTGTAATTTTTTACAAACCTGTAGCCTTTTAAAATCAAAGCAGACATGTATTATCTCTTAGGTAACTGATTTCTGCTAAGTTTGCACCCCGTGTGAGTCACAGACAGAAGGTTGCATTTCAGTCTCTAAAACAAGTGGTACTCCTGTCTATCTTCCTGTCTTATCCTGTTTTTCAGTTTCTGCTTAGCATGCAGACAGCAAAAGTAAAATAGTCACAGAATGTATTTTTGTTCCTGTCGATGTACTTTGCAATTAACAAGAGGAAACAGAGAAACATAGGAAAAAGATGGATCCCCCAGTGCAGACACAAGGAGTGATTTGCCCCTCTCAGTTGGATGCTGGAGGGGTGGGTTCTAACCACCTCACAGTGTAAAACAAAGTGGCCATGCAGCTAAATTTATTGTCAGCAACTTTAGGCAGCAGCACAGCAGGAAGAATCATCTGTGGGGGAGGCAGGCAAATAATGATTTACATTTACGAATTGCACAATCTTTAAATCATCTCATACACAATGTTACTGTGATATAGATTTGATTAGTCTCTCTAGAGTGTTGCACGGGAATAATTATCACAGTAAGTGTGTTTCCTTGTTGTGCTGCTTCCTGGGAGCAAATTGTAGAATTAGGTTTAAATGAAAACCCAGAAGTTAAGTACACAAATATCGAAATGGAAGCGTTCGCCTCATACATGTGTTGACCTTGAGCGCTAAGCAATTTCCCCTGAGATTCTGATCAACGCTTCCCAGTTATGATTTGATATTTTCAACATCATGTGTAAAGAAAGATTAACCATACATGTACCAGTAATGACACGGATCATCAGACATGCAAAAAAACATGCACACACATTGAAATAATCCTGAAACAACACACAGAATTATCTACCAGTTTTAGTAGAAGAAAACATATTGTAATATATTAAGAGATGTATGATAGAATGCACCATCAAGCCTATAACCATCCAAGTAGGCGATCCATGGGTTCCTGTGACAGCCATTGCTCGTTTCCTGTGGAACTGACTTGCCTTCATGAGGATCTGTACCCTGATGCTCTTTAAGTAGACTCCCACATAGTAAGCCTTGTTGCCTTTGCTAGGCCGAATATTGATTTTACCATGATAAGTCTAGTTGTATGATGTTGGGTGACTGGCATCCTTAAAGATCTTACCTAGTTCAGTTGCTGTCTCCATTAGAAGTACCAGGAAGGTGTGGGGGCTTGTTATCACATTATCATATTGGAAGATCAGTATCTAATACTAAAGCCCTTGCCACTGTCAGCAGGAGTTGCACCTAGATTCATGTTTATTCTCAGGATATTTTCCTTAACAGATCTCTCATTTAATTCCCTTTCCAGGAAGGTGCCTCAAAGGGAAAAATGGAGGACACAATCAGGCTGCTATGTAGAAACAGAAGGCAAGGTGTCTGCAAACTAGCCCCTATACCCTAATCTCTCCAAGGGATCAGCTTGGGACAGGCAACCATTAGTTCCAATCCCTAATAATTTATTTTTGCAAGAAAATCATAATACAGAGGTAATGATACTATACTACCCTATGGGTCCCCTCAGCTTGCATCTGAGGAAATATCTCTTCTGCACCCTCATGTCAAAAATGATGAAGCTAAACTTCTCTTTGGGCTTCATTTCTTCTGTGAGACTTGAGTTTTCTGTCAATAATTGAAATATTGATCTTATTATTTATTTCTCTGTATATAGTATTGTTAGGTAGTATGTAGGCATTTTAAGCACTATCTAGCCCTCTTGATTGGAAATATTTTTTTCATTTTTTTACATTATTTGTGTTTATCTAATGGCTTTCCTAGTGGCGCCCCCTATAATACAACATATGATGGTTATTAATTCTATCTATTCATCTTGATACGCGTATATTTCTATCTGCTGGTTCATTTTCATTTTGTTTGTCTCTTTTGTCATGCTGGTATATAGATGAATGTATATGTACCAATAAAGTAATGCTTAATTTGTACAATTAAGCATCCATTAGGGTGACTTTGTTGCATAGTTTATGATTTATATTCACTGGATACTATTATATTATGTATGTATGTTTTAATTTTTTTCATATAGTTAGTATATTAATTGGTTGTTGAATTTTCAGGGGTTTCTTTTCAATTCTTTTCTCCATAATGCACCAAAGGCTCAGGTGTTTCTGACAGCCCTCCAGCTTCTGACACTTAAAACACAGGTTATCCTCTGTTCCTTCTGGGAGCCTCTCCTATCAGGGAAGTATTGGGCCTATTAAGTACCCTGTCTACCAGTTTACATTCAGATAAGGTCATTTCCCAAGGTCAACCATCATGCTGAGCAGAGTTAACTCTCTCATTACCGCACTGTCGCTGTCTTGGTGCATTGGCCGGTGATTTGTATGCACGGGGCCGAATTCTGTATCCACATCGGGTATAACATAAGGCTCCAGGTTTTCCTATGCCCACATTGTGTAGTTTCCTGGGCATCTACTTGGGCAATCTCTTACTTCAGTGTCCTTCAATTTCAAAGGACGGGGGCTTACCCCAAGGCCATAAACAGCAACACATGTGATATCTCTGCCTAGTCTTTTGAGCCTTGATCCACTTTGGCCAATCTTGCAAAGTTATCTTCTTCTTTTTGCCCCTTTTGCTATGCTTTGCTGTGGATTTGTTGAGTCTGTCCATACTTTCAAATTGATCAGAAGGAAACTTTACTGTTCAGGCTTCAAAGGCTCCTCTCCTATCAAGAGGGAGACTCCTCTCTCCAGGAGACAGAATGGATATAACCAGTGCTTTAGAGAGGTATGGTGCTTTCTGGGGGATGGTATATGGTGTATACCATTATACCATGGTGGTATAATTTTGTATTGTTCTCTGTACTATATGTTTTACCCTGTCTGTAATCATACCATATAAAGCGCTACGGAAGTTGACGGCACTATATAAATAAACAATAATAATATGGCGATAAAAAGGAGTGATAAAAGACACTTTGGAGCTAATAAATCACTTAGATGATCATGCTTTATGCATGCCAGAAAAGTCAGAGGCTTGGCTGTCCCTATCTGTTTCATCACTTAGGCATGGACCGCCCAACATTTTCCATCATGTATGCTTATACCATTCCAGATTTCTCTTGCATGTTTTTCTTGGTCCTCTCCTTTTTTCTAGCAGCAGTTGTATATGCTGTAGTCACATGTAGCCTCTTTTACTTTCCCTTTTTAGTGGATACTGCTTTTGTATATTCTACCCATTATCACAGTCTTTAAAGTACCCCTCCTGCTATTCTGGAAATAAAACAGGATTTTAGTCCCTTACCATGAAATCCAAGGTTAAGGTAATACCATTTATTGGCTAACTCAATAAGATTGAAAATGCAAGCTTTCAAAGCTGTTCAAGCTTCTTCTTCAGGCATAATACAGGTCTGTAACTTAGACACACATTTATACAAAACACTACAAAGGAGTGACAATTGTTTTTACACTGACAGACATGGAAAATAATTTTCATGCATGCGTAAAAATTGAATGCTGCGAGATAAGAATCAGGGGGATTATAACAATTAATGGTGGGCTAAAAAGAATGAGAGGGGGGGAGAGAGTGTTTGGATTTTTTATTGCTTTCACACCAGGCCAGACAGTCTGTTTAATATCAGACCTTGTTATGAGTCTCATCTATTCAATCCATGTCATACTGACACATACAATTATTGTCCCTGTTTAGCCCACAGTCCATCGATTTAAAGATTTGGTTGCATTTACACTCCCACTCCAATCTCTCCTTTTGTGAGCGGAAACCCCCTTGAGCACTGTGAGTTTGAGATCACATAGGCCATGGCCTGGTCTGCAGAAATGGGCTGCTCACCCACTCACCAACAGAAATCAATTTATTTGACACCACCATACGTGTTAAGGGAAAGGCCCTACAAACATCCATCTACCGGAAACCCACAGACCTACCAACATACCTTAACCATAACAGATTCCACCCAAACGTGTCATTTTATGTGTCATTATGACATGGATTTAATAGACTGGACTCATCACAATAAAATAGTAAAGAAATAAACAGCGCTTATAGAAATGCTCAGCTGCAGCCTGACCGGTTGGCTAAACCGTGGGGTTGAAAAGACAATAAAGGTGATAGATCTAGCAGACAACAGACAAGCTGCCTGTGGCTGTCAGTCTATCTGCAAAGGGACTGTAAAGGGACTTTACACTTCACTACCAGCTGACTGTGCTGACTGGCTGAAACCAGCTGGAAAGGATTTTATTCATGGACTATTTTATTATCAACTAACGGACTGTGTAGAGCTTATAGACAAGCTCTGAACTTTTGGATACACATCCTGGGACTTCATGCCAGCGCCATATACATAGAGGAGCTGCTGCTGAAGTTTTAAAGGGACCGCTGTATACAATTGACAGATTATTGATTGTGGCACGTTCCATGGTCTGTCTTGCATCTCCACTTTTAATTTGAATAAAAGAAGTCGTCTTTCTACATCACAGAGTGGGATCCTCATCTACTTAAACTATAAGTCATATTCAAAAGTGGCCCAGGTTAGGTGTTTACCGCCGGGCCTGGTGGGTAAGTCCCATTTCATTTTACCTATTTAGAGTCAATTCTATAGTAGGTATGTTACTTTATAAATGTATTGAGTAATAAATATTAAACTGCAAACGCAAAAATCTCATTTGACTTTGCAGTAACAACAATATTTAAGGATACTTGGAAAACAAGGATAAGATTAAACATCCCATCTTATCACACCTGAGCATCCTACAGAAATTAGCGCGCCTGCAGATAGACTGACAGCCACAGGCAGCTTGTCTGTTGTCTGCTAGATCTATCACCTTTATGGACTCATCACAATGTCTGATATTAAACAGATTGTCTGGTCTGGTGTGAAAGCATTCTTATCAGCCCACCATTAATTGTTATAATCCCCCTGATTTTTATCTCGCAGCATACAATTTTACGGCTTAGCTATTTTTCATGTGTGTCAATGTAAAAACAATTGTCACTCCTTTGTAGTTGTTGTATGTAGTTTCTGTATAAATGTGTGTCTAAGTTACAGACTTGTATTATGCCTGAAGAAGAAGCTTGATGTAAGGAACTTACTTGCAGGTCGCTCCCGCAGCGTGGCTCCGGTCTTCCGGTGGCTGCCTCTCTCCCCCCCGCCCTCGCTGGAGCTCCAGCTTCCGCCTCCTCCTCGTGGTCGTCGGCGGCGGCTGGGGCTCCCGGCGGTGGCGGTGGCTCCTCCGCTGCTTTGGTCGGCGCGTCCTCCCCCTCCTCCTCGGGGGGCGCGCCCGGCAGGGAATCTCATGCTCACGCGCGAGCGCGAGCACGAGCACGTCATGATTATGCCCCCCGGCGGCGCTGCTCCCAGCGCATTTGCCGGGGGCAGGTTTGAGTGGACCTATCCGGGTCCAGGGGGGGTCTTCTGGGTTTAATGAACCCAGGGACTGGACAGCCTGGCTGGTCAGGGCGGTCCAGTCCCTTGGGGGCTCCTATCAGGGGCATGATCTCAAGTTGCACCAATCACAAGTTGCACCAAACACAAGTTGCACCAATCAGTACATTTCCCCTTCCCATTGGCCAGTTCCCCTTTAAATATGTTTCTGCCCGGTCCTCCAGTGCCCGTTATAGCCATTATTAGCTTGGGTGTGCTGTTGGAATTGCGTTTAGTGTGTTTTGATCCGGCTTCGTCTTTGACCACTCCTGTCCGCTGCCCGCACCGACCTTCTGCCTGTCTGACCTTGCTTCTGCTTACCCCCTTGGATACCGTGCTTCTGTGACCTCCCGGCTTTGACCCCTGCTTGTCTTGATCATTCTCTGCCTAACCCCTTGGATTGACGTTTTGGACTCTGTTCGCTTTAACCCCTGATTTGGGATACCCCGCAGTTCACCCGTCTTCACCATAAGCCAGCAATCTTTATGCCAGTAAGTCCTGAGGGCAACCGAGTCTGGAGAGGCATAACCCGTGTCTCCAGCGAGCGAGGGCTTGACTATAGGCACAAGAGGCGGTGGAGATTGGGGATTGTTGGCTCATGCAAGAAGGGTGTCCGGTGGTCCCTGACAGTATAACGGGCCATTATCATGGACCAAATTTTGGAGCAGGTGCAGGCCTTGACGGCGGCCGTTGAGCACCTGGCCCATCGTGTGGCGGCCCAGGAGAACCGTCCAGCTCCTATCAACCCAGGCCCTCAGGGGGCCTCGGCCGCCCACCCAGTGGAACCCAAGATTCCACTCCCCGACAAATTCTCTGGGGATAGAAGGGTTTCCAACTTCCGGGATGCCTGCAAACTTTGGTTCCAACTTCGTCTGTACTCCTCAGGGTTCAAGAACAGCATGTGGGCCTGATCATCTCCCTCCTGCAAGGGGACCCTCAATCCTGGGCATTTAGACTGTCACCACAGGATCCAGCACGGCAGTCTGTGGAAGTATTCTTCTCAGCGATGGAGATCTTGTACGATGATCCAGACAGAGGTGCCACTGCAGATGCAAAACTTCTCACCCTGCGTCTGGGTCGTTGGCAGGCTGAAGAGTATTGTTCCGAGTTCCGTCGGTGGGCTGTGGACTCTCGATGGAACGACCCGTCCTTATGTGGTCAATTCCGTCTGGGCTTGTCCGACGCCATTAAGGACATTTTCGTGAATCATCCTGTAGCCCAGCCTCTGGATGAAACTATGCAACTCGCTATCCGGATCGAGAAGCCTTGAAAGAGGGGCGCATCCCGACACCAGCTGGAAAGATGGAGCTCCAACTCCGTGTCCTTCCGAGGAACCCAGCTGGGAGCTACCAAGCTTTCTGAAGCTGAGAGGCGTCGGCAATTGTCGGAAGGGCTGTGTCTCTACTGTGGGGGGACTGGCCACCTGGTCAGAGTCTGCCCCAAGAAGCAGCCGGGAAACTTCAGAGCCTAGGTGGGGTCGAGGGAACCCACCTAGGCTGCAAGGTATTTCCTCAAGTTTACTCTCAGTTTATGGTCCCAGTCCAGGTTAAAGTGGACCTGGAATACAGAAATTTGGAGGCTCTTCTGGATTGTGGGGCGGCGGGGAATTTTCTTGATTTTGAGTTTGCCCGAAGTCTGGAAATTCCTCTCCAACCCCTGTCTAAAGTTATTCGGGTGTCCGCTATTGATGACACGCCTATTGCTGGGGGTCTTATTTATTTTAAGACCTGGGAGCGGGACATTCTGAGTTGATCAGTTTTTTAGTTTTAAAGATGCCGTTAACTCCTTTAGTACTTGGGCTGCCCTGGTTACAAAGACATAACCCTCAAATAGATTGGGTAGCGAGGCAGATAGTTAAATGGGGCCCACAGTGTTTTCAGTCCTGTTTGGAAATTCCAGTGCGTGTCACACAACTGTCTCCTGAGGGGATTCCAGGCCCCTACCCCGACTTTCTTGACGTATTTTCTGAGAAAGCGGCGGATGTCCTTCCTCCCCATAGGTCCTTTGACTGCCCCATAGAACTCCTTCCGAGGACCATACCACCCAGAGGAAAAATCTATAATTTGACCCGGGCAGAGAATTGAACTATGCAGGAATATATCTCTGAAAATGTAAATAAGGGGTTCATATGGGCATCCACTTCCCCGGCTGGGGCGAGTTTTTTCTTCATTGAAAAGAAAGACGGGGGCTCCGCCCCTGCATAGATTACCGGGGCCTGAATAAAATAACCATTAAGAACAAATACGCCCTTCCTCTGATTGACGGGTTGTTTACAGAGGTCATTGGGGCCCAAGTCTTTACTAAGTTGGATCTTCGAGGGGCCTATAACTTGATAAGAATCCGGCAGGGGGACGAATGGAAGACCGCCTTCAACACCCAAGATGGGCATTACGTGATGCCCTTTGGTCTGTGTAACGCCCTGGCAGTCTTCCAGGACTTTGTAAATGAGATTTTCAGGGAGTATTTGGGTCATTTTGTAGTTGTGTATCTGGACGATATTTAGATTTTTTCTTCTTTTGCTTATACGCTAAACTTAAGAAATGCATATTTGAAGTTTCTGAGGTCCCTTTTCTAGGGTATATTATTTCCAACTCGGGGCTGTCTATGGATCAGTCCAAGGTTGCAGCAGTTCTTAAGTGGGAGCAACCCAGGGATTTGAAGGGGCTACAAAGATTCCTGGGGTTCGCTAATTTTTATAGGAGATTTATTAAGAATTTCTCCACTTTAGTAGCACCTCTCACTGACCTCACCAAGAAAGGGGGTTTTCCATCTATTTGGCCAGAACGGTCTGTCCAGGCCTTCAAAAAGTTGAAGGAAGTCTTTAGCTCTGCTCCAGTATTAGTGCACCCAGAATGTCAACAAGCTTTTGTAGTTGAAGTCGATGCCTCCGAGCTTGGCGTCGGGGCAGTCCTATCACAATACAGCGGTTCCCCTGAACGACTTCCCCCCTGTGCTTTCTTTTCAAAAAGTTTACTTCCTCTGAACGTAATTACGACATTGGGAATCGGGAGCTCTTGGCGGTTAAACTAGCCTTTCAAGAGTGGAGACACTGGTTAGAAGGGGCACAATTCCCTGTTACGGTCTTCACGGACCATAAGAATTTGGAGTATATTCAGTCTGCAAAAAGATTAACCCCTAGACAAGCTCGATGGTCTCTGTTCTTTTCCCGGTTTAACTTTTCTATTACCTACAAACCAGGGCCAAAAAATGTGAAGGCCGATGCTTTGTCACAAAGTTTTTCCTCGACTAGCTTACCCGAGGGGAGAAATTTGCCCATCCTGCCTCATCATAGGGTGGTAGCTGTTATCCAGCCGCCTGGCAAACCAGCTCATGGCCAGTTTGTACCCATGTCTCACCGTGCAGCTATCCTACAGCAATTTCATGCTTCTAAAACTGTAGGCCATCCAGGAGCAAGGAAGACCATTTCCATGTTGTCTCGTCATGTTTGGTGGCCGTCTTTTAGGAAAGATGCTTGAGATGTGCGGGCCTGTAAAGTCTGTGCCCGGAGTAAGACCCCGAGACACTCTCCTGAAGGTTCCCTGTTGCCCTTGCCCATTCCTTCCCGTCCCTGGACTCATCTGGCCATGGATTTCATCACCGATCTTCCACCATCTCAGGGGTTTACCGTCATCTGGGTGGTGGTCGATCGTTTCAGCAAGATGGCTCATTTTGTCCCGTTAGAAAAGTTACCTACCGCTCAAGACCTTGCACAACATTTTTTAACTCATATATTCAAGTTCCACGGGATCCCGGAGGATGTGGTGTCCGATAGGGGGGTTCAGTTTGTTTCCCGATTTTGGAGGGCTTTTTGTGCCAGGTTGGGATTCACTGTCTCCTTGTCCTCAGCATTTCACCCCCAGTCAAATGGGCAGAGAGGACCAACCAATCGTTGGAGCAATACCTTTGATGTTTTGTTTCTGATGTCCAGACTGATTGGTTATTGTTCCTTCCATTCGCAGAGTTCGCTCTGAATAATGCCACCCATACTTCCACTGGGGTTTCTCCGTTCCGCTGTGTTTTTGGTAGAGACCTTACATTTTCTGCTTTGTCAGATGTACCCTCTAGCGTGCCCTCACTTGAAGAATGGGTGTCCCAATGGCCGGATCTATGGGCAAAGATTCAGCAAAATCTGACCAGGGCTGTCGGCCAGCAGAAAACTTTTGCCGATCGTAGTCAGTCCAGTAACCCTGATTATGTGGTTGGGGAGCTAGTTTGGCTGTCCACCAAAAATGTGGCTTTACGTCAACCATCTGCCAAGCTAGGCCCAAGGCTTATTGGTCCTTTTTCTATACTGCAGAAAATTAATCAGGTTACTTACCGTCTCGATCTTCCGCCTTCTATGAAAGTTTGTAATTCTTTCCATGTGTCCCTGTTAAAGTCTGCTAACGGTATTGAGCCAGATGTTTCCCCGGCGGCCATTTTAGTTGATGGGCAACAAGAATTTGAGGTTACTCGGATTTTAGATTCACGTTTCTTCCGAAACTCTCTCCAGTACTTGATAGATTGGAAGGGTTACAGCCCGGAAGAAAGGTTGTGGGTCCCGGCCCTCAAGGGGGGGTAATGTAAGGAACTTACTTGCGGGTCGTTTCTGCGGCGCGGCTCCGGTCTTCCAAGTTGTACCAATCACAAGTTGCACCAAACACAAGTTGCACCAATCAGTACATTTCCCCTTCCTATTGGCCAGTTCCCCTTTAAATATGTTTCTGCCCGGTCCTCCAGTGCCCGTTATAGCCATTATTAGCTTGGGTGTGCTTTTGGAATTGCGTTTAATGTGTTTTGATCTGGCTTCGTCTTTGACCACTCCTGTCCGCTGCCCGCACCGACCTTCTGCCTCTCTTGACTTGCTTCTGCTTACCCCCTTGGATACCGCGCTTCTGTGACCTCCCGGCTTTGACCCCTGCTTGTCTTGACCATTCTCTGCCTAACCCCTTGGATTGACGTTTTGGACTCTGTTCGCTTTAACCCCTGATTTGGGATACCCCGCAGTTCACCCGTCTTCACCATAAGCCAGCAATCTTTGCGCCAGTAAGTCCTGGGGGCAACCAAGTCTGGAGAGGCATAACCCGTGTCTCCAGAGAGCGGGGGCTTGACTATAGGCACACGAGGCCGTGGAGATTGGGGATTGTTGGCTCATGCAAGAAGGGTGTCCGGTGGTCCCTGACACTTGAACAGCTTTGAAAGCTTGCATTTTCAATCTTGAGTTAGCCAATAAATGGTATTACCTTAACCTTGGATTTCCTGCTTACATCTATGGCTAACACGGTACAACAACTTACAGTCCCTTACCATATAATCTATTTCCTCCTGGAGCAGCAAAAAAGGGGGCCCCTGGTTGGGCAGCTGGCTCCTGTGTATTCCCATTGAACAGGTTATATGGAAGGTGGCCAAGTCTGTTGTTTTTATCTTGTATACAATATGTCTGCCTCTTGGCTATAGCCACCAATAAACTCATCCGTAATTGCTACCTTTCCTGTGCCCTAGTCTAGAAGGAAATAGATTCTATGGTTAGTGACCAAAATCCAGTTAGCTTTGGCATGCGCTCCCTCTACTGGTTTAGCATTCCAACATTTATATGTTGCTGGTGTGAAACGATTCAGCTGAGTAAGTATTCCTGTCTGATTTTGTGTTCTCTAGGGTTCTTTACAAAAGGAGCACCAGGGTGAGCTTTAAAAAGTACTTTATGTCATTTGTAGTCTGAGCTCAAATTCCTCTTGAATAAGCAACCCTTGTTTAGCCTGGCTTATAACTGATCTTCAGTTATTGAGAGACATCAATGCATCCATTAAATGACAGCAAACAGTTAACCTTTGGGGTATGGTTTGATCTAATCTGGTACTGAGGTGTTTGTGTGTGTTTTTTAACTTTTCCGTAGAGGCTGTTAGAATTTTACTTGCTGTAACAATGAAGATATTTAGCTTCCCTTTCCCCTATGTTACAAGGAAAAATTGTGTGTTATAAACAACGCAGGAAGAGAATAGCATTTTGAGCAGCAGCATTGTTCTTGAATTGCTCCCATCATTTTCTCCAGCATTATGAACATTCATGGAAATTAAGTTTTAACACTTTTTAGTCTGCTAAAGGGAGAGATGAAAGTTTCAGCTCAGTCTTATGAGCAGGATGTTGTTCTCTAGATAAAAGGGGATGTGTACTCTGGAGGTGGTGATGCTGATGCTTAATGAGCGAAATATGAAGAGGCAGACTGGAACTGGGCTGGATCCCACTGAACACAAATAAACAAGGTAAGTGCTTCTATAATATCATGTATGACCCTATGATAGTGATTTAGTGTGCACTGCAGGCTGTAATTGCTGTCTCGTGTTGTTTTATCATGCTCAAAAGAGATAAGTGCTGAATACAGATTAAACCTTCGCTGTGGTTTTATTACTATAAAAGACAATATGAAATATTAGGGGGATTTTTTAATAGCTATTGTCATTATGGTCTATTCCTGAAAGCTATCTTACTTATAATGATTTTGTAAACTACTTTATGTCAAATGTAATCAGAAGCTCGATACCTGCTCTAAGACTCCAGACTCCAGAGTCCTCATGCTGGATTATTTCATAAGATGTGACAGCAGATAAAATAGTGTATCAGGTTTTAGAAAGAAATACAAATGTAGAAAGTGATTTTCCATTACCTACTTTTATTTGACTAAAAAGCTACCCTACAAGGTAAATGTTACTCACCAGTGTAATCAATATGCGAGTTATCCAGCAGTGAAGTGGAGTTGTATAGTAGAACATTAAGACTTGTCTTTTAGTGTGAAATAACTATTTTCTTAGCAGTTTTTTTCGACAAGGGAGGAATGTGCAAATTGTTAAGGAAACATTGTGATGCAATCTGAAATATAGACATGTGATGCTATGGTTTCTATTAGTTTAAAAAAAAGAAAAATTATTATTTTACATTAATACCATTAGCACCAGTGTTATCCAGTTGAGTAGTGTTACTGCACCTCATAGTGGTTAAGGTGGATGTCCAGTGTCCCAAGGGAGGGTGGCAGGGCGTGAGGGTTACACTTGCACTAAACTTACACTTTAATAATGGCATGAATGGTTGTCATCCAAATTGTCTGGCTTATTAATACACTATATAAGGTAATGGCTAGTAGATAACAGTTGTCCAAATGGATGGATTATGGGTCATCTAAAGTGATTGGCATATTATTGAACTTAATAGGCATGGTAGAGGTTAGTGGTTAAAAGTGATGTTAATGGTTGTCATCCAGTGACAGTGACACGTTATAGCAATATACCTAGCACTGGGCGCCAGTGTCATCCAAAGTTAGTGGTATATTACTACAGTACACTAGGATTAGGCAAGTGGTTAAGTCTTAATTTAGTGCCATCCAAGTCTAAGACTGGCATGTTCCTATAGTTCACAAAAATATGGCTAGTAGTCAACAGTCATTTAAAACAGCTAGTGCTTCACTGGTGCTATCGCTGGTGGTTAAAAATGGTATAAATGGGTGTCATCCAAAATGGCATTTTACCATTCTAGGATACAGTAATAATAGTGTGACTTTTTGCCAATGTCAAGTGACTGGCATATTAAAACACTTAATATGGAGCTTCCAGTGTCATCCAAGTGGGAAGTTCATTACTACCATTTATAAATATGATTAATAGGGATCATTTGGTCCTACCAACATTTCAAGTGACTCCCATTACTGCAGCTCAAATAATAGAATGGTGGGTGCTGGTCCACAGTGACGTATGTATCTGCTTTACAAGGGTATGTTATTAGGAGGGGGAGGCCGATTCATCAATAGCGCCAGGTAGCGACAGATGAGCGACTGAAGTATGGCGCTATGAGCGCCGCTAGCGTCAGCCGCGGGCGTTAGCGATTCGCTATAGCAGGCCTCCTCAGTCGCTACCTGGCGTTGTTGCGAACAACGCCTACATTGCTGAATATGATGTTGGCCCTCAGCTTTGTTGGCGCTGTCAGTCAGTGTGACCACGCTATTCTACACAGCGCCTGTTAGCTTTGCTGTGTCCTGGCCATCCAGTACCTTCTGAATAAAACACATTGCCACATTTGTTTTGAAATGTAAAAATTTTTTTATTGTGTGTAAAAGGTAATTAAATTCTACCAGATCTTCGAATATAAATGGAAAATAAAACATAATTAAACACATAGCCACATTTTTTTTTATTTTTATTTGTTACCTAAAAAGGAAATACAATTAAATCACCAATGAGAAAGAAAAGGAAAATAAAAACAGAACAGAGAAAGAAAAGGAAAATAAAAACAGAACAGAGAAAGAAAAGGAAAATAAAAACAGAACAGAGAAAGAAAAGGAAAATAATAACAGAACAGAGAAAGAAAAGGAAAATAAAAACAGAACAGAGAAAGAAAAGGAAAATAATAACAGAACAGAGAAAGAAAAGGAAAATAAAAACAGAACAGAGAAAGAAAAGGAAAATAATAACAGAACAGAGAAAGAAAAGGAAAATAAAAACAGAACAGAGAAAGAAAAGGAAAATAAAAACAGAACAGAGAAAGAAAAGGAAAATAAAAACAGAACAGAGAAAGAAAAGGAAAATGAAAATAGGAATTAGAATGTAAAGGAAACTTACAACCGAATTAAACACATAGCCACATGTATATATCTAATTTTTTTTTAATTTTGTCTCTAAAAAAAAAATAATAATAAAACATAAATGAAATAGAAAAAGAAAAGTCCAGCAGAAATGCAAAAGAAAAGTAAAGTCCAGGAAAGGGTTGTAAGAGGAATGTCGAGATCATGGTGCATCTCTTTGTGCCTGAAAAATTAAGAAAAGTGCAGTTAGTATATATCTTTATAGTTATTTTGTGCTTTCTTTTAAAAAAATGCATAACTTGATAACCAACATTGGCGTCTTACACCCCCCTTAGAGTGGTTTGGGTCATCTTACACCCCCCCTTAGAGTGGTTTGGGTCATCTTAAACCCCCCTTAGAGTGGTTTGGGTCATCTTAAACCCCCCTTAGAGTGGTTTGGGTCATCTTAAACCCCCCTTAGAGTGGTTTGGGTCATCTTACACCCCCCCTTAGAGTGGTTTGGGTCATCTTAAACCCCCCTTAGAGTGGTTTGGGTCATCTTAAACCCCCCTTAGAGTGGTTTGGGTCATCTTAAACCCCCCTTAGAGTGGTTTGGGTCATCTTACACCCCCCCTTAGAGTGGTTTGGGTCATCTTAAACCCCCCTTAGAGTGGTTTGGGTCATCTTAAACCCCCCCTTAGAGTGGTTTGGGTCATCTTAAACCCCCCTTAGAGTGGTTTGGGTCATCTTAAACCCCCCTTAGAGTGGTTTGGGTCATCTTAAACCCCCCTTAGAGTGGTTTGGGTCATCTTACACCCCCCCTTAGAGTGGTTTGGGTCATCTTAAACCCCCCTTAGAGTGGTTTGGGTCATCTTACACCCCCCTTAGAGTGGTTTGGGTCATCTTACACCCCCCCTTAGAGTGGTTTGGGTCATCTTAAACCCCCCTTAGAGTGGTTTGGGTCATCTTACACCCCCCTTAGAGTGGTTTGGGTCATCTTAAACCCCCCTTAGAGTGGTTTGGGTCATCTTACACCCCCCTTAGAGTGGTTTGGGTCATCTTAAACCCCCCTTAGAGTGGTTTGGGTCATCTTACACCCCCCTTAGAGTGGTTTGGGTCATCTTAAACCCCCCTTAGAGTGGTTTGGGTCATCTTACACCCCCCTTAGAGTGGTTTGGGTCATCTTAAACCCCCCTTAGAGTGGTTTGGGTCATCTTACACCCCCCTTAGAGTGGTTTGGGTCATCTTAAACCCCCCTTAGAGTGGTTTGGGTCATATTACACCCCCCTTAGAGTGGTTTGGGTCATATTACACCCCCCTTAGAGTGGTTTGGGTCATCTTAAACCCCCCCTTAGTGTGTTTGGTTGCTCTTTTGGATGGGAGGTCAAAGACATTTAAACAGGAGTGCAGTACTTGCATTAGAGTGAAGGGTAGTTAGCTTACCGCAAAATAAGAAGTGATCAGCCTTTCCCTTAGCTCATCGCCAGTCTGGGTGTCCTCACTTCTATCTGCGGGCAGGTTGGGGATTTCTGGCACCAGTGCTGTCTCCTCGGGGGCTTGGATTCGGTGACAAATGCAAATGTTGTGTAGCACACAGCAGGCAAGGATGATCTTGGAAACCTTCTGTGGGCTGTAGAGCATCTCTCCTCCTGGCCGTGCCAAACAGAGAAAGCGTGCTTTCAGCAGGCCGATGGTTCTTTCCACAATGCTTCTGGTCTTGCGATGCGCTGCATTGTAGCGTTCATGGGCAGAGGTCCGTGGGTTCCTGACCGGAGTCATGACCCACGTTCTCTGCCCATATCCCTTGTCCGCTGTAGACAAAACACAAGGAGAGAGACAGCAATTAGTACTAGTACATGTTTTTGGGTGGTAGTTTGTTTAAAATTGCCTTACTAGGCCACATATTAGCAAAATACATAGACATGGTTAATTTATTACCCAGTAGCCAGCCAGCTGGCATTTCGTTGTTATCAAACTTCCGGCACAGGACTGTCCGCTGCAAGACGTAAGAATCGTGGCATGAGCCGGGGAACCCCGATCTCACCGCCCGCAGCTTCATCTCATGGTCACAGACCACCATGATATTAAATGAATGGAACTGCTTCCTGTTTCTGTAGGACAGCTCCTGTGCACGGGGAGGGCGGAAAGGGATATGTGTACCATCAACGCACCCTAGCACATTCGGGATCCCTCCCATCAGATAGAAAGCATGTTTTATTTTGGCAACCTCTTCCTCCTCCTCAGGAAACTTGATGTAAATTGGGATTAAATCACAAATTGCCAGAACTACCTGGATTAGGATGCGGCTCATAGTAGCCTGGCTTATCCCGCTGAGGAGGGCTGAGGTTGCCTGGAAGGTCCCTCGTGCCAACACATTAAGAGTGGCACACAGGCGTACTATGCCTGGAATGGAGTGAGTGCGTTTGGTGGATGGCTCGATTTTGGTCTTAATCTGATCATATAGGGACTGTAGTGCAGCACGATTCAGACGGAAGCGGCTCCTGATCTGCTCGTCACTTAAGTCCCATACTGAAAGGCGGATTGCAAAGGAGCGGGGTGCCCTAAGCCTCACAACACCCCGCTCCCTTTCCTCCTGCTCTTTCAGCATACACATACATCCATCCACCCAGACACCATACATCACCCTCTTATCCATCACACACACTAAAGATATATACAAAAACAAAAATAAACAACAAAAAACACTAACACACAACACACACACAAACAATCACACTACACACACACCCGCTACAATGCAGCTCACCACAAAACCAGAACTATAGTGGTCCAAACCACCAGCCTGCTGAAAACCAGCTTTCTAAGTTAAGCACAACCAAGAGGGGAGTTGCTGCACAGCCCACAAAAGGCCCCAAAATCAAGCCTCACTTGCTGTATGCTACACAATATTTGCAGATGCCACCCAAACCAAGCTCCTAAAGAAACAGCACTGATGTCAGAAATCACCCAACAAGCCACAGAGAGTGAGGACAGAAACCAGACAGAGGCTCAAATGAGCTAAGGGAAGCGAGCACAGCACCACACCACAGCCTTTGCCACAGTGTAAGAATAGCAGAACCTAGTTCATTCCTTCCTTTTATACTTCATTTTCAAAAGTGACAGGTCCGCTTTGCCGCCTTTTGCGTCGCTCTGCTATTTCCGGCCGCCAATTAGCCGACCCAGGTGTGCGTAAAACAGAGTGCGCACGCGCACGCTAGTAGCGCTACTAGCGTACTTGAGCCGTAACGTGCGTGCATTAACGGACATGGGCCAAAAATCAGGTGGGGACCAATGAAAGTGAAGCTGTTGTTTTTTTAAATAGCCGTTAGGCTAAGCACATGTCACAAGGGTTGCAGATACATCAGTCCATTGTTGGATTTGGGTGTGTGTTGTTTGTTGATTGAGGTCTGTAATGAGTTAATTGGCTAACACACATGCTTCTGTCAGTGCAGTGGAGGTGTGCCTAGAAGGAACTGGGCTGTATGTGTGAATCAATTAAGTGGGCTGCTTTTGGATTGGCTGTTAGAGCACATAAAACCTGCCCAAGCCTAAGAGATTGCGATGCCATTCTGTAGTGTGCATGCGTGCTTGTGGGGTGTTGATTTTTGTGTGTGTGCAGCTACAGGATGGAGCCAAATACAGGACATCTGCCGGCCACAGCAGGCCCGAGTAGGAGTTTGGTGGGTGCTGTGCGCAGACCTCCCTTACGGAAAAGGGCACAGCCTGAAGGTGGGGCAGCACCCCAGGCTAAGCGCCCAGGTGCCAAGAGGGAGCCTGAATTTAATTTGGCTGAGAATAATCATCTTGTGCGCCTGACACTTGCGAAATGGGAGCTGATATTTGGCTCCCAAAGCAAGTCCATAGGCAAACAAGAAAGAAGCAAACTGTGGGATGCCATTGGTGTGGAGCTTAGTAGCACAGCTCAACACCCACGTAGTGGCCCATCCTGCAGGAAACGCTTCTACACTTTGCGAGGGGCCCTTATGAAAAAGATGAATCACGATCTTGATGTGGACAGTGGGTTCATCCAGGCTCCAAAGAGTACCTACAGGCCGTATGAGGAGATGCTGAAGGCCAAAATCCCACTGGCTCGGCTGCAGGGTGTGGATCCTGGGGATGACACCACCGGTTGGGCTGAAGGTACATATTTTATGGCTTTTACTATAACCTAATGTTAATGTATGTGATTAGCATTTTTACATTCTGACCAACTAACTGTAGGACCTGTGAAGTATTACATTATAGCTAAAACATTTGAAACTTTTCTGTCTGTTGCTTTATGCATAGGTGCACATGCTGCTGTCCGGGATGTGGCTCCGGACAACCAAGCTCCTGCCCTTCCAGCAACCTCAAGGCTACCCCAGTCTGCCATTGAAGGTATTTACCCATTATTTGTTTGCTGGTTTTTTGAAAAACAAATGGGTGTGGGACCAGCTCAAGCAATAAAGGTTTGCCCTGTTGACTATTAATAATATGTGGGTGCGCCCTAATTGCACGCCCACTGTAACACTCACAGTCAGTAACTAACAAGGCCCTAACATGTGTAGATATGTAGGATGCCAGAGATGTGTAGCCATATATAGGCATATCAATGTGTGAGCCACACTTGGCTTGATTAGTCAATATTAGTGAAAGAGCTGCTCACACACCTTAATGCATGTTGTATTTTGGCACGCACATTAGCTATGGCTCAATGTTGGTTTTATTTTGCCCTAGCTCCCATGCCCTTGGCCCCAGCATCTCCTCCGGATCCCACCTACTCTTTGGATGTCGGTAAGTGCATGTGTTCACCTTGCTTGATCCACTTTGACTCAAGTGCATGTGTCTCATTTGTCTTTTTTCTTTGTAGGGCAAGTGACTGGTTCATCTTTGGACCCCACTTCCGATGTTGCCGGTCAACAGGACCCTGTTGGTGTGTAGAGCAATACATAATGTATCCTTTCTGCTGTTTAGGTTACACTGCTTCAATTTGGTTAGTCTACTAAGCTACATGTTTGCTTTGTAAACTTGAAGATGCCTCTTGGGAGTGCTGGTTGCCTCCCCAGGGTCAGTCTATTAGTTATTTTAGTGATAGCAATGTATATTTGCGGACATATTTTTAGGAAAACATTCCCTGTAGTAGTTTGCTGAATCTTTAGACACTTTTTTTTTTTTTATTTAGTTGACCCGAATATCGGAAGTGGCTGTCCAGAAAGGGCCCCTCAAGTTCCAGCTGCCAGAGATGAGGGTAAGTGGTTTTGCATTGCTATAGTATGTATTTTGGCTCTAATGTTGTGCCACTTGCTTCTGGCAACTTGTGTGTCCACATCTATTTTCAAGGTCCAATCTCGAGTGAGGACCCCACTCCAGACATCTGGGATATTGCGGGTATGTTTAATTTAAGCAATGTTTATGATGAGATTTGCAGAAATTAGTGGGTCTTAGTCCTGTAACATACATGTTAACAATCTGAGTTTAACCAAGACCTTTGGTCTACTGTGTATTTTGTAACTTTTTAGAGGTATGGCCTCGATAGCCTAACCAGGTTACATTAGAGTTTTGCCCACAGACCTACTAACCTGATTTTCCTGTTTAGCATTTGCCAACTTGCCCGACATCTCTGATGTTGATTCGCGACTCTCTGGCAGCGAGACCTCGAGCCTACCTGGGCTGGAGGACACGCAGGTAACATGGCTGATGTAGACGACCTCTAAACCCATTGGCATATTCGTGGGTAGTGGAAGAAGCAACATGTAACATTTCATTTCATTGTTGTTTTGGCAGGAGGCGGAACCAGAACCCCAAGCTGGGACCTCTTCCCAAGTCCCATGTGGCCAAGCTTCAGAGGCTCAGACAAGGGTAAGTTGTCTAGTGAGTGTTTATGGTAACTTTTGGGAGGGGCATAACTGCATTTGTTCCGTTTGACTAAAATGTGGTTTACTATTTTTTTAGCCTCCAACCACAGCAAGAGGAGGTGTGGCACCAACCAGTGCCGATTTCTACACACTAGGGGTCCGGATGCTGGAGGACTACAGTCGCCAACAGCCGCGTGATGGAACTAATGAGCGCATTGCGGCGTTGGAAAATCAGGTGCTGATGTGTCAGCAACAAAATGAGGGCCTGCAGCGCCAGGTGGACCAGTTAAGGCAAAACCTACAACAGAACCAGGACCTTGGTCGCCTTGCCAATGTTATCGAGCAATCTGTACAGCGCCAGGAAGAGGCAATACAGCGCCAGGCAGAGGCAATACAGCGGCAGGACCAAACTTTGTTGTTGATACAACAGCTCATACAACAGCAGTCTATATTTTTTACTGCACTGTTGTCCCCCAACACCGCCCCTAGCAATGACTCCCAACCTCCCCGGCCACCCAGCCAAGAATATTAATTTGTATACCTTTTTCTTATGATTTATGTAAATATATTTTTGAAAACCACCTCTAATTTGAGTTTATCCATACATGTGAAAGCTAAATACACAGTCAGGGCTGATTTGCTCAATCATCTCTAATATTAGGCCACCATTTATGTGCAACATTAGTTAACATTGCTTACTATGGTGTAAACATGTACTGGCTCAAAATGGCAGCCTAATTTTAGACATAATGGTTTTGGGGAATCGAAACCTATGCTGGTCAAGGAACAACACAGTTCTTGGTAAAGATAAATGTCTTTATAGAAATTGGCCCAACACGGGCAACATAGGCCAACAAAGCCAGGAAAACATGGCCAGGGCAGCCATCCCCCCCACCCTAACGTCTCCGACGCCTCTTCATGGCCAGCAGCATCCCTTTCATCTGTCGGAAGGCCCGCCACAGTCTGCGATGCTGGCGTATACAAGCTGTAGAGATGTGATAAAAAATAATATATTAGAATTTGTTTGGCAACTCAACATACACAGATGTAGCAATGTAATGTCAGTGTTTCTAACTTGCTAACACTCACATTAACATTGGTGAACAATGTGCCCCTAACATTTTAAAATAAAGTTTTAAGATTGACTTGAAAACATGTTAGGACCACATACCTTTACTCTTAAAGTGGACCAACACCCACAATATAGTTTATCCTGGGTTTTGGCCCACTTTGTTGTTTCTCACAGATCTGTATTTCCCCTGATGTGTGTATACACACAGTAATCCATAGCCACTCACCTCTCCATGCTCCAACGTGCTTGGCACAAAGAAGGCACGCTAACGTCTATGCAGGGAACAGGAATGTACCCTCCTCTTCCAACCCCTCTTCACGCATGTCACTCGCTGGCTGCTCATGGGGACCCGGCGGCCATTCACAGAGGCCCAGGGGGGAAAAATGCACGTCTGGAGTGTTGCGCAGGAGCCAGCGGAATATAATTTCCCATAATTAGGGGTTTGCTTGGTGGGGTGGACCCGTGGTCCCTGCACTTATCGTATATTCTGCGGGGTGTTAGTTGTTAGTTGTTGGCAAATTAAATGTATAATGCACATTAAACAGCCTTGGTGTTGGGCCAGGTTCACTCTTGCAAAGGTAATAATGTTTATGGGCAAGTAAGGACATTTATGTCTTTAGTCCAAGCCAAACATCAGTGCCTAAGGAAGAGGGAAGTTTGCCCTATAATGTTATTGGTAAACACCTAATCAGCCCCATTTGGTTGTCTATACGCCACAAATAGTCCGTATGTGTCCGTAACAAGAATGTGAGGCAACTATCAAGGATGGTGACTGGCATGTTGGATTATTGACCAAACACATTTAACCTAGATGTGTGTGATATTCACACATTGGTCAATTTCACATTTGTACAAATGTAAGTAGAAGAGAAATGTTTACAAAGTATTTACCCATATTAATTTGGATGTACTCACCATCGCAGCTGTGGCGGTGGCCCATGCTGCTGGCCGTCCCTGGAGCTGGTGTGGGGAGGAGGAATTCTGCCTCCGTCTGCGTAGCAACATCTGTCCATCAAAAAAAAAAAACCCAAACTACATTTAGTGGAGCTATGACACCCGAAGTTTGGACATCAATCTGGTTCTTGAGTCTTAGCTCCAAAAACAAACACTTCTTTACATACATGTTAAACGATATTTGCTATATTCCTGGCCCATTAGTTAATGTGAAGTGTTTATGGTTGCCACATGTATCCATTTTGCCAATCTGGCACTAACCTTTACATTGCAATGTAAATGACTCCTTACCAATTTAATGGATAATGTTACCAGTGTGCAACATGTGTTTGCCCTAACTACTTCACGTAAATTAACTTTTGCTAGCACACATCATGGTGTGGCCAGAAACATAGGGGTGGTTTCCAGTTGGCTAGCACTGTAGTGTGGTTGGTGATGTTAATGTACATTAGCAAACCAGCTTAGACAATGGACCAGGAAACGTGTCTGTTAAAAGTGTACCAAGACACAGGATTGTGATTATTCAGTGTAGTAGTCTACTTTGGCAGAGCCACACAATTTTAGTCCGCCACCGCCCCTGCCTTCCGCACATCACTCCGCCAGTGTGTGCGCACACGCATGCCAGTAGGAAACAGAGCGCAGGCGCACACACATCTCGAGTGCCACACAGGAGGCAGGGACAATGGCTTCTGCCACCCCCAAAGAGGGAAGTAGTTTGTGGTGTTTGGTTGTGGGGGGGCCCTGGGTGAGGGATGTGATTTGGCAGGCAAGGCGCCATAATCCAAACAATATCAGCAAGGTTTGTGGGTCCACTTTAAGGAATGACATAAAGTCCAAAATGAACTAGCTTAAAACATACACTTACCACGACTATGCCCGAGGAGGATTTGACGCCAAAAATCCATGGAGGTGCCGCCTATATGATGCCCTGCAAATTACAGAGGAATTGCAAGGGCTAAGCACAAATGGTCAGATGAAACCTGTCACAGACTAACAATTAAAACATGTAAACTCACCAGGGGATGAAGCGCCACTTGAAGCCCAGGGAGGGCTCTGAGGAGGAGGCGGGGAGCCTCGGCTCCTCACACTCTGCTCAGAAGATCCACCAGGCAAAGGGCCACCCTCCTCCCTCTCACTCCCTGCTTGAGAGTGGCCCCTTGCCTGGTGAGAGTCCTCAGCCTCAGAGTGTGAGGAGCTGAGGCTTGATCCAGCCTGCCCCCCAGCAGCACACTCCTCTGGGGCGTCATCCCCTTCCTCCCCTGGGTCCTCTAAATAGGACCCGCGGGAGGGACCCTCCCCCGATGACTCCCCCGAGTCCGCCTGCCTGGTTCGGGGGAGGAATCCCTTCCCACGTTTCCCCAGGGGAGGACGCTTATCTGTGTGGAGGGGGTGAAAGCAAATAATTAATATAAAGAGCAAAAAAGGACACAGCTTAGCAGATGATTCTGCACAAAGGCCCAAAAGAACATAAGCTTTAACTTACCTGATGCGTAGGCATCATATAGGCGGTACACGCCTTCTGGGTCCCGGCGCTTAAAATCTGACCATTTCTGTTGTATCGCCCGGATGGTCAGGTCGGTCTTGAAGCGCCGGGACACAGTGGCCTTCACCTCCATGGCAAGGCGTTTTTTTGCTCCTCGGGCATAGTCGTATTCGGCCAGGCAGAAGTCCTATGAAAAAAGGAAAATAAAAAAAAAAAAAAATAATCAAAACATGACCTCAGAACAATGTCATAAACAGTTATACAGAGACAAGATCAAAGTGGAACCACACCCAGGATTTACATTAGTCTGGGTTTGTGTGCACTTTTTTGGGCCACAACTATTGTGGGTGGCCCACTGTCTGCAACCCCCTTTGAAGGGCCCAAATACACAGCTGAGGACACTCCCACGTCACTCCGCAAGCCAAACACAGCGGTCCACGCCGGTGTGGTATGCGCAACCAAGGCCCTTGGGAGGTGCATACCAGCTCAGCTGCATCTGCACGGCAAAGTACGCATGTGGCGTTTGACTCTAACAGGGAGTGCGCCTGCACACCAATTGAAAATATGTATGGCGCAGGGGTACACCATGCTAGAGGTAAGCGCAATAGGCATACGCAACTCACGCATGCACAGATGGGACGGGCCAGAGTTAATTTTTGTGGCCCTCCAGGGGGGGGGGGGGGGGCATCCAAGCAGGACATCCACAATGGGGATGCCCCATGTGGAGTGTACAATTTTGGACTAAAAACAAAAAAATATCAGCCCCTATCCACCCTGTGTGTTTATACATTTTTAAACTAAAAATACAAAACTAAAATACTCACTTTAACAACCTGGCCATTGACCCGGCTATCCACCCGGGTGCGCCTTTGTTTTTGGGGCACAGGAGGGGAATGGGTGGGAGGGGTGGTATTTGGGGAAGGTGAGGTAGGTGGGGGATGTGGGGGAGGGGTGGTGGGGCCGGAATCTGAGGAGGAGCTGGGGAGGCGCATTACTCGCCGTTTGGGAGCCATATTGGAAACGCTAAGGAGGAAACAGGAACCGGAAATGACGCTAGCGACATGAGACATAAAAAACAAAACAAACCAAAAATACGCACCGCGCCCCAGCAACAAGCTAATATCAGCTATGTGCAAGCTAAGTGGCGGAAAAACATTAAAATGACGCTGAAAAACAAGCGATTGGCATAAGCGCAAGACAGTTTTACCTTAAGGTGGCGTTGAAACGCAAAGGAGGATCCCGGAACCGGATATGACGCAAGCAACTGTGCTTCAAAAATAAAAAAAAAAAAATGCGCGCAGCAGGGACAAGCTAATATCAGCTATGTGCAAGCTAAGTGGCGGAAAAACATGAAAATGACGCAGAAAAACAAGCTATTGGCATAAGCGCAAGACAGTTTTACCTTAAGGTGGCGTTGAAACGCAAAGGAGGATCCCGGAACCGGATATGACGCAAGCAACTGTGCTTCCAAAATAAAAAAAAAAAAAGGCGCGCAGCAGGGACAAGCTAATATCAGCTATGTGCAAGCTAAGTGGCGGAAAAACATTAAAATGACGCTGAAAAACAAGCTAGGGCCCACGGCGCCACAAATTATTAGCTTGATTTAGCAGGGGGTTCTACATACTGGAATGCATAGGTCCTTCTAAAGCATACACCGTTGTGCTTAAATATACAAATCTTATTCCTTCACAAAGTCATCACACAATCAAACTAGACAACTACCTGAAAATGTGGCACACATGAGAATGCATAACGGGTTGTTATGAGCTGGTACGACTGAATGTTAATCCTGCAAAATGTGGCCAGGCACGCTCACAACTACAGTGTATTCATTAACAACGACTGGGGTCGCGGGAAGTGAATTCCTTGCAAATGGCAGAAGGGCACATGTATGAACAGCACAGCGCCGCACAACGCAGCGCAGCGAGGCACAGCGACGCTGGCGCCGCCACATAGCGAATTAAAACAGCGACTGCAGAAACACTGACCAACACAGATTCATCAAGGACAGGGCTGCCGAATAGCTTGGGCGCTGACAATTTCGAAGAGCGAACGTGACCGCCCAACCTGACAGGCTACAAAATAGCTTTACAAGCCCCGTTTGTGTGGAAAACCAGCGCTTTTGAGGCCAATGAGTTTGGGTGGAGGAGATGCAATTCCCATGTCACTCACAACATTACATTGTGAAAAAAAAAAAAAAAAAAAAAAAAGATTAATAACCAGCTAGATTCATAAAACATATCAATATAAACATGTGTTGAATTTTGTGCAAAAGCAAAAAACCCCAAAACCACTAAGAACAATCATTGCAGCGTCTGCCATAGAAATGTATGGGAGAGCGGCAGGTAGCGCCAGGTAATACGTGTCGCTGTGAAGGAATTTGCAGCGGCGCTGTTCGTTGCAGTCGGCTTCATGATGAATGCCGCGCTAGCCGTCGCTCTCGCCGGCGCTAGCCTCATTTAGCTTGATAAATGCGTCATTGTGACCGCCGCCGGGCGTACTTGAGTCGGTAGGCGCCGTTAGCTGCCGCTACCTGGCGCTCGTCAGACACTACCTGGCGCTATCGCTTGATGAATAAGGGCCCATGTATTTGTACCAATGGATGGCATTATTACATTTATTGGCATATTAGTACTATTCATAAGGGTCTGGTAAGTTAATGGATATCAGGTATTAGCTGTCCAGAGTGGCATCCAATGTGGATATATTTGAATTTTATATTTGTTTTTCTACAATATTAACTGATGGCAGTTGGATCCATTTATATCAGGCTTGACTCAGAATTTCCATGTATACCTATGTAGGAACAGATCACTTCATTGCGGAACTGTATCTTGGATATTTTTAGCTGGTCCAGGATTACAATTACAGGTCATCTGCACGCTAGGGGAAACTGGGTGTTGCTAGGTTTTCTTCTGCTGCACTTAACATTAACAGGAATTCCTGATATGATGTCAGAGATATGTCTTTTGGATTTTCCAGAGCAAACTTGAAGCACTTGGTTACAACATAGTCACTGATTTATTTTTAGTCTTAATCTGGAGCCAATGTGTTACTGTCAGTCAGAGGTTCAAGTACTTCAATGTTTTCATGGCTACCTAAAACAGTATTTAAAAATAGAGATTTGGCTGACAGCAGCTTCTGTGGCTTTGCCAGATTGGTTTAAATGGAAGATATAAACTCTGAAGATTATTTGTTTCTTTCTTGCCTGCTTGTCTCCTCCTTTATGCAGATTGGGTCTTTATACCTATTTGTTTGTTTTGGGTCTTTTATACCCTGGGTTCATGTAGAAGAGGCCCTTCCTCATCAGACACTTTATAACTAAATGCAAAAGATGGGGCTGTCAGTATTACAATCGGACCAACAGGCAAAGGATTTATTTTTTAAGCAGCCTGTACTATGAAACTGTTCAGCTGTTTCTGCCATACTATAGTAATATAAGACCAATTCACTAACTGAGCTTAACTTAAAGGGTAATTCCACCCTTGATGGCATTTTTAAGTTTCCATTATTGTGTGCCAATATGATGTGCCTAAGGTGCTGAGCTTATCTGTTATTTTTTTTCTTTTCTATTTTTCTGCAACTAAAAAAAGCAAGTTATAAAAGAAAATATTTTCCCCTAGCAACAATGTTTACCTTAGCCTTTTACATCAAAGTGGTGTTTTGATGCACATCAAAAACTTCCTAACTCTGGCTTGCTAATCAACTAATTGAATGGGGCAGAGATGAAAGTTTAACCCCACCTGCATTAACTCAACCTCTTTAGACACAGTCTTGCACCTAGGGAGGTAATTGCTGCTGATTTGCTTAGCCAAAGCTGCTAATGAGCTCACCTTTTACAGTGAAAGATTCTGGGATTTTTTCTTATACCCTCTTATACTAAGAGCTGTACTAAAGGGGCGGGAGCCCCACTTCTACTTTATCAAGTCAGAAACCATGGGGATATAAGAAACATGGAAACGGCATAATAATTTAATCAGAGGTATGGTTGCACAATCCTAACACAAAAGTATATTTTACTTCCCAGATGAGGAAAACAATAAGGCAGAACACCACAAATGAGACCAATAAGGGAGTTTTTCTTAAAAGTATTCCAATAGGGAATAATGTACTGTCAAAATCTTCTCTGAATACTGCAGAAAGCTTTCAAGATAAAATATCTAGCCTGATAAACAGAACTAAGTAATCTGCATCAACAGAGTAGTGCTTTATATGGAAATACATGTTTATTAAAAGAATGTTGTTTAATGTTAATCTTGGTGCTGACATAAACATGAATAAAACAATTGCAAGAGGATAATTTCATTATTATTTTGGAATCAAAAATTGCAGAGGCTTTCAATGGTGGACAGTTAGATTTTGATCCCTACCCTCGGAATTTGTAACTTATATCAGTTTACAAGTAGGAAAAGTGAGCGTAACTCACCTTTGTCTTTTTGATAGATTTTGAAGTATTCCCCAATCATCTGTGTTAATTGTGAATGATGCCCCAGAACTTGCTTGCAGGAACAGCATATCTACATTTCTTCTTCAGCTACTACATATGCCCCCATCTCTTCCCCCAGACACTCAACACTGAACTAGGCACTTTTTCAGGTTATAAAGGCCTACAACCTGCTGCTGTTAGCAGTCAGTTCCTATCCCATTGCCTGAGTGCACAGCCTTCAGAATCATTCTGGCAACTGTGAAAGAGACACCAGAGATACTTCAAGCAAGTTTCAACACCCAACATCAAGCCCAAAGTGGTGTTACTTTATTAAAGAGAAGTAAATGTTGTGGAGGAAGAGTTATGTTTACTCTAATTTAAATTTGTTAACTGGTAAGGGATTCCAAGGCAGGTGGCTCGCCAATGACCTCTCACAATTTCCTTCTCCCCTAGTGCCCTTCAAGGGGTTTCGTATTTTGGGACACTGCTGGCAAAGTATCAGGACATAAAGGCATAGGGTATTCAGCATGGCCAGAGTCTAGCTGTGTGGCTCCCTAGCCATGTTGATACAAGACCCTGTGCAATTTTTAACAACTCAGCGCAACACACTTCTACCACGTGAAACTGGCAGTTTATTTCAGTGGGTAGGATTCAATGAAAAAATTGTGATGTAAAAACAGGCTAAGATTCAAAGATTTCAGGTTGTGCATCAGTGATTTTCCAATCAGCGTGAGAATCCAATGTAAAAATAATACAATTTATTAGCTAATTTAATAGAACAAACCCTGGTTGCTGCCAGACCACCAACAAACATCAACCGATAGCACCGCTTTTGGAACAATGAACACCAATACTATACTAATTCATTACTGTAATAATTTATTGTTTAAAATGACATATTAAATATAATAAAGCTAAGAGAGAAATATGAGACCGCACTAAGCTATATACTTGTGTTAATGTGCAGTGTGCACAAAGGGGTGAAACAATGATTATATACAAAAACGTTGGAGGTCCCACACCTTCCAAAACACCCACTATAATATATGGCACCACTGCTGAATATGTTATAAAAATCAATATTTATTTACAAAAATATATAGATAACTATACACACTAAAGACTCATTAAAAAACACAAAATACATTACATAGTCAATGAAGGAAGGGAAAAAAGACAAAAAATGTAGGGGAGGGGGACTGGTAGGTGGTACAATGTTAATTCATAAAAATACTAATTTATACTACAAATATACATTAGTTGTACTGCCTGGCTGGTATAAATCAAAGTGCTGTAGTGCATGTAAACGTCTCTATTAGATAAGGACAAAGTGTCTCAATATATTAAAAACCTACTTAAAGTGCAAGTGCTACCATAAACTACCCTCTAACCTATGCATCCCTATATACATGCTAATGAAACAGTGAAGACCAGCCGGGAAGGACAGAGAAAATACAATTACCAATATTAAATAAGGAACTTACATCAAGAACGACCACCAGCCCACCGCCCCAACGTCTACGCGTTGCGTGATGTCACAGGCGTCACTTCCTCAGGACTAGGGATGAGCGAATCGATACGGACGAACCCGGATTCGATCCGAATTTCAGGAAAAATTCGATTTTCCCCGCGATTCGATCGCTCGAAGTTTTCCTTTAACATCCATTCATTTACATTACAGGCATTCTAAGATGGCGGACGGGACATGTCCAGACATCAACCCCGCGCCAGTGCAAGCTGGGACAGTCACATGCAGCCTATCAGCAGCCAGCAAGCCCGGTGACGTCACAGCGGTATTTAAGGCCGGCCATCTTGCTTTCCTGCCTCATTTCTCTATTGCATTCGTGAGAGACAGAACGTTGTGTAGCTGAGGGAGAGACAGTTAGACAGGCAGGGACAGACAGGGACAGGCTGGAGACAGGCAGGAGACAGACAGGAGACAGACAGAAAGTCAGCGAAAAAACAGGGAAAGGTAGAAAAATCGGAGGCTGTCAGCCTGTCACAGGGAGTTTTTTTTTTTTTTTTTCATCCAGCCTGACAGGCTTTGTTAGCGTTTTCAGGCTGCTTATACTAACTAACTGTGCATATATACTGAACTGATCTTAAGTCTGCTGTGAGGCATCCCATTCTGTGACTACAGCAGCCTCTGTTTAAGATCATATAACCATTTGCTCTTATTATATTTGAAATTAGCCTGATAAAGACACTTTTGCTCGGCATAGCACTACTTGTCCCTGCCAGGGCATCCCATTCTGTGACTACAGCAGCCTCTGTTTAAGACCATATAACCATTTGCTCTTATTATATTTGAAATTAGCCTGATAAAGACACTTTTGCTCGGCATAGTACTTCTGGACCCTGCCAGGGCATCCCATTCTGTGACTACAGCAGCCTCTGTTTAAGACCATATAACCATTTGCTCTTATTATATTTGAAATTAGCCTGATAAAGACACTTTTGCTGGGCATAGCACTACTTGTCCCTGCCAGGGCATCCCATTCTGTGACTACAGCAGCCTCTGTTTAAGACCATATAACCATTTGCTCTTATTATATTTGAAATTAGCCTGATAAAGACACTTTTGCTGGGCATAGCACTACTTGTCCCTGCCAGGGCATCCCATTCTGTGACTACAGCAGCCTCTGTTTAAGACCATATAACCATTTGCTCTTATTATATTTGAAATTAGCCTGATAAAGACACTTTTGCTCGGCATAGCACTACTTGTCCCTGCCAGGGCATCCCATTCTGTGACTACAGCAGCCTCTGTTTAAGACCATATAACCATTTGCTCTTATTATATTTGAAATTAGCCTGATAAAGACACTTTTGCTGGGCATAGTACTTCTGGACCCTGCCAGGGCATCCCATTCTGTGACTACAGCAGCCTCTGTTTAAGACCATATAACCATTTGCTCTTATTATATTTGAAATTAGCCTGATAAAGACACTTTTGCTGGGCATAGTACTTCTGGACCCTGCCAGGGCATCCCATTCTGTGACTACAGCAGCCTCTGTTTAAGACCATATAACCATTTGCTCTTATTATATTTGAAATGAGCCTGATAAAGACACTTTTGCTGGGCATAGCACTACTTGTCCCTGCCAGGGCATCCCATTCTGTGACTACAGCAGCCTCTGTTTAAGACCATATAACCATTTGCTCTTATTATATTTGAAATTAGCCTGATAAAGACACTTTTGCTCGGCATAGCACTACTTGTCCCTGCCAGGGCATCCCATTCTGTGACTACAGCAGCCTCTGTTTAAGACCATATAACCATTTGCTCTTATTATATTTGAAATTAGCCTGATAAAGACACTTTTGCTGGGCATAGTACTTCTGGACCCTGCCAGGGCATCCCATTCTGTGACTACAGCAGCCTCTGTTTAAGACCATATAACCATTTGCTCTTATTATATTTGAAATTAGCCTGATAAAGACACTTTTGCTGGGCATAGCACTACTTGTCCCTGCCAGGGCATCCCATTCTGTGACTACAGCAGCCTCTGTTTAAGACCATATAACCATTTGCTCTTATTATATTTGAAATTAGCCTGATAAAGACACTTTTGCTGGGCATAGCACTACTTGTCCCTGCCAGGGCATCCCATTCTGTGACTACAGCAGCCTCTGTTTAAGACCATATAACCATTTGCTCTTATTATATTTGAAATTAGCCTGATAAAGACACTTTTGCTGGGCATAGCACTACTTGTCCCTGCCAGGGCATCCCATTCTGTGACTACAGCAGCCTCTGTTTAAGACCATATAACCATTTGCTCTTATTATATTTGAAATTAGCCTGATAAAGACACTTTTGCTGGGCATAGCACTTCTGGACCCTGCCAGGGCATCCCATTCTGTGACTACAGCAGCCTCTGTTTAAGACCATATAACCATTTGCTCTTATTATATTTGAAATTAGCCTGATAAAGACACTTTTGCTGGGCATAGTACTTCTGGACCCTGCCAGGGCATCCCATTCTGTGACTACAGCAGCCTCTGTTTAAGACCATATAACCATTTGCTCTTATTATATTTGAAATTAGCCTGATAAAGACACTTTTGCTCGGCATAGTACTTCTGGACCCTGCCAGGGCATCCCATTCTGTGACTACAGCAGCCTCTGTTTAAGACCATATAACCATTTGCTCTTATTATATTTGAAATTAGCCTGATAAAGACACTTTTGCTGGGCATAGCACTAGTTGTCCCTGCCAGGGCATCCCATTCTGTGACTACAGCAGCCTCTGTTTAAGACCATATAACCATTTGCTCTTATTATATTTGAAATTAGCCTGATAAAGACACTTTTGCTGGGCATAGCACTACTTGTCCCTGCCAGGGCATCCCATTCTGTGACTACAGCAGCCTCTGTTTAAGACCATATAACCATTTGCTCTTATTATATTTGAAATTAGCCTGATAAAGACACTTTTGCTGGGCATAGTACTTCTGGACCCTGCCAGGGCATCCCATTCTGTGACTACAGCAGCCTCTGTTTAAGACCATATAACCATTTGCTCTTATTATATTTGAAATGAGCCTGATAAAGACACTTTTGCTGGGCATAGCACTACTTGTCCCTGCCAGGGCATCCCATTCTGTGACTACAGCAGCCTCTGTTTAAGACCATATAACCATTTGCTCTTATTATATTTGAAATTAGCCTGATAAAGACACTTTTGCTGGGCATAGCACTACTTGTCCCTGCCAGGGCATCCCATTCTGTGACTACAGCAGCCTCTGTTTAAGACCATATAACCATTTGCTCTTATTATATTTGAAATTAGCCTGATAAAGACACTTTTGCTCGGCATAGTACTTCTGGACCCTGCCAGGGCATCCCATTCTGTGACTACAGCAGCCTCTGTTTAAGACCATATAACCATTTGCTCTTATTATATTTGAAATTAGCCTGATAAAGACACTTTTGCTCGGCATAGCACTACTTGTCCCTGCCAGGGTATCCCATTCTGTGACTACAGCAGCCTCTGTTTAAGACCATATAACCATTTGCTCTTATTATATTTGAAATTAGCCTGATAAAGACACTTTGCTCGGCATAGTACTTCTGGACCCTGCCAGGGCATCCCATTCTGTGACTACAGCAGCCTCTGTTTAAGACCATATAACCATTTGCTCTTATTATATTTGAAATTAGCCTGATAAAGACACTTTTGCTTGGCATAGCACTACTTGTCCCTGCCAGGGCATCCCATTCTGTGACTACAGCAGCCTCTGTTTAAGACCATATAACCATTTGCTCTTATTATATTTGAAATTAGCCTGATAAAGACACTTTTGCTGGGCATAGTACTTCTGGACCCTGCCAGGGCATCCCATTCTGTGACTACAGCAGCCTCTGTTTAAGACCATATAACCATTTGCTCTTATTATATTTGAAATTAGCCTGATAAAGACACTTTTGCTCGGCATAGCACTACTTGTCCCTGCCAGGGCATCCCATTCTGTGACTACAGCAGCCTCTGTTTAAGACCATATAACCATTTGCTCTTATTATATTTGAAATTAGCCTGATAAAGACACTTTTGCTCGGCATAGTACTTCTGGACCCTGCCAGGGCATCCCATTCTGTGACTACAGCAGCCTCTGTTTAAGACCATATAACCATTTGCTCTTATTATATTTGAAATTAGCCTGATAAAGACACTTTTGCTCGGCATAGTACTTCTGGACCCTGCCAGGGCATCCCATTCTGTGACTACAGCAGCCTCTGTTTAAGACCATATAACTATTTGCTCTTATTATATTTGAAATTAGCCTGATAAAGACACTTTTGCTGGGCATAGCACTACTTGTCCCTGCCAGGGCATCCCATTCTGTGACTACAGCAGCCTCTGTTTAAGACCATATAACCATTTGCTCTTATTATATTTGAAATTAGCCTGATAAAGACACTTTTGCTGGGCATAGCACTACTTGTCCCTGCCAGGGCATCCCATTCTGTGACTACAGCAGCCTCTGTTTAAGACCATATAACCATTTGCTCTTATTATATTTGAAATTAGCCTGATAAAGACACTTTTGCTGGGCATAGCACTACTTGTCCCTGCCAGGGCATCCCATTCTGTGACTACAGCAGCCTCTGTTTAAGACCATATAACCATTTGCTCTTATTATATTTGAAATTAGCCTGATAAAGACACTTTTGCTGGGCATAGCACTACTTGTCCCTGCCAGGGCATCCCATTCTGTGACTACAGCAGCCTCTGTTTAAGACCATATAACCATTTGCTCTTATTATATTTGAAATTAGCCTGATAAAGACACTTTTGCTGGGCATAGCACTACTTGTCCCTGCCAGGGCTTCCCATTCTGTGACTACAGCAGCCTCTGTTTAAGACCATATAACCATTTGCTCTTATTATATTTGAAATTAGCCTGATAAAGACACTTTTGCTGGGCATAGCACTACTTGTCCCTGCCAGGGCATCCCATTCTGTGACTACAGCAGCCTCTGTTTAAGACCATATAACCATTTGCTCTTATTATATTTGAAATTAGCCTGATAAAGACACTTTTGCTCGGCATAGCACTACTTGTCCCTGCCAGGGCATCCCATTCTGTGACTACAGCAGCCTCTGTTTAAGACCATATAACCATTTGCTCTTATTATATTTGAAATTAGCCTGATAAAGACACTTTTGCTGGGCATAGTACTTCTGGACCCTGCCAGGGCATCCCATTCTGTGACTACAGCAGCCTCTGTTTAAGACCATATAACCATTTGCTCTTATTATATTTGAAATTAGCCTGATAAAGACACTTTTGCTCGGCATAGTACTTCTGGACCCTGCCAGGGCATCCCATTCTGTGACTACAGCAGCCTCTGTTTAAGACCATATAACCATTTGCTCTTATTATATTTGAAATTAGCCTGATAAAGACACTTTTGCTCGGCATAGTACTTCTGGACCCTGCCAGGGCATCCCATTCTGTGACTACAGCAGCCTCTGTTTAAGACCATATAACCATTTGCTCTTATTATATTTGAAATTAGCCTGATAAAGACACTTTTGCTGGGCATAGCACTACTTGTCCCTGCCAGGGCATCCCATTCTGTGACTACAGCAGCCTCTGTTTAAGACCATATAACCATTTGCTCTTATTATATTTGAAATTAGCCTGATAAAGACACTTTTGCTGGGCATAGTACTTCTGGACCCTGCCAGGGCATCCCATTCTGTGACTACAGCAGCCTCTGTTTAAGACCATATAACCATTTGCTCTTATTATATTTGAAATTAGCCTGATAAAGACACTTTTGCTGGGCATAGTACTTCTGGACCCTGCCAGGGCATCCCATTCTGTGACTACAGCAGCCTCTGTTTAAGACCATATAACCATTTGATCTTATTATATTTGAAATTAGCCTGATAAAGACACTTTTGCTCGGCATAGTACTTCTGGACCCTGCCAGGGCATCCCATTCTGTGACTACAGCAGCCTCTGTTTAAGACCATATAACCATTTGCTCTTATTATATTTGAAATTAGCCTGATAAAGACACTTTTGCTCGGCATAGCACTACTTGTCCCTGCCAGGGCATCCCATTCTGTGACTACAGCAGCCTCTGTTTAAGACCATATAACCATTTGCTCTTATTATATTTGAAATTAGCCTGATAAAGACACTTTTGCTGGGCATAGCACTACTTGTCCCTGCCAGGGCATCCCATTCTGTGACTACAGCAGCCTCTGTTTAAGACCATATAACCATTTGCTCTTATTATATTTGAAATTAGCCTGATAAAGACACTTTTGCTGGGCATAGCACTACTTGTCCCTGCCAGGGCATCCCATTCTGTGACTACAGCAGCCTCTGTTTAAGACCATATAACCATTTGCTCTTATTATATTTGAAATTAGCCTGATAAAGACACTTTTGCTGGGCATAGCACTTCTGGACCCTGCCAGGGCATCCCATTCTGTGACTACAGCAGCCTCTGTTTAAGACCATATAACCATTTGCTCTTATTATATTTGAAATTAGCATGATAAAGACACTTTTGCTGGGCATAGTACTTCTGGACCCTGCCAGGGCATCCCATTCTGTGACTACAGCAGCCTCTGTTTAAGACCATATAACCATTTGCTCTTATTATATTTGAAATTAGCCTGATAAAGACACTTTTGCTCGGCATAGCACTACTTGTCCCTGCCAGGGCATCCCATTCTGTGACTACAGCAGCCTCTGTTTAAGACCATATAACCATTTGCTCTTATTATATTTGAAATTAGCCTGATAAAGACACTTTTGCTGGGCATAGTACTTCTGGACCCTGCCAGGGCATCCCATTCTGTGACTACAGCAGCCTCTGTTTAAGACCATATAACCATTTGCTCTTATTATATTTGAAATTAGCCTGATAAAGACACTTTTGCTCGGCATAGTACTTCTGGACCCTGCCAGGGCATCCCATTCTGTGACTACAGCAGCCTCTGTTTAAGACCATATAACCATTTGCTCTTATTATATTTGAAATTAGCCTGATAAAGACACTTTTGCTCGGCATAGTACTTCTGGACCCTGCCAGGGCATCCCATTCTGTGACTACAGCAGCCTCTGTTTAAGACCATATAACCATTTGCTCTTATTATATTTGAAATTAGCCTGATAAAGACACTTTTGCTGGGCATAGCACTACTTGTCCCTGCCAGGGCATCCCATTCTGTGACTACAGCAGCCTCTGTTTAAGACCATATAACCATTTGCTCTTATTATATTTGAAATTAGCCTGATAAAGACACTTTTGCTGGGCATAGTACTTCTGGACCCTGCCAGGGCATCCCATTCTGTGACTACAGCAGCCTCTGTTTAAGACCATATAACCATTTGCTCTTATTATATTTGAAATTAGCCTGATAAAGACACTTTTGCTGGGCATAGTACTTCTGGACCCTGCCAGGGCATCCCATTCTGTGACTACAGCAGCCTCTGTTTAAGACCATATAACCATTTGATCTTATTATATTTGAAATTAGCCTGATAAAGACACTTTTGCTCGGCATAGTACTTCTGGACCCTGCCAGGGCATCCCATTCTGTGACTACAGCAGCCTCTGTTTAAGACCATATAACCATTTGCTCTTATTATATTTGAAATTAGCCTGATAAAGACACTTTTGCTCGGCATAGCACTACTTGTCCCTGCCAGGGCATCCCATTCTGTGACTACAGCAGCCTCTGTTTAAGACCATATAACCATTTGCTCTTATTATATTTGAAATTAGCCTGATAAAGACACTTTTGCTGGGCATAGCACTACTTGTCCCTGCCAGGGCATCCCATTCTGTGACTACAGCAGCCTCTGTTTAAGACCATATAACCATTTGCTCTTATTATATTTGAAATTAGCCTGATAAAGACACTTTTGCTGGGCATAGCACTACTTGTCCCTGCCAGGGCATCCCATTCTGTGACTACAGCAGCCTCTGTTTAAGACCATATAACCATTTGCTCTTATTATATTTGAAATTAGCATGATAAAGACACTTTTGCTGGGCATAGTACTTCTGGACCCTGCCAGGGCATCCCATTCTGTGACTACAGCAGCCTCTGTTTAAGACCATATAACCATTTGCTCTTATTATATTTGAAATTAGCCTGATAAAGACACTTTTGCTCGGCATAGTACTTCTGGACCCTGCCAGGGCATCCCATTCTGTGACTACAGCAGCCTCTGTTTAAGACCATATAACCATTTGCTCTTATTATATTTGAAATTAGCCTGATAAAGACACTTTTGCTGGACATAGCACTACTTGTCCCTGCCAGGGCATCCCATTCTGTGACTACAGCAGCCTCTGTTTAAGACCATATAACCATTTGCTCTTATTATATTTGAAATTAGCCTGATAAAGACACTTTTGCTCGGCATAGCACTACTTGTCCCTGCCAGGGCATCCCATTCTGTGACTACAGCAGCCTCTGTTTAAGACCATATAACCATTTGCTCTTATTATATTTGAAATTAGCCTGATAAAGACACTTTTGCTGGGCATAGCACTTCTGGACCCTGCCAGGGCATCCCATTCTGTGACTACAGCAGCCTCTGTTTAAGACCATATAACCATTTGCTCTTATTATATTTGAAATTAGCCTGATAAAGACACTTTTGCTGGGCATAGTACTTCTGGACCCTGCCAGGGCATCCCATTCTGTGACTACAGCAGCCTCTGTTTAAGACCATATAACCATTTGCTCTTATTATATTTGAAATTAGCCTGATAAAGACACTTTTGCTGGGCATAGCACTTCTGGACCCTGCCAGGGCATCCCATTCTGTGACTACAGCAGCCTCTGTTTAAGACCATATAACCATTTTCTCTTATTATATTTGAAATTAGCCTGATAAAGACACTTTTGCTGGGCATAGCACTACTTGTCCCTGCCAGGGCATCCCATTCTGTGACTACAGCAGCCTCTGTTTAAGACCATATAACCATTTGCTCTTATTATATTTGAAATTAGCCTGATAAAGACACTTTTGCTGGGCATAGCACTACTTGTCCCTGCCTGGGCATCCCATTCTGTGACTACAGCAGCCTCTGTTTAAGACCATATAACCATTTGCTCTTATTATATTTGAAATTAGCCTGATAAAGACACTTTTGCTGGGCATAGCACTACTGGATCTTTTTTGGGGGCATCCCATTCTGTGACTACAGCAGCCTCTGTTTAAGACCATATAACCATTTGCACTTATTATAATTGAAATTAGGCCTGATAAAGACACTTTTGCTGGGCATAGCACTACTGGATCTTTTTTGGGTCATCCCATTCTGTGACTACAGCAGCCTCTGTTTAAGACCATATAACCATTTGCACTTATTATAATTGAAATTAGCCCTGATAAAGACACTTTTGCTGGGCATAGCACTACTGGATCTTTTTTTGGGGCATTCCATTCTGTGACTACAGCAGCCTCTGTTTAAGACCATATAACCATTTGCACTTATTATAATTGAAATTAGCCCTGATAAAGACACTTTTGCTGGGCATAGGCTTACTGCTGCCTGCCAGGTGCACTTCTGTTGAGGCATCCCATTCTGTAACATAGCATACCCCTCTTTATTTACACTAAGCAGCTCTCTTATTTACACTAAGCAGGCCTGTTGGAGGCTGAGTGTTACTGCTCACTTTTGGTGTGCATTATATTCTGTTTCACATAGACCCACCGCTGCCTGGGGGATCTTAAAATATCACCTACTACCACGCCAGTTAGACTATGTCGGGCAGACAAGTGCCTGGAAGTGAAAAGAGGAGTGGCAGAGGCCAAGATTCCGCAGGCAGAGCTCGCATCAGACTGGGGGCCAGTAGCAGCAGGAGTCACGCTGAGAGACCTAATCTGCCAGTATCTGCTAGCGGTCGGGTCTCCACCAGTAACGCATCTGCCGTGGTAGATTGGTTGACGCGCTCATCAACAACATCATCACAACTTACGTCTGAGACCCCCAGTCTAGGGTCGGTAGGTTCCTCTGACACAACCCTGAGTTGGCATGCCCCGAGAGCAGTCCCTGTCCTCCCATTGCCTCTGTCCTACGCCGTTCCCTCCCCCAGCGACGTATCCTATGCTTTGGGTTCAGCTCCACTCTTTAGTGAGGAGGACGATCAGATACAGGAGGACAGTCAGCAGCTACTGCCCAGCCAAGAAATGGAGGTGGCTTCTCTGGCTAGGCAGACAAATAGTGATGTGGACAGTGTCGTGGGTGCTGCGAGCGTTCCAGCTCCTGCACCAGACACTGTTGACGAATCCACGAACATCAGTGACGTACAGCCACAACTCGGTGATGATGATGATGATGACGATGAAGCCGATCGCACTTGGGAGCCGGGTGATGAAGGGGCTTCATCGTCATCATCAGGAGAAGAGGGGCGCAGGTTGCCCCGGAGTCAGCAGCTGAGGCAGCAAGGTGGTAGCAGTCAGCATGGGGGCACAATTCCAAAGGCTGGAGCCGGCCGGGGCCGGGGTAGAGCACCTGCTGTGCGGCAGTCTACCTTATCGGGAGGTAGTGGAGCAGGGGTTCCTGGAGTTGGCAACAGCAGCAGTGAATCAGTGAGGCCAGGGGGTGGGAAAAGTAGCTACTCGGCAGTGTGGCAGTTTTTCCTGAGGCATCCGCAGGAGGGTAACATGGCCACATGCAAGATATGTAGGCAAAAGGTGAAGCGTGGCCAGGGTCCAAATGTTGGCACCACGGCCCTGCGTCAACATATGATGCGTCACCATAAAACGACCTGGGAGAACCGAGGCTCCCAAGGGGTGGTCCAGTCTGCTTCCTCACCAAGTGAGCTCCCAATTTCTGCCAGCCAAGGCTCCAGCACCTCAGCCGAAGGCAGCTGTGCGTCATACCCATCCTCTGTCGCTCCTGCTCCTCCTCCTCCAAGTCATGCATCCCGCCAGCAATCCATCAGCGAAGCCATGTCCAAGAGACAGCAGTATGCGCCCACTCATCCTACGGCGCAGAAGCTGAATGTGCTCCTGTCCAAGTTGCTGGTGCTGCAGTCGCTCCCTTTTCAGGTGGTGGAATCTGCACCTTTCAGAGAACTGATGGCTTGTGCCGAGCCGAGGTGGAGAGTCCCAAGCCGTCATTTCTTTGCCAAGAAGGCAGTACCAGCGCTGCACACTTTTGTTGAACAGAAGGTGGGCCAGTCCTTGAGCCTGTCGGTGTGTAGCAAAATACATGGCAGCGCCGACATCTGGAGCTGTAACTACGGTCAGGGGCAGTACATGTCGTTTACGGCCCACTGGGTGAATGTGGTCCCTTTGCAGCAGCAACTTGGACAGGTCACGCCGCTTCGGCCTCCGCGCTCTCTGCCCATTGGACCTGTGACGCCGTGCGACTCGGCCTCCTCATCCTCCGCCATCTCCTCACCCTCCACTGTAGGCTCAAGTCTCAGTGCCCCTCCAGTCTACCATGTGTGCAGGGCACGGAGGTGTCACGCAGTGCTTCACATGGTTTGTCTGGGCGAACGGAGTCACACAGGGGAGGAACTGCTTAAATGTATTCATCAGGAAATCCAAACATGGCTTACTCCGAGAAAACTTAAAATGGGAATCATGGTTACCGACAATGGGAAGAACATTTTGTCTGCGCTGCGCCAAGGAAGCCTGACCCATGCCCCCTGCATGGCTCACGTCTTCAATCTGGTTGTCAAGTGGTTTCTGAAGTGTTCCCCCCATATGCAAGACATCCTAACAACTTCAAGGAAACTTTGCATGCACTTCAGCCACTCCTACACCGCCAAACACACCCTTCTTGAGCTACAGCGTCAGAATGGTATCCCCCAACATAGTCTGATTTGCGATGTTTCCACCCGTTGGATTTCCACCCTTCACATGTTGGACCGATTATATGAACAGAGAAAAGCCATCACGGATTTCCTGATGATCCAAGCAGATAGGGGGACTCCCCTGTGTAACTTCAATGTCAACCAGTGGCAGCTCATACGTGACACCTGTCGTTTGCTCAGGCCCTTTGAGGAAGCCACTTTATTTGTCAGTCGGCAGGATTACGGGATGAACGACGTGATTCCACTGCTTCATGTACTACAGCACATGTTGGAAACCATGGCTGGTCAGGGCACTGGAGACATGGCGTTTACATCTTACGGCCACATGAACCCCGTTGGAGCTGAACTGGAGGAGGAGGAGGAAGAGGAGGAGGAGGAGGAGGAGTTGCCCAGCGAAACACAGTTTAGGCTTGGCGAAATGGCTGGTTTATCTAGTCAGCGGACAGGAGAGGAGGAGCAGGAGCAGCCAGAGGAGCTAGAGGTTTTTGAGGAAGGCGAGACAGAGGACCCGGGCACACCGTGGCAGTATGCAGTGGAGATGGAGACAGGTAGTCCATCCGAGTCACTTGCGCAAATGGCACGAAGCATGCTCACGTGCTTGCGTAGTGACCCCAGAATTGTTTCCATCTGTCGGCGGGATGACTTCTGGCTGTCCACCTTATTGGACCCTCGCTTCCGGCACAAAATGGGGGCATTTTTTAAACCCACCGAGAGGGAGGACAAACTCAACTACTACAAAGACATTCTACGTAGGCAGTTGGCCGATGCCTATCTGCGCCATGGTCCATACTCTCGCAGGTCTGACTCGAGGGGACCTCTGCGCTCACCTTCCACTGCCATGGCCGCTGGGGGGGTTGGCAGGAGCAGCAGCAGCAGCTCCATCAGCAGCAGCAGCCTCAGTCTTCAGTCGCTAATGAGTAGCTTTCTACACCCGCATAGTGAGGCTACTCATGAGCAGCAGGAAGACCTGGAGCAGGACCTCAACCAGCAGGTCATGTCATACTTTGACATGACCATGCCAACACACCTTGAGGATCCGCTGGACTTCTGGGCAGCCAAACTTGATTTGTGGCTGCAACTAGCAGAGTTTGCCCTGGAAAAGCTGTCCTGCCCGGCAAGTAGCGTGCCATCTGAGCGGGTGTTTAGTGCGGCGGGGGCCATAGTTACGGCGAGGAGAACTCGTCTGTCAACTAAAAATGTGGAGAGACTCACCTTTGTCAAAATGAATCAGGGATGGATCAGCCAGGATTTCCACCCACCAATGCCTGATGCATGCGACTAGATTCAGCATGGTGCCACGTTTTACACTTTCCAAATGGTGCAAAACATATTTATGTCTTTAGGCCATTTTTTGGGCTCCTGCTGCTGCTGCTGTCAACTCCTGCCAACTCCAGGGTGTGATTCATCCAATTTTTGGGCTCCTGAAGCCAACCCCAGGGTCTGTTTAAAGTAATGTTTGGGCTCCTGCTGCTGCTGCTGCCAACTTCTGCCAACTCCAGGGTGTGATTCATCCAATTTTTGGGCTCCTGAGGCCAACCCCAGGGTCTCTTTAAAGTAATATTTGGGCTCCTGCTGCTGCTGCTGCCAACTTCTGCCAACTCCAGGGTGTGATTCATCCAATTTTTGGGCTCCTGAAGCCAACTCCAGTGTATATTTGGGCTCCTACTGCTGCTGCTGCCAACTCCAGGGTGTGATTCATCCAATTTTTGGGCTCCTGAAGCCAACTCCAGTGTATATTTGGGCTCCTGCTGCTGCTGCTGCCAACTCCAGGGTGTGATTCATCCAATTTTTGGGCTCCTGAGGCCAACCCCAGGGTCTCTTTAAAGTAATATTTGGGCTCCTGCTGCTGCTGCTGCCAACTTCTGCCAACTCCAGGGTGTGATTCATCCAATTGTTGGGCTCCTGAAGCCAACTCCAGTGTATATTTGGGCTCCTGCTGCTGCTGCTGCCAACTCCAGGGTGTGATTCATCCAATTTTTGGGCTCCTGAGGCCAACCCCAGGGTCTCTTTAAAGTAATATTTGGGCTCCTGCTGCTGCTGCCAACTTCTGCCAACTCCAGGGTGTGATTCATCCAATTTTTGGGCTCCTGAAGCCAACTCCAGTGTATATTTGGGCTCCTGCTGCTGCTGCTGCCAACTCCAGGGTGTGATTCATCCAATTGTTGGGCTCCTGAAGCCAACCCCAGTGTCTCTTTAAAGTAATATTTGGGCTCCTACTGCTGCTGCTGCCAACTCCAGGGTGTGATTCATCCAATTTTTGGGCTCAAGCCAACTCCAGTGTATATTTGGGCTCCTGCTGCTGCTGCTGCCAACTCCAGGGTGTGATTCATCCAATTTTTGGGCTCCTGAGGCCAACCCCAGGGTCTCTTTAAAGTAATATTTGGGCTCCTGCTGCTGCTGCTGCCAACTTCTGCCAACTCCAGGGTGTGATTCATCCAATTTTTGGGCTCCTGAAGCCAACTCCAGTGTATATTTGGGCTCCTGCTGCTGCTGCTGCCAACTCCAGTGTGTGATTCATCCAATTTTTGGGCTCCTGAGGCCAACCCCAGGGTCTCTTTAAAGTAATATTTGGGCTCCTGCTGCTGCTGCTGCCAACTTCTGCCAACTCCAGGGTGTGATTCATCCAATTTTTGGGCTCCTGAAGCCAACTCCAGTGTATTTTTGGGCTCCTACTGCTGCTGCTGCCAACTCCAGGGTGTGATTCATCCAATTTTTGGGCTCCTGAGGCCAACCCCAGGGTCTCTTTAAAGTAATATTTGGGCTCCTGCTGCTGCTGCCAACTTCTGCCAACTCCAGGGTGTGATTCATCCAATTTTTGGGCTCCTGAAGCCAACTCCAGTGTATATTTGGGCTCCTGCTGCTGCTGCTGCCAACTCCAGGGTGTGATTCATCCAATTTTTGGGCTCCTGAAGCCAACCCCAGGGTCTGTTTAAAGTAATGTTTGGGCTCCTGCTGCTGCTTGCAACTCCAGGGTGTGATTCATCCAATTTTTGGGCTCCTGAGGCCAACCCCAGGGTCTCTTTAAAGTAATATTTGGGCTCCTGCTGCTGCTGCTGCCAACTTCTGCCAACTCCAGGGTGTGATTCATCCAATTTTTGGGCTCCTGAAGCCAACTCCAGTGTATATTTGGGCTCCTACTGCTGCTGCTGCCAACTCCAGGGTGTGATTCATCCAATTTTTGGGCTCCTGAAGCCAACTCCAGTGTATATTTGGGCTCCTGCTGCTGCTGCTGCCAACTCCAGGGTGGGATTTATCCAATTTTTGGGCTCCTGAGGCCAACCCCAGGGTCTCTTTAAAGTAATATTTGGGCTCCTGCTGCTGCTGCTGCCAACTTCTGCCAACTCCAGGGTGTGATTCATCCAATTTTTGGGCTCCTGAAGCCAACTCCAGTGTATATTTGGGCTCCTGCTGCTGCTGCTGCCAACTCCAGGGTGTGATTCATCCAATTTTTGGGCTCCTGAGGCCAACCCCAGGGTCTCTTTAAAGTAATATTTGGGCTCCTGCTGCTGCTGCTGCCAACTTCTGCCAACTCCAGGGTGTGATTCATCCAATTTTTGGGCTCCTGAAGCCAACTCCAGTGTATATTTGGGCTCCTGCTGCTGCTGCTGCCAACTCCAGGGTGTGATTCATCCAATTGTTGGGCTCCTGAAGCCAACCCCAGTGTCTCTTTAAAGTAATATTTGGGCTCCTACTGCTGCTGCTGCCAACTCCAGGGTGTGATTCATCCAATTTTTGGGCTCCTGAAGCCAACTCCAGTGTATATTTGGGCTCCTGCTGCTGCTGCTGCCAACTCCAGGGTGTGATTCATCCAATTTTTGGGCTCCTGAGGCCAACCCCAGGGTCTCTTTAAAGTAATATTTGGGCTCCTGCTGCTGCTGCTGCCAACTTCTGCCAACTCCAGGGTGTGATTCATCTAATTTTTGGGCTCCTGAAGCCAACTCCAGTGTATATTTGGGCTCCTGCTGCTGCTGCTGCCAACTCCAGGGTGTGATTCATCCAATTTTTGGGCTCCTGAGGCCAACCCCAGGGTCTCTTTAAAGTAATATTTGGGCTCCTGCTGCTGCTGCCGCCAACTTCTGCCAACTCCAGGGTGTGATTCATCCAATTTTTGGGCTCCTGAAGCCAACTCCAGTGTATATTTGGGCTCCTACTGCTGCTGCTGCCAACTCCAGGGTGTGATTCATCCAATTTTTGGGCTCCTGAGGCCAACCCCAGGGTCTCTTTAAAGTAATATTTGGGCTCCTGCTGCTGCTGCTGCCAACTTCTGCCAACTCCAGGGTGTGATTCATCCAATTTTTGGGCTCCTGAAGCCAACTCCAGTGTATATTTGGGCTCCTGCTGCTGCTGCTGCCAACTCCAGGGTGTGATTCATCCAATTTTTGGGCTCCTGAAGCCAACCCCAGGGTCTGTTTAAAGTAATGTTTGGGCTCCTGCTGCTGCTTGCAACTCCAGGGTGTGATTCATCCAATTTTTGGGCTCCTGAGGCCAACCCCAGGGTCTCTTTAAAGTAATATTTGGGCTCCTGCTGCTGCCAACTCCAGGGTGTGATTCATCCAATTTTTGGGCTCCTGAAGCCAACCCCAGGGTCTCTTTAAAGTAATATTTGGGCTCCTGCTGCTGCTGCCAACTCCAGGGTGTGATTCATCCAATTTTTGGGCTCCTGAAGCCAACCCCAGGGTCTCTTTAAAGTAATGTTTGGGCTCCTGCTGCTGCTGCCAACTCCAGGGTGTGATTCATCCAATTTTTGGGCTCCTGCTGCTGCCAACTCCAGTGTCTCTTTTAAAGCAATGTTTGGGCTCCTGCCCCTCATAGTGATGCCACTTCAACTCTCTTGAATTCAATTGTGCCGCTCTGCGATTCTATTAGCGATGCCTCTGATCTGCATGTGATATTTATTCAAAGTATTATTTAACTAACCCAGCACGCATCCTGTGCGTGTTACAGCAAGGCAGAATGGTTTACAACCCTATTGAGGCTCTAGGAGGCTCAGAAATAGCCGTTTTTAATAGCGATTCGTCGCGAATTTATTCGGGTCGAAGCGATTTTTGTCGGAAAATTCGGCGAATCAGTCGAATCGAATTTTTCAAAAGTTCGCTCATCTCTACTCAGGACAACTACAATAAACACATGGCAATGCATGCTCTCAGATCCATAGTGTATATGCCATCTAATAAATATTTTTGGTGCTAAATAACCGCAATAAAGTGTCCTGTGTATCAAAATAAAGAGCATTAAAAAATAACTGATACATGAACAGCTCCTGTATTACATAGTTAATACAGTTGAAAAAAAGACTATTATTAGACGATAAAGACGATTTTCTAATAATAGCTAATAGTAACTGTTAATGTTCTAAATAAGCTTCTAAATAAACATCTAATCCTTTTTTTGAAGCTGTCAGTTGTTGATGCTGTTACAAGCTTCTGTGGGAGGCTATTCCACAGATTTAGAGTTCTCATGTTAAAAAATGATTGTCGTCTCTGAAGATTTAATCTTTTTTTCTATAGTCGAGGAAGTGCCCCCCTTTAGGAAGGATTTTCCTGAAAGAGTGTTTCCCCATATTTTTGTATAGGCTATCTATATGTTTATACAAGTTAATCATGTCCCCCCTTTTATGTCTTCTCTCAACTGATTTTACATTTATATTAAACTCCAATTTCCACTTGTTTGACCATTTATCCAGTAAAGCCAAATATTTTTCCATAGAATATCCACCCATTACTAAGTTTTGTATCATCGACAAACATGCCAACTTTATCTCCTGTCACTTACAAGCATATGAAATATAATATACAATATCGCAATATTTTGACTTGACTCCTGCAAAACCCTCCTTTGCGGTTTGTGAACAAACAGGCTGGCACCCCTCCAATATATTCTATTCTGACCTCATCCTCTCCTTCTCTCGCTTTTCCAGTGCTGCTTCCCTCTGTCAGTCCCTCTACTAGTTACCGGTTTCTCAGAGATTTTGTTTCAAACTCCTAATGCTAACCTACAAAGCTCTCTCCATTGAGTCCCTTCCCTAAATTTCATCTTTAATCCAGCGATGCCTCTGACATTCTCCTGTCCTCCTCCTTCTCTGGAATGCCCCCCCCCCACTCAATCCATCACTATCCAACACTCCAAGACTTTAAATGTTCCCTCAAAACTCCCTTCTTCAGACAAGCATATAACCTGGCTTAAGCATAACTTTCACAGGGCACATGCTGCCCAAACTCAAGCTTTACCACTTGTCATCCTTCCCCTTTTGTCTAATAACAACAATAATAATAATAATACTAATAATATAGAATATTATACTGCAATAGCACACATTAATACTTAGAGCAAGTATGGCTGTTGCCGAAAAAGTTAATACTTAAAGTAGGCAAAGCCAATTGTTAGACCATTGCCTCGGGCTACATTTGGCAATGTCCTAAACTGTTTTTAAATTGAAGAAGAGGCCAAGATATCAAGGTTTACAGTTAAACCTTATGATTTCTCTTCTGAAGCAAGTGGGCATGGCCCTTGGAGCTGTGATGCTGCATAATAATCAGCATAATGGGAGGGATTGTAAGAGCACACAGACACAGGCATTCTCATCACCCTGTCTGTGCTACTCCCTCTCTATCTGTTGCAAGGTGATATTATATGCCTAGACCAGCACTCCCACATGTGTGTCTGTGGCATGCATTCTGGCTGACAAGACCAGCCTGATTGGCTGCATCCCCAGTTTCTCTTTAGTGTGGGGATAATAATATTGTATTATATACATTTATAAAATATTACCTGTGTCCTTATACATTGGTTAGAATCAGTTTATACACACCAGCAAAGTAATTTCTAAGCCACAATCCAATAATCAATAGTGAAGGGAGGGGGGCAGGCTCTATTGTCTTGTTCCAAATCTGTGCTTGCGACACTTAATCACTATCCAAAGCAAGCAGACAGCCACTGACAATCAATATGATAATTCGGCATGACTATTGATACGCTAATTAGGGTCACAGGCAATGTTGGAAGGCAGAAGGGGGGTAGAGAGGAGAAAGGCAGAATGGAAAGATGGCTCAGATGTTATGGCTCAGGCTGCCGAATTCGAATGTGCTTGTTCTTGCAGAGCTGGCAAATGGGGGCAGAGCTCTAGACCACCATTTGATTGATGGTCTATGATAAAGGAAAGAGGTGTGCTATTACTCTTTGTCTTGTTTCTACTTCCAGAAGCAGCTGTCTGTCTGTCTGACAGGAACGTAGAGGTCAGCTATGATAAGGTGCCTACAGTGTCCCTTTAAGCTAATATTTAAGACCACACAGGAGGCAAATAGGGATCTCACCAGCAACCCTATGCATTCCCTGCTATTCACCACTTTTTGAGGGTTAACTAGAGGGCAAATTGGGACATCTACATTTAGGCAACCCAAAGTTACCCAATGACTACATTTTTGTAGTCAGATCTCTAGAATATACCATAATTTGCAATAAAATGATTCATTATCATCTACCTTGTAAGAGATTTACGCTATACCGGTATTTCTGTGTGACCTTTAAGATAAAACTAAAGAGGCCGAGGCCCTGAACATTTTGCCCATCCCATTTCTAAGGGACCAGTTTATGACAGTCTCATCCTTACTTGTGTTGAAATAGACAGGTGGTACATTTCTGTTCCACTGAGTCACACTCACAACCTTTTAGTGGAAGTAGATGGCAGCGTTTGTTAAGCCTGCTTTGTGGCTATGCCAAAGGAAAACATTCTTTTCTGCCTTTATATTCAAACCCAGTCATTGTTGTATGCCAAAACATAATCCCGGTAATAAAAAAAAACATAATGTTCAGGAAGAAGCAGGAAAGCAGCAGTTTTGAAACAGGCTGCATGTGTATGCACGTGTCAGACTAATCTGTAATGCCTTCTTCTCATACATTTTTAATACCTTAAACAAACTTTCTGTACTTTTGTGAACCATAATAAAAGGGAAAGGCACCTGCTACAAGTACAAATATGTCACACCTTTAAAGTTGATTAAATAAAATCAAAAATTGTGATTTAGACATGCCATGTTTTCTTTGGAACTGTTCTTACTGATATCTTTTTGCTATGTTAAAGGGAAAGCTAGTTAGCTAGCCAAATACTTACATTAGTGGTATTTAAATCCACATTTTAATGCTTTGTTTTTCATAAGTGGTATTATATGTGCTTGCTGAAATCCTTTTTGTATTCCACTGTACCGGTACATATAAATTAACTTTAGACATGAACTCCAGTTCAGGTGGTTACCAACATGAAGCTCTGGAAAGCAGATCTAAAGATGATCATTGGCCATCTTTATCCCCTATGGGCATTCTTCCATTGCATCTGCATGCTCACTGTGGATGCTTCACAAATTGTTTAGGCAGAGTCAGTATGCCTGTCTGATTTTCAGGTATTCTAAGTGGTATTCAGCAGACAGGCACCCCAAACAGGGTCATTTTCTGGCTGGAGGAAACCCTGCATTCACTACTGTACTGAAGCCTGCAATAGATCCAGATGTCTTTGATTAAACTAGGAAGGAATTTATCTTGTATTAAGGAGCAGTTACCATAGGTCCCTTTGCTGAAGAACGTTTCTGAAGAGCTTACTTAATAGAAGCACAATGTTCCACCTTTTATGATAGTGATTGATAAAGATCCTTCTTCCATAATCAACCACCCTAACACTGGGGCTTTGCAATCCATCTATCTCCATTAAGAAATGTCAAAGTGACATGAAAGTGGACTTTTCTCTTAAATTTGCTTTTGCGGGTATCACACAATTTGGTGTTTTAGAGTAGATTTAGGTTATTTAGATTGTATGCAACCGTGCAATTGTATAAATGTGTGAAACTTGCACCACACCACCTTATGGAATCACATCCATGCTTATCCACAATATAACTTGAAGGGATTGTCTAGGTAAAAACAAAAGAAACACTATACTCCGCACTACTTTAGTCCCCCGCAGCTCCTCTTTTGCAGGTCTGCTGTTCCCCCATAGCTGTGGTGGCCACGCATAGTGGTGTCCGTCAAACCTTTTTTCAGACCCCACACGCCAGCTCCATTTCTTGCAATAGAAAGGGCATGCCATCCTTGCTTGGCACGGCCTTCGATTGCAATGAATGAAGTAGGTGTGTTAGGGGGCATAAAGCCATTTTGACAGATTCTGTGATGTCTGCCCAGAGCTCACTGATTAAATCCCTTGTTCTCCCTCATTGGTAAGTATGAAGAAGTTAGTGATGCATGGAGGAGCAACGGGGGACAAAGGGTGAGTATAGACTCAGGTTCATGTCTGGACAGGGACCTACAAACCTCCCAGGCAAATAAATCCGAACTTCTTATCTAACATATGCAAAGCACAAGCTACCAAGGCTTTCAGAACTGGATAGTAATACTGGCAACCAACTGCATTACATTACATGAGAGTAACATAATAACGTACAACATTTTTGTTTCATTTCTTAAGTATTTGGGTCATTGGACTTTGTTCCGGACTACTTGATTAAATTACATTATCCTCAGGAAATAAGTTAATAAAGTTAATAAGTAAATATTGATTCTCTAACCATTTGTATGTTTCTGTGACATGATAAAACATTTTATGAGAGATGCAGGTGCTGACTTCAATTAGAGCTCAATAAGCACAGTAGGTTTTTAAAGTTTGCAGTTATATCAGATTCACAATAAACATGATCACCAATAGCAGTTATCTGCGCCCTGTGCCCATAAGCTGTAAGGACACAACTGGGCACAGTATCATTTACCATTTTTATATTAGTTTACATCTTGATTTCTTCCTGTCCCTCTGTGTCTTGGAGTTTTCCATTAGAATTCTCAAGTGAATGGTCGGCTTTGGAAAATAATAATAATAAAAATATTAAACAGCCACTGGAAGCTTTGTCCTGATGTTATTAATAAAAAAAGTACTGGTATTTATAGGCTGGTTAAAAGGAGCTTTATCGCAAAATCACCAAATATTAAAAATACATATAAATATGATGGGTGGTGAATCCCCAACTAAAAAAAACCCTGCTAAACTTTTTTTTTTCTTGCTCTGGTAGGAATAAAATCCAGGAGTGACAGGTGTTAGAGCATATCATTCCACTTATGAAGGGGTGATCTGTTTTATTTCAGTGCCTGTGGCAGTCTGTGGGGAGCAGCAGCACTAACCACTCTAATAGCTGTCCAAATCATTGCAGATACTGTAGTTGCTCAGAACACTGCTGCTGGGCATGTATATTAGGGGTGTCAGAAAAAACTGATTCTGTCAGGTATCGTAATACTTCATTAGGCGATACTAGAATCAATTCTTTCTCCCTAGTATTGATTCTGACCTTCCCCCCCTCCGCTACAGTGAAAGAAAAGTAAAAAAAAATACTCACCTGACCTGACCCTCATTCGTTCCAGCCAGCTGTCCTCTTCACCCGGGTGCTTCCGCACGGAGCTCTTCAGTCTTCAGAAGAATCGGAGGTGAGTGAAGAAAAAACTTTTTTTTTAATAAATTTTTTATTTGTGGTGTTTTTATTTACTGTTAACCCTTTGTGAACTGTTAAGGGATCCATGAGACCCCTATACCAGTTCACAAGGCTCTGGGTCTGACAAGTCACCTGCAGCTAGAGGGTGACTTGCCATTAACCCCAGAAGAGCCTGTGGGCGTTAGGCTATGCCGGCTTGTAGTCTGCAGGGCCAGGGGCCACCAAAGCTGGCCCCTGCGTCCTGTTCTACAAGCCCCCATAGCTGATGCCAGGGCTGGTTATGCTGGGTAAGGGGGACCTTACGACATTTTTGGGGGGGTTTTAACCCATAAAATTCTCTATAAAAAAAATCGCAATATATCGTCTTTGAGACAGAATCGGAATATACAGTATTGTCATACGTGTATCACGATACTTGCCAATTCACACTCCTAATGTGCATGGTTGAGTGAGCTCGCTCATCTCCACATTGGCTATAGCAGCAGTGTTCTGTGTGTATAAGACTCACTTCTTGTTGTACAGACTTGGGCCCTTATTTATGAAGGAATAGCGACAGGTAGCGACTGGTGAGCGACCGGTAATGACGGGCACTGCCACGAGAACGCCGGCTCCCCACCACAATCACACATTTATCAAGCCGATCCTGCTTAGCGACTGAGATAGCGCCAGATAGCCACTCATTCATCATTATTCCAGCCTCAGCCCACAGCGCCAGCGTCCGACCTTGAACAGCGTCAGGTATGACCTCTCGCTACCTGGCGCTCTCCAATGCATTTCAATGGAACAATCTTTAAATATTCATAATTAATTGTTATTAATGTTATTTTTTTTTTAAATGTGAAAAATTCTGTGACCACTTCTGCCATGTTAGATAATTTTTTTAAGGTAAAAAAAAAAAAAAAAAAATTTGTGCAGAATTGATATTACAGGTCTGATATTATTGTATTCATATTTAAATTCTTTATACATTTTTTTTTGGTTTCCAAAAATATGTGGTTTGGGGGTTAAAAAACTACTTTTAACACATCGCCGTCAGCGCTCTGGGGTTTAAACATGCATTTCACAGCGCATGGATGCAGGTAATGGGTTGGGGATTATGGAAAGCCACAGGCCCTTTGTTCCTTATATCTGGTATAGGGGTCTTAAGGACCTCTTACCAGTTCACAAATAGTTAAATGTAAAAAAAAACACACTGACACTTCCCACTATATTTAGCTCTAATCCAACGCCGATCCCTAGGTTTTCATCCTGGCTGGGACATGGCAAAATGAGCAAGGCACCTAAGCCCCCCCCCCCCCCCCCCCCTCCCCAGGCTGCTCCACACAGGCGCCATTATTAGGGCCACCTCTGGACATGTATGGGCATGTATGGAGGAGAAACTCCTATGTGTGCACAAGCATACAATGACTATATTTTTCCCAGAGCATTATATATTATTACAGCCAGGTTTCAGGGTAAATGACCTTGTTGCCTCTATATTTATATAGCTTGGGCATGTTTTTTCCAAGGTGTACCGATTCATTCACAGCAATCTGACCTCTGACCACAGGACCTTATATAAAGGTAGTACTGAATCTGCCATAGCTCTATCATCAATAATAAAACCATCCATTTTGTGCACCTTGCACTTTGGGCCCAGCAGGAAAATCTTAGGTTTTGTTTCTCTTTAACTAGGTTGTGCTCCTGTGTAGCTGCACCTTAGTGGTATTGGAATAATATATTTATACATATTTATTGCATATTTACTTTTGTTGCTAAATCTTATAGCACTATATGCCACATTCCTACGACCATAAAACACACTTTTTTCCCTCAATGTGGGGAGAAAATTTTAGTGTGTGTGTGTGTGTGTGTGTGTATGTCGGGAGACTGGCTGCTGCAGGAGCCACAGGCCAGAAGCATGGGTGCACCAGGAATGAAAGTAATTTATTCGGGGGAAGGGGCGGACATGCTGCACACTGCCTGTAATTGGGATGCCTCACACTGCCTGTATTTGTATATATAAGTGTGTGTATATTTTAAATGTTGGTTACATGTATATATGTTTCTGTCCAATATAACATTTTTATTATATACAGTCAGCAGTCCTTAGTCCTAGTTTCCCAAGCATGGTGCTGTCTTATACTGTTCGCAGTCCTGGTTTCTCGAGCACTGTACAGTGGTGACTAATCAGGGTCAGAATATGAGGAGTGTGCAAGGGGCACGAGCCCAAGGCCTCCACCACATGCCATGCAAAGGGGGCCTCCAGCAAACTGGTCTGATCAGGAGGCTTTTGCAACACCGCAGCCAAAGCCACCACAGAGCAGGACAGAGAGTCTAGAGCAGCAAAGCCACCATCAGCAACGCTACAGGGATGAGTGGGTGCAGAACTGTTAATTGACACTGCTCACTGCACATAAGCCACCAAGCACAGCCGCTGGCAGCTCAATGCAGAGAACTGTTTTCTGCTGGACCAGCTGGGTGACTACACACCCACCCACCTCCACCACCCAGAATGGCAAAGCAGGAGTCCCCAATCAGTTACTTCGCTGGACTGATATTTTAAAGGAAAAAAAATACTGTATCTGGGGCCTCCACCAGATTTTGTGCTCACGGGCCTCCACGGTACTTAATTCGGCCCTGACCATAATAGCAGTCATTGCTACATTTGACCTACAGTAAATAATTGCCTGTTTGGTCCAGCTTAGAGCATAGCATCTTCTGCTGATTCCTCTAGCATCATAGGGAAAATTCTGAAGGTTCCCTAATGGCTTGCTGTAAGATCTCTGGAGGCTTCTGTCTTGCTTGTAGGGCCCAGGAGATCTTCAAGCAAGCTTTTTATAATTATAGTGTTTTTGAAAAGGGGGTTGGGGGTGCATCAATTACTTTAGGCATTCCGAGTCACGCGTCTCTTTTACACCTCTTGTGCCCAGGAGGATGGCCTGGTAATCTAAGATTTTGTGAAATTGAAAAAAGCGAAAATCTGCAAATCTGCAACAACACAACCAATGGGTAACATAAACAAAACTTCTCCCTTTCACTGCTCCCTATGTCTACATCCATCTAGACTTTTCCGATGAAACTTCCAGATCTCTGTTTCGGATGCTGTGTAATAAGAGGGTTTGAAACAGTTAACCAAACTGCGTCAAATTCCAAATGAATTACCTGTCTTGTCCTGTCTTGTAAAACGCTGTCTAAACATGCTAGACTGTCCCCATCTCTGTTGTTTGTTTACATCACCCTCTAGCTATTCCCCAAGGTGAGGACAGGGGGCAGCGTATCTGTCAGGCTGCCAGTTATTTACAGCTATTACTAGGACTTTCATCTTTTTCCTTGCAAGTAATTAAGCATTGTTATCGATTTTCAGCAATTCATTTTGTTTTTGGTAATACTTGCTGTGCTGAGGTCAATAATTATATTCAAACGTTTTAGATAGGAACCAAGGTTGTCTACTTTTTATTCATGGGTCCAAATCAGCATTCCCTATTTAAGAGAAAGTTCAAGTGTTTTGTAACAGCCCCACCACTTCTCCCTACCTTAGGGGTTAATCCAAATTTGGGCCACAACTCACTGGCAGTGGGCAATCTGCACAAAAGCTGAAGCTGGGATCTTAAACCAGACCTTCAGCGTGATTTAATGAAAAGCCCAAACCCTTAAAAACTATTCCCCAGCATCTAAAGTTAATATATTTAATGTTTTTAGTCACTTACTTATTATTCTTTCCCCCACTGGGCGCCACCATCTTGACTCAGAACCATCACACATACGAAGGAGAGGAGAGCGGGATAAAGTGCAGGGGGCGGGGTTATAGCTGTGCTTTGCTCAGATATAGCAGAGTAGGGGTCAGGGAAAGGATAGCAATCCCAGAATGCAGACTGACACAGTCAGAAGACACTTCCTGTTTGCAGGCTACCTGATGCTCGATGAGCCGCCATCTTGGATGTTTAAAGGCTCATAACATGCAGTAGATGCAGGAAGATTTTTAATGTGAGCAATCTGTATGTACAGGGTGTGGAAAATATATAAGATAGACTCTTATTCAGGGTGAAGGTCTGATTTAAGTTACAGTCCAGTCACCCAATACCTTGCAGCAGTATGACTGTATTGGTATGTCACTCAAGTCTAAAGCTGCCATGCCTAGGCCCAAACCCCCGCCTGCATCAGGGGAGTTATTTATTTTTATTTTAATGCCCAAATTGGACAATGCAAAGGAGGAGGGAGGGGTGGCTGGGGGTTATAAATAACTTGGACTTTCTCTTTAAGGTTACCCAATCATGCTCAAAATCAGTGTCCCCAATTGTTTTTACCCTGAGAGCCACATTTAGCACTTAGACATGGTCGCAAGCCACATTTAATGCGAACTGCAGTGGATTTACTGTGCCGCTGAACCCAGCTCTCCGTAATTCAGCAATCCACCTCTCTCCAAAAAGTGTGCACACAGCTTGCCAATTCCCTTCAAGATTCCAGACAAATAAAGGCATACGTAGTTGACAACATGCCCCAGAGATGTCCGAAATGTGGCAATTTACTCAACTCCTTCTTTGCCCCAGTGGCTAATGTGACCGCCTTTGGGCAATGGGATTCTCCAGGAAGGTGTTCTCTGTTGGCTGCTAACAAACACATGGGTACCAAGTTATGGCTGCAAGTTATGGTATTTAGTCTGGGATCTGGTGGTGGTGGTGGTGGGGGGGGGTAGCAGGGAAGTCTGTCTCCTGACATGTCCTCTCACTGAATGCAGTACTGGGAGCTCTGCTCTCTGTTAATTTGGCAACAATACTTGCAGCCCCCCAGGAGCCTGCAAGCCACAGGTTGGAGATCACTGCTGTAAATGATGGGAGGGGGGTTATGGAAGACATCAAAGCAGTACATTATGCACAAAGACGTATATACACAACTACAGTACAACAGTGAGCCCTGTACACTCAGAACATGTGCAGGCATGCCCCCTTCATTTTTCCAAAATAATTTCACCAGAAGATAAATAAAAAGTTGCTTTCATTGTTCCATTAAAAGAAGTTCCACAAAGACAAGCATCTCTGAACAACTGCAAGGTGATGCATTTCGGACTTCAAGCGTTCCTAATCATACAACTTCCTCACAATTACCAAAGGTATATATGGTATGCTTACCTCATTACATCAACTGGGTCCACCTGTGTGCATCCTTAGTTCCAGCATCGACCAATCCCTGCTGGGATTGAAATGTCCAGTGGCGATGCAGCATCCATCCCCCGATCTGGCACTCTCCGTAGAGGATGGCAAATTGTGTCAAACACCTTCCTTAAGCTGCTGGCAATGCAATTTTGGAAGCCAGTAGTAATCCCATCCCTGTGGGAGAGCTACCTAGGGCCAAGAGGAACTTCACCAGACACTCAGGTTTTGTTAAGAAGAGTGGACAGATTGTAACAAGATTGAGGAAGAGAGGATACCAAAATTGGACATTACAAAGGGCACTGAAAGTGGACCAACACACCCATGGGTGCGGGTTTTCCACTGCTGCAATAAGACAAGCTGGAGGGGGAGGCAGCCAGTATGCTGGAGCCCCCCACACATAAACACATGGGAAGTGGGCGTGTCTAATGTTCTGGCCTCAAGAAAACGCCCTGCCCATGTGAGTGCCGGCGGACAATCGCAGCTTTGCCTTCTTGGTGAGAATATCGGGCGTTTTGGGGAGTTATGTGTGTGGGGGGGGCTCCAGCATTCTGGATGCCTCCCGCAGCCTGTGTCATTGCAGCGGTGGCAACACCTGCGCCCACACGGGTATTGGTCCACTTAAAACGGCTGGATAATAGGGACACGAAATGTTGTTTGGGGTTGCCCCACCAAAAAGGAACAAGATTTAGACTCTAAGTTGTCTTTCATTACCACATATAAGGCTCGATTCAGAGAGACAAAAAAGACAGTTGTTTTAGTGCCGATCTGTTTTTTTTTAAATGTTCCCGCTCTTGTATGAGTGTGCGAGTGATTCTATGCATGCATTGCAATCCTTCCGTAAAGTGTCCGTCCGTTCGTATGCCAGAGTACGAGTACGAGGATGTCATTTTCCAGTGTGACTTTCCCGTTTCATTTTCTCATGTTACAACGTAGGCTTTCGCTTTTGCCCTTTTCCCATCGTATCCTCCCAAGAATCCTTTACGTTTCCCTTTTTCACTAAATAATCGTCCGGACGGAAATCCTTACGATCTTGCGCCTGCGCACTACAAACTTAACTCATTAAAGTGCTTGCCTACATATTTGCCACACTCACTTCTACTACAATGTTTAGCTAAACCACTTAGCACTATCCTCCATCTTCCCTTTTGGACCCTTAAAGCTCACCCCAACCACTTAGCACTATCCTCCCTCTTCCCTTTTGGACCCTTAAAGCTCACACCAACCACTTAGCACTATCCTCCATCTTCCCTTTCGGACCCATAAAACTTACCCAAACCACTTAGCACTATCCTCCATCTTCCCTTTTGGACCCTTAAAGCTCACCACAACCACTTAGCACTATCCTCCATCTTCCCTTTTGGACCCTTAAAACTTACCCAAACCACTTAGCACTATCCTCCCTTTTGGACCCTTAAAACTTACCCAAACCACTTAGCACTATCCTCCCTTTTGGACCCTTAAAACTTACCCAAACCACTTTGCGGTTAGGTTCTTCTTCCATTTTAGGCCCCTAAAACTTACCCAAACCACTTAGCACTATCCTCCATCTTCCCTTTTGGACCCTTAAAACTTACCCAAACCACTTAGCACTATCCTCCATCTTCCATTTTGGACCCTTAAAACTTACCCAAACCACTTCGCGGTTAGGTTCTTCTTCCATTTTAGGCCCCTAAAATTTACCCAAACCACTTTGCAGTTAGGTTCTTCTTCCATTTTAGGCCCCTAAAACTTACCCAAACCACTTCCCGGTCATCTGAATCTTCATCTCTAAATATTTATTTCACCTTTTGTTTGGTGTTAATGTATTTGTGTAAAAAAAAATGACACTGAAACTTTTATTTTGGTTTTTTTTTTTTTTATTAAAACGCCATTTTTTGGGGCCTTTTTAAAAAAAAAATTGGGGTCTAAATGGTATAATTTTTTTTTTTTTTATTAAAAAACTTGAAAATGTTTAAAAATTAAAAATATAAAAAAATATTTACAAAAAAACACACAGTGACAGGACCCAGAACACTATTCTTCTTCTGTTGTCCCCAACGAGTCAACCAGCTGCTGCATATCGGCCACCAACTCAAGGACCCTTCTATTCATTTCTTCAACTCTTGCTCGTGTGGTCCCTGTATAAAATAAAAAAAAAAACATTATTTGGCCACAAATACATGTTTCTCACCTGTGGATGGAATGTTTGTTAGTTGCCAACCTAAATCATGACGACATATGTCAGTCTGCTAAGTTATTCATCTAAGGAAGTGGGCAGAGGTCATTCTGCTCAGTCATTAATCTAAGGAAGTGGGCAGAGGCCATTCTGCTCAGTCATTAATCTAAGGAAGTGGGCAGAGGTCATTCTGCTCAGTCATTAATCTAAGGAAGTGGGCAGAGGTCATTCTGTTAATGTATATAACAGTGATTTGTCCAGCTTCTCCTTAAAACATAGCTTTTAATCCATCCAATTAAAAACAGCTTTTTGTGAAACTATTAGGTAGTTGAAATGGCCCAGTAACAACAACAAAAGGCAAGCACCTAGTAACGCGTTTCAAGCCTGGTCAGGCTCTTAATCATTGTATGATTAAGAGCCTGACCAGGCTTGAAACGCGTTACTAGGTGCTTGCCTTTTGTTGTTGTTACTGGGCCATTTCAACTACCTAATAGTTGAAAATCTTATTTAAAGGGTCCTGGACACACAGCTCATTCTCTTTGAGAGTCTCAACATTATGGCACCCCCAAAATTGCAAAAAGCAGCAAAGGACGTCAGCAGCAGCAGCAGCAAACTGCCATCCAAGCGGCAGGAGCAATGTGCAGGGCCAACAACTCGCTCCAAGATGCCAGAAAGTAAGCTGCAGCTCAGCCAAAGCCTCCTCCAAAAACCAGGCCAAAAACGGAGCCAGCGGCCAAGAGGAAGCCACAGGCCAGCAAGGCAACCACAATGGGTGCCAAAAAAGGTAACAAGAGGGTGCGAAGCCCCAGCCCCCCCAGGTCACCATCACCCCACCCACGTGTCTCTCAAGCCAAGGCTAAAAAAAGGACACACCAAGAAAGAAGCCCCAGCAGCTCTAGCTCGCCATCACCACCACCCGCACATGGTGAAAAAACTTCCAAGAGCCAAAGGCACTGGCAAACAAGGCCCAGAAGCCCCAGCAGCCCGAGCTCGGCATCCCCACCACCCGCATGTGGCCACAAGTCTCATGGCAAGAGGGCAAGGCACCGCCCAAGAAGTCCAAGGTCGCCATCCCCACCCGCACAGGTCTCCAAATCCTCGGCCAAGAGGGCAAGGCAACGGCCAAGAAGCCAAAGCTCTGGCTCACCCCTGGACCGGCCTACTACCTCCAAGGGGCATTCTTCTTCTAAGGGCCCACAGAGGCACAGGGCCCCAAGCCCGACTTCTTCAACAACACCCTCGCCTCCTCAGCCACATTCTCCATCGGCACAGGTGTCAAGGCACTCACCATATGCCACATCTACACCTGCGACTTCAGTGGCCACCCAGCCACGAACACCTGGTCCCTTTCCAAGTCCGGTTCAATCTGCAGCCAGCCAGCAGTCCATAATTTCACCCCAACACAGCCAGGCCAGAATGTCCCCTGATTTTCCGCCAAACACTGAGGAGCCAGAACTGCAACCAACAGGGCCCACATTGCGCAGAGGCCAGTTGAGTGGCAGGTTTGGGGAAGCCCCAACCCTGGCATTGGCTAGTGGCCTCACCTTGTATTATGATGAGCTATATGGGCGCAGATCCAAAGCTACAAGCAAACAGCGCAAAGCCGAAATTTTGGAGGAGCTCACCAGACAGGTCAATGCAGCGGGGGAAGAGCTCAAAGATGTGGAGCAGACTCAAAGGGAAATATCGGACCTCAAGTATGCAGCACGAAAGAAAGAAAATAAACGGCGTCATTACAGGTACATATATACTTTGTGGATTGGTCTTCTTCTTGTATTGGCACCATTTTGCTAAATGTGTACAACTATCTTTTGCAGCTTACAAATTGATGGAGGATTCCCCACTAAACTGCAATTTACCCGAGCTGAGGAGATGGTGCTGGGCCTGCTACATCCTGTGGCCTTAGAGGGACACTCGGCCCGACAGGACACGGACATTCCGACTATTCCTGCCGGTTAGTAATGTTAGTGTGTATGTGAACTGTGAGCTACGTGTAAAATGAGGCTCCAAGCCATATATTAACACATGCCCTTAGGGTGTGCCTTGTAGTGGAGGTAACAATTTAAACAGGGTGTGTTATGTGTGTGGACTCATTATTTGCTAATTTGCTTGCCCATACATGAGCTTCGAGAGTTTTGAGAAACACTACTGAGATTAGCAAAAGACTGCCTGTTATGTATTTAGAGTCAATTACATCCAACACTTCCATCTTTATCTGTAGGCCATTTGGGTTTGAGCTGTGCTTTGGTGTGAAAGACTTGATCTGGGGTGCTTGAAAGTTTGACCTAAAAAGAATGGCAAAGGGCAAATGCTATTTGCAAGCTGAGTGTGGTCCCCTAATGGGCTTTTAGGGATGTGTGAAGCCTCGGAACAGCCAGTACATGCATGTTTATTTGGGTTAAGGAGACCAATGTGTATGTACTTGTTGACTAATACATCTAACAGATAATGGCATAGATAATCATAGTCAAGGTCAACTTGGGGGAGTTGCCATTCATGCTTGGCCACGTGTTTGAGTGAACCATATGTGCTATTACACATCAGCAATGCATAGTTGTGTGTTAACATGCCTTCTTTTCAACAATGCAGCCCAGCATCATCCCTCAGCTAGTGGGGAATCCTCAGCCAGTTTGACCATGCTGTCAACTTCCGTGCTGCCTTGGACCCAGGATCCGATATATACGGTAAGTGTATTTTTCTGATTTTGCTTATGCATGTGACTTGCCATGTTTCTTTTTGCAGTATTACATATGTATTGCCCAAACTGAACCTTTTTTATTTACATGTCCCAACAGACCCACACACTGATGGAGGAAATCCAGGAGCTGGAGGAGGATGGAACCTTCATGGGACCTTCTGTACAGGCCCCTCGGGACAGAATCTGCAACTGTCCCAACATGTTTCTCCAACAAATCCTCAACGCAGAGTGAAGCTGGCTGCATGCTGCCATCCCACCATGGGCAGCATGCAGAGACTGAGCCTACAGTCCCCAGTGTTAGCTCTGCTGCTGAGGATTTGCCAAGCAGACCTGTGGCTGTTGGTGGACCTAGAGGCCCATCATCTGCACGCCCCACAGCCCGGGGAACTGGGAGGCGTAGTCAGCTACGTCACCCAGTTTCTCAGGGGAGGGGCGCGCCGATGATGGAGTCAGCATGGCACCATGAGAGGCGGTTATTTCGCCTACAAAATCAACGAAACCACGAGCATCTTCATGGCCAATTAGAGACATTAAATAACACCTTAAACTCCATGCTGACTGAATTTAGGTCCAACAACAGCCACATGGCCACCTTATCCAATCATTACAGTGCCATGCTTGAGGAAGTTCGAAATAGCAACAGCCACATGGCCACCTTATCTAACAATCTCAGTGCCATGATGGCTGAATTTCGAACTTCCAATAGAAACATGTTGGAACAGTTGCAGATTCTGAATGCCCCACAGGCCCAGGTGAGGGCCCACCCCCAAGGCCCCAACCTGGGTTTTATGGGCATCCCCCATTTTAAGGCCTATTTGGCCTGTAACTGCTCCACATCTTTGCTCTACATCCCCACTGTATTGACCTGTCTGGTGAGCCCTACCAATATACCCTTTGGGTATGGCTTTGCTTGTATGCTTTGGATTTGCGCCTATATAGCTCATTAGAGTGCTGAGGTAGCCCACTAGCCAATGCCGGAGGTGAAGCCTCAATGAACCTGCCACTCAAGCTGTTGCACTGCAGGCTTGTGCCTAATTACATTGGTTCTGGCTCTTCCTGTTTGTAGGCATGATTGGGGGACATTCTGGCCTTGAAAACTACTACCTTGACCCCTGGCTGAGATTATACAGGACTTGGATTGCGACTGGGGGTTCTTGTTTGGGTGGGCCACTGAGTTACAGGTGTAAATGTGGCATAGGTTTGGCTGCTTTACACCTGTGCCTGTGGCAAATGTGGCCAAGCAGGAGAGGGTTTGTCTGTGGGCGTATTTTTTTGGTAAAAAATCTGGACATGCCAATGTTTGTCACATATGTGTTTGTTTTGTAATTTTGTATTAAACTTTGGCCTCGAGTGCCTTACTTTGTAACTCCTGCCTGTGGCCAATTGCTATGTGGCATGATTTGCCAAAAATGACATTTGTAGTTTGACCATGTATTTACAGGAACTATGGGAGTTACCATCAACTCCAATGTTTGCTTTTCCAATAAACCCCCCAAATTTTTTCTTAACCTGTTGTTGACTAAGTTGATGCCTTTAGGTTTTTTGGGAATAAAGATTATTTAAAGTTTGCACTAACAACTTGGGCACCAAAAAATACACGAGTTTCAAATCAGGAGTGAGGTTTATAGTAATTAATTCATTACTCTTTTGTACATAAAAAAATAAACAAACCAACACAAAGGGCAAAAAACAAAATTAACAATCAATAAAGTGACAAAATAAACAAAGGGACAACAAATTAGGAAAAATGTGTGGCTATCAAATTTGACCGCACGGCTTGGCCAGACGCACTAGGTGGGCCACGGTAGTCCTCCTCTGGGTCATCAATAGGCGGAGAGGGGGGGCAAATCCACATACCGGGGGACACGCTGCAATATGGCAAAATTATGCAACCTTTTTGGGGTCATACTGAAGGGTTCCCCAGGTATGGTCCAAGCATCTGAAGCGGGTCTTTAATAGGCCAAACGCCCTCTCCACCACGGCCCTGGTCTTCTGGTGTGCCCTACTATATGCATCCTGGGCGGGATTCTGGGGCCGGAGGACGGGCGTCAGCAGCCACAGAAGGAGTGGATCGCCTGAATCACCTGCAAATATTGTAAGCAAAACACATAAATTACACATTACTCCCTAAATTGATTCCCAAAAATGGCCCATCAACATGACTAAGAGCCTAGGTCCCATTAGCTAAACAGCATGAGCATACATATTGCACAGGCAAAAAAAAAAATAAAAACATCTAATAGATGTGTGAACAATTTAAACATCAAAGATGGCGGATGATGGCCAATCAGCCAGACAGCTAAAAGGTATTGGTTTAGGACTGTGCTGCTCAGCATTCTTGGATGTCTTAACTTTTCAGGACCCCGTATCTGGTTTGTCTGAGGCAAAAACAGCTCTAACCCGGCCCCTGTACTTTATCCCGCTCTCCTCTACTCAGTAAGTGTAATGCATCTAAGCAAAGATGGTGCAGACCCTGTCATAAAGTCAAGAACATTATTTCAGCCGAGTGTGGGGAAGACTAATGATTAATTTACTATAAATTCAAATTTCACATTTTGCAAAGGCAGGACAAACATTTGGCAAGGCTTTGTTGTTTGACAAATCTAATGGTTAAGGTCGTGTTTCACATGTAAACAAGGTGTACAAATAGACATAGTTTCATACATGGAACACAAACTAAATTCATAGGCATACATATCCAAAAAAATGACGTTATTGGCGTCAACTTACCAAGGAGCCATCCACCGGAAAATTCCCCAGACTCAAACCGACCGTACATTCCAGATCTTTTCAGAATGTAGGCATCATGGGATGAGCCTGGGAACCCGGCGAGCAGACTAAGGAACCGCATGTCCGGGGCAACCACTGCTTGGACATTCAGGGAGTGGCCCATTTTGCGGTTCCTGGGAAAAAATAAAAACAAATACATTAGCAAAGCAAGGAAAACTAGTGAAACACTAACTAATCACACTCTAAGCAAAACCTGTGGGCAAATACAAATAACACTAACCAAGTACATATGTATTTGGTACACAAAAAAAAGGATATGTATGGCCCTTATTCATCAAGCGATAGCGCCAGGTAGTGTCTGACGAGCGCCAGGTAGCGGCAGCTAACGGCGACTACCGACTCAAGTACGCCCGGCGGCGGTCACAATGACGCATTTATCAAGCAAAATGAGGCTAGCGCCGGCGAGAGCGACGGCTAACGCGGCATTCATCATGAAGCCGCCTGGACCGAACAGCGCCGCTGCAAATTCCCTCACAGCGCCAGGTATGAGCTATCGCTCCCTGGCGATGTCCAATGCATTTCAATGGAACAATCTATAATTAATCATAATTAATTGGTATTATGTTTTTTTTATATTTTTTTAATGTCAAAAAATCGGAGACCACTTCTGCAATGTTAGGATTTATTTTTAAGTAAAAAAAAAGAATTAAAAAAATATGTGCAGAATTGATCTAACAGGTCTGAGATTAATGTATTCATATTACAAAATGATTCTAAAAACATGTATAATGTTACATTCAAAAAATATGGTTGTTTAGGGGTTAAAAACTAGTTAATACACATCGCCGCCAGCGCTCTGGGGTTTAAACAAGGAATGGACAGCGACAGCACATTCGGAGCGTGATTTGTTGATGAATATGAAGCTAGCCGTTCGCTCTGGCCATTCGTTGTCAGGCGCTCACATACAACGCTGGACCTGTGAAACAGCGACCCCCCCAGCCCGTATTCAACATTACCGCACACCGACTGAGTCGCTGTCATCAAGCTAATGCCGGCCAAGCACAGCGAATACTGGCTGGCGCTGAAAAAATCACGCTACAGTCGCTCATCTGTCGCTACCTGGCGCTATTAATGAATCGGCCTCCTAGTTTGAAAAAGTAAAGATTAACTTTGAAGTGTCTATTTCAGGTACACCTTACAATGTTTCCCTTTGGAACACATGTAAAATCTTTGAGAAACTAAATACGGTCCATTGTTTCACAGGGACTATTTACAAGGAGGGAATAATTACAAGGAGGGAATAATTTCAAAGAGGGAAAAATTTCAAGGAGGAAAAAATTTCAAGGAGGGAATAATTACAAGGAGGGAATAATTACAAGTAGGGAATAATTACAAGTAGGGAATAATTTCAAGGAGGGAATAATTACAAGGAGGGAATCATTTCAAGGAGGGATTAACCCTTTCGCTGCCAGCCTACCTGCAGCTTTTGTCGCCCTCTGTTGCCAGACCATGTTTCACTATTTTGCGCTACACATGTTCAACTGTGATTTTTGAAAGGATTTCCTAGGAAAACGATATATTGTTTTTTTCAAGAGAGTCTGGGCTTCAACATGAAATCTCTTGTTTGGCCTTTTTTTAGTGTATTCTCAATACTTTTTGGTGAAATATGTGCAAAAAAAATTAAAAAAAATCTATTTTTTGCAATTTGTAATGTTTTTTGTAATAAAAAATATGTTTGTCAATAAAATTTTATTGCGTGCGAAACCCTAATTTCTCCCAGTCACAGTGGTACCACATATTTATTGATAGACACCCTTTCCTGCCCAGGAGACTCCCCCAAACTGAAACAGAGCTTTAGGAGATTTTCAGATAAAATACAACTGCGCTATGCGATATGCGCACCTTGCAGTTTTTCCAGAAAACAACCATTTACTTTTAAAATACCCCCCCACAAACTATATATTCTCTGGAAGTACACACCTCAAGCTTTCTAGGCGTACCAAGCTTGTTTATGTGGGCTTAGTTCTCTGGAAGTAATCCCTCAATGTATTCTTTGGTTGCACAAAGTTTCCCTAAAAAAGAATAAATAGGAAGAATCAAGCCACATTTTCCTAAAACTATATACAAACAAGAAAAAACAAGTTAAATCTCAAAAAACAAATGCCCCGAACAGAACAATACCCAACATGCATAGGTACTGTCAAAGGAAGAGTTGGCAAACACCCCAAAGTAAAGCATGCGCATAACAGTAATTTTACTTGAAAATTTCAGCTCTGCAGACAAAATGCACACCTTGCAATTTTTCAACCAAAACAACCCTTTACATTTGGAATATCCCCTATAAACCATATATTCCCTGAAAGTACACATAAAAATAAATAAATAATTATTTTAAATAAAACATTTACTTTATTAGAAAAAAAAACATATTGCATGTGAAAGCCCAATTTCTCCCGATTACAACGGTACCACATATGTATCGGTAACCCCCCCATTCTTGCCCAGGAGACCCCCCAAACTGAAAATAGCACTTTATAACATTTACAAATAAAATACTACTACTATCCACACTATAAACATAAGGGGTTAATTAAAAAAAAAAATGACATAGGGTCCCCCCTCCTGGGTGGGGGGACCCCATTTTTTGTGGAATTTTAAGGGTTAAAAACCCTTACCCCCCCCCCCCCTTACCCAGCATTACCAGCCCGGGACCAGCTATGGGGGCTTGTAGGAACAGAGTGGAGGGGCCAGCTTTTGTGGCCCCCCACCCTGCAGCCTACAAGCCCACATAGCCTATGTGGGCCTGGGCTCTTCTGCCCCCCCCCCCTGGGCTTTGGGGAGGCAGGTAATTGGGGGTGCGGGGGTTAATGGCAAGTCACCTGCTAGCGGCAGGTGACTTGCCATCCCCCAGCCTTGTGAACTGTTATAAGGGGTCTAACTTACCAGTTCACAAGGGGTTAAATGTTAAATAAAAAGACACAGACACATAAGAAAAAAAATCTTAATTTTTTTTACTTTACTCACCTCCGATCCTGTGTCCCCCGGCGATCTGCAATGACAGTCTGCTTGGGTGTTTGGAAGAGAGAGCCTGGGGAGGGGGGGGCATCTCAGCCCTCTCCTCCTCCCTATCTGCTCTCCTCCAGGCACCCGAGCAGACTGATTCTCTGTGTCGGGTGCCGGCATTAAGAGGGTTGCTGGTGACATCACAATGATGTCACCCTCCCCGCCCCCAGGGTCTAGCAGACCCGTTCCAGGAAGTGGGGAGGAGGCACGGAAGAGGCTGGGGGGCGATCGGAGGCCCCCCAGTGAAGAAGACACACGTCGGGAGAGTGCAGCCTCAGGTAAGTAAATGTCATTGTTAATTTTTTTTTTTTTTTTACAGTTAGCAGCTGCTGCTGCCGAAGCGGGGGGGGGCCTATTCCGGGATCTCTCCTGGAGCCATCCAACCCCCCACGGGGGATCGGATGGCACCAAATTAAAGAGGAGACCTGGCCGGATCCAACGAGGGGTCAGGTTAGTATTTATTATTTTTTTGACTAGCAGGGGGGAAAGTCAGGCACGTAGATTCTACGTGCTTGGCACTTAAGTGGAGTGGAATCGAGCACTGAAAGGGATAATTACAAGGAGGGATTTTGTACAAGGAGGGAATAATTACAAGGAGGGACTTTTTACAAGTTGGGCTTTTAAAAAATGTAAAATAAATAAAGGACAATTAATTGTAAAAATGACAGATTGTACTTGCCTATAGATGTACTCGTCGGCTGCCGGAGGCACCAGGGCAACGTGGGTGCAGTCAATGGCACCCATGACGTTGGGCATGTTGGCGATGTTATAAAATGCCAGCTTAATCGCGTTTATGGCTACCATGTCCTCAGGAAAACAAATATATTTCCAAGTAATGGTAGCCATGCCTTCCAAAAACTTGGATAGCGAGCGGCTCAGGGTAGGCTGGGAGATCCCCACGGAGAGGGCACCCAGCCTCTGGAACGAGCCGTTTGCCAAAAATTGCAGGCAGCCAAGCATCTTGGTCATACCTGAAAGTGCAATCTGGTCTCGGCCCTCCGGATTTCAATGCCCATGAGCTGCAGATCCTCATGCTCCTCAAATGCACTAGAGTCGTCCATAGCTGCTAGTCTCGAGGTCAAAATGGTCCCGTAAGGGGATCGCAAAGGAAACGGGTTTATAGGGTGGTGGTCCGTCAGCAATCAGCTCTCTGAATGAATGGACGCAAGCCCATAGCAATAACCATCTACAAAACAATCTGAAACTTGGCTGCATGTACAGGGCTGCTTCCCATGCGGATCAAGCAGATGCAAGATGTGTATTATGTTCTACAGGGGAACCAGTTTAGGTCCTTCTTATCAGGAAAACAGTTTAAAATTTCAAATTGAGGTTCATGACATGTGGTTTATATATAATATATAATCAGAAGTCTGGAATGCTCTGTCCTGTACATGTACAGGGAGAACTGTCAGAACCAGAATCTCTGTACAACGTCGTCCTCCAAAGACAGGTAGATGTCGGGTGCATCATAGGGAAACAGAGAGTCTTTAAGAGCAGAAATTAGTGGTCAAGCAAAATTGGGGGTATAGGAGGGGCTTACATAATTTGAATTAAAACAAGAGGCCATGTGGATACTGAGACTGGGGACTAGGGTCCCTAAGGGATTGAACTCTTTGTTCAAGTGACTAATCCTAGACAGGATCTCTACTCTTATAATTGGGGGGTTATGAGGTAATGAGAACTGGATTGGCAGCAAAATAACACCCTCAGTTTTCAATCTTTAGTTACTACAATAATTATATAATTTTTAGCCCCCTGTTTATAAGTATAGCTGTTCAATGTTCAACAATGTTCAGTAATTAATATACCCCTTCAGGGTCATGTATTATCTTATGATTACAATTGTATCTTTATTACATTGAGGTACATGAAGCACATTATGCAACATTCCAAATGGGTCATAAAATGTATGTGATGATTTTTGTGTGTGGTGTCAGTTTCCTGCCTTCAAGTAGAGACACTGGGTCTGTCACCATGGCAGCGACGTTTTACTCCGTCAGCTTTCCCCGGCCACCTACATTTCCCACAGGACTCCTTGCTTGATCCCGCTGTGATGTTGGTGCAGCAGGTTCTCCAGTTGGTTGTGTGGGAGTGTGGGATGGGCTGGGGGGATGCCAGTGGGAGAGTGGTGTCTGTTATTGGTTGTACAGAGGCCAGTTACACTGGCCTAGTGGTGGGGGCAGCTCTGTCTCCTCTCCTCCTTCTCGGTTTCCAGCATGTTCTTGTGTCCCGGGCCTGGTCCCGTCGCTGGAGATGAGCTGCGGCATGTGATTACTGGACGTGTGGGGGGTTGAGAGAAGGATCGATGACGGGGGATGGATGCTGTGCCACTGTTGGACACATTTCAATACCAGCGGGGATTGGTCGATGCTGGAGTTAGGGGAGGCAGGGAACCAAGGACGCACACAGGTGGACCCAGTTGATAAAAAGCTGTAAGCGAGTATGATTAAAGACCCTTGAGGTCTGAAACATGTCACCTTGCAGCTGTTCAGAGATGCTTGTATTATGCCTTTGTGAAACTACTTTTAATGGAACAATAAAAGCTACTTTTTATTTATCTTCTGTTTGGTGTCATCTTGATGGTGGACTCATGAATATTAGCTGGTTGCTTAAAGCTTACCTTGGGTTCCACTGGGAACGTGTGTGTTGATCTTGATGGTGTTTGCTTGTCAACCACTCCTGGGAAGGGTAATAACTGTCTTGAATTTCTTCCATTTGTAGACAATCTGTCTGACTGAGGATTGGTAAAGTTCAAACTCAGAGATGGTTTTGTAACCTTTTCCAACCTAATGGGCATTGACAACTTTTCTTCAGAGGTTTTCAGATATCTCCTTAGTTTTTGCCATGAAACACATCCACAAATTTGTTGTAAAGATCAGATTTTGATTGATCCCTGATCCTTAAATAACAGAAATTCACACCTGATCATTCTATGGATAAAAAAATACTCTAATTTCATTACTCTAATGCTGAGGGTTTATATATTCTGCAACTTATAGATGTGATATAAATTTTTCTTAATAAATGACAGAGTCTAATATTTGTAACTTATTTATTTGACTAGATTGTGCTTATCTATTTTAAGGTCATGTGTGAAACGTGAAATGTAGTTTTTTAGGTAGTTTTCTTTAGAAATATAGAAAAGTCTGAATAAACTTTTATTATATACATGGTGTTCTTTAATTTCTTTTCTTTAGAATCTGCCTGCTAAGAACTCTGCAATTCCCTGTGTTATAATCATAAACACTTCTCCTTCCACACCGGAAGAAGTAGTAGCAAAGGGAGTAAATTGCCAGGAAGGGCTTTGGTCATTTTACATCTTTTTGTGTAAACTCTAAAGCACAACCTTATCGGTCTAGGGGTTGTCTTAATGTCCCACTTTCAATGGCCACAATAAAACCTAAGCAAAATAGATGCAAACAGTTCACTGCAGGAAAACCATAATGTTAAAGCATTTTATATGCTTTTATGATTATGCAGATTGGGAGTGGGGTAAGCAGAGGTAGGTAGAGACAGGCAGTGGCAAAATGGCTAGAGGTGAGCTGAGCAGAGGTGAGGTGCAAAGAAGGTGAGGAAAGGTGAGTTGGGCAGAGGTGAGAATATGTAAACAGAAATTGGTAGAGATAGGCAGAAGTGATATGGGTCGAAGTGAGGTGAAGCGGAAAGAAATAGGCATAGGTGAGGTGGGAAGAGGTGAGGTGAGCAGTGGTGAGGCTGAAACAGGTGCGGAAAGCAGAGGTGAGGCAGGAAGAGGTGAGTTGAGCAGTGGTGAGGCTGAAAAAGGTGCGGAGGGCAGAGGTGAGGAAGGAAGAGGTGAGCATGGGTGGGCAGAGGTCAGGTGAGAAGTGGTGAGCACGGGTAAACAGAGGTGAGGTGGAAAGAGGTTTGCCAAAGTGGATTAGGCAGAGGTGGGGTATATAGTGGTAAGATTACGAGAAGTGGAAAAGAATGAGGTGGGAAGAGATGAGGAGAGCAAAGGTGAGGCATGAAGAGGTGAGGGGGGAAGAAGTGGGCAGGGTTCAGGCATGAAAAGGTGATGGGAGTTGAGGTGAGGCATTCGGTGGTGAGAGGAGTAGAGGTGAGGCAGACAGAAGTGAGGTGAGCAGAGTTGGATAGAGATAGGCAGAGGTGCCAGGGGCTGCAACTGACATCACTGTAGGCCACATCTCTCTCTCTGCTCTAGAGAATGTTGTGCCTGAAAATCCCAGGAGTTTCAGAGCCATGCAAAACCACAGCCATGGTATTATTTGGGGCCAGCAGATCTGCTACCAAAGTTAGTGAGATCCCAACTGATGTGATTATTACCCAAATCTCCTGAATGATATCTGCATAATGCTGTGCACTTCATTGCCAACAGGAGTGGCTACCTGCATTCATTATTAAGTCGCTGTATACTATGCTAATAAATTGCATTAAGGTTAGCAAGTCTGTCTTTTAAAAGATGATGAAAAATAAGAATAAAACGCTCTGGCAGCAGGGCTGTGCTTTTTAGGTGACCAATTAAAAGCAAACCGCATGAATCACTTTTTATCCCAGTAATTAGAGTCCTAATGGATAAATGTAAGACAGATGCATTCAGAGCAGCAGGGACATTTAACACACTTTTTTGCAGTCGGCAGCACTGATGCCCATTTTAGAGATGGTCTTTGCTGAATAAACGCATTCATCGGCAACTAGATGGCACATATATGGGGTAAGTGCTAAAGCATTAAATATTGTCGCTTCTAGTGCAGTCTCTGAACACTAATAACTCAAATACGCTATATACACATGACTATTTTACAACAGTGAATACGGTGGGTGTCATGGAGCTGTAGAGCACAGCCAATGAAGTGAAGACTGTATGTGTTTAGCTTAGCTTTGGCGTCATGCTAGTGACTATAGTAGAGACCCTACAAGGGTTGCTCACCTACACCCAGACTTTTTACAGCCTTTCTCTACCTCCCTCACTTTGACAGGTGCCACACGCTGAAGCTATAACCACCCAATATAATATAATAGTTCATTGGGGGGGTTATAATGAAGGCTGAAATGCTACAGAAAAAAAGGCATAGGTGGACACTTTACTAAGGTTTTTTTTATATGTAAATGTACTTCTAGAATACATATTCCTCCTTAGGTTGTTGCCTAGAATTCTACTAATTTATAATTATATGTTGCATTTCAAACAAACATTTTTGGGTTAAGGAACCCTAATAGTCATTTTGTAAAGTATATTGGCAATTCTGAGAGGATAGCACAAACGGCTGATCTGCAGTAGGACCAGGTTATTAAGGTGGAGAGAGTTAAATAAATTGAGCGCCTCTTTAAACCCACCACAGAGAGCTGTTCTCTATACCCTGAGGAGTGAGCTGCTGGGGAAAGCCCTTGTGCCCCCCTTCAGTGCTGTGTCTTGTGATGCTGTTCTTTTAACCCTAAACAACTTTTTTTGTTTAAATGGTGTGGGGTCCCTCTTTGGCAAAACCAGCATGGTCATCAGCTATGTGGGCTTGTACCCCAGGGCTCGGAGTGTTTGGCCCCTGGCTGGCCCTACTAGACTACCAATCTACATAGCTCACACGAGCACTGGGCTCTTCTGCACTCCCCTGGCTGGTGGGAAAGCAGGTAATTAGGCGGAGGATTCCGGCAAGTCAGCTGCTTGCAGGCAAGTGACTTACCCTCCTATCCTTTGAAATGGTATAGTGTCACAAAGACCACTTCACGAAGAAGACAGAAAACACCACACACCAGAGAAAGTCCATTAATAAAGTCTAGTTTTTACCATCTGAGTGATGGGGGTGTGTAGGGCTTTCACAGCCACCTCGCTACATGCCCATTGCGAGGGAGAGGGTGAGTTTATTGGGTTGTTTCTCTACCAATTTCAAAGAAAAATTTGGTGAGCATGAATCCCAAGAAATTCAGCTTTGTGCTGAATTGATTTTCCTCAAAATTCGGAGTGCATTCTAAATCAGTTTAACCATCTCTAGTTGCTAGTTTGCTTGCTCTCATTAACAAGCTCTATTAGCCAGAGCTATGCTGATATTGACCATGCGTCATGATCTGCTGGTGGCCACAAAAGACTTCCTTATTTTATCTCTTGGTGTGGTGTAGAATGATTTCTGCTACTCTGATGCTGATCATAGCATGCCTGACTTGACCTGAAATCTGCCTGGACTGGCCTGTGACCTTAACATGACTAGTCTGAGCCCCCGCCGCAGCTTCACATTCCATTCTCTGGCGCCAGACCGCGCCCCCGACATCAGCCACAGGGGGTGTGACCACGCCATCTCTATTCACTACAATGGAGGGGGAGCATGTCAGGCCTAGGCCTACTACCTCCATTGCAATGAATAGAGAGGGCGTGGCAGCACAACTGTGATTGATGGCAAGCTGCTATCCCATTGATTGAACCCATCCGCATGGTCAGGCTATGGTGCGAGATGTGGATTGTGTGATCAGGTGAGTTCCTGATCCCCTGACCAGAACCGATTACCAGTGCGGGACAAAAGATAAGTGCCATTTGTTTTTATTCTGCCTGTAGACCTTCTTTAAGTTCCATCATGAAGTATATATAACAGTTCTATATATAACAGTTCAAATGTCACGAGTGAGTTCACCCGGGTATATTACTTCATACTTTTGGTTCCTGATATGCACAACAATACTCAGGGGCCCATCAGTAGAAAATGTGTAGAAAATGTGTCCACTCACCGGTGTCCCGAGCCAACTAGTGATTATAGGGGCTCCAGAACGATGTATCCAGGTAGGCCTATAATAAAAACTCCAGCTTCCATGTGTCAGCCGGCATCTATGTCTCATGTATGTCTCCACAGACAGCTCTACAGTCAGGTTGTAATGAAGAAAATATCCAAAGCGCTTATCATGTTAATAGCAGACAGTGTCTCTATTGTGTTGTGCTTAGGCGGGCAGGGTGTCTTAGGCCCTTATTTAACAAGGGATAGCGCCAGGTAGCGAATGGTGAGCGAACGGTAATGACGGTCACCGCCACGAGAACGCCGGCTCCCCACCACAATCACAATCATTTATTTATTAAGCCGATCCTGCTTAGCGACTGACAGAGCGCCAGATAGCGAATCATTCATCATTATTCCAGCCTCACCCCACAACGCCAGCGAGCGACCTTGAACAGTGAAAGGTATGACCTCTCGCTACCTGGCGCTCTCCAATGCATTTCAATGGAGCAATCTTTAAATATTCTTAATTAATTGCTATTAATGTTTTTTTTTTTTTAATGTCAAAAATTCTGTGACCACTTCTGCAATGTTAGATATTTTTTTTAAGGTAAAAAAAAAAAAAAAAAATTTGTGCAGAATTGATATTACAGGTCTGGTATAAATGTATTCATATTACAAAATGTTTAGAAAAACTTGTTTTTTTTAATCCAAAAATATGGTTGTTTGGGGGTTAAAAAACTACATTTAACCCATCGCCGCCAGCGCTCTGGGGTTTAAACAAGCATTTCACTGCGAACTGGGAGCCGTTTGCTATGGCCATTCGCTGTCATGCGCTCCCATACAGCGCGGAACCTGTCAAATAGCGACTCCTCACCCAATATTCAACATTACGGCAAAGCGACTGAGTCGCTATCAACTACAGAACAATGGCCAAGCACAGCGACTACTAGCGGGCGCTCTGAAAATGCCGCTACTGTCGCTCATCTGTCGCTACCTGGCGCTATTAATGAATCGGCCTCCCCGTTTTACTGTATTGTTCTAACACAGTAAAGACACTATGGGGTTGATTCAGAGCCAGGTGAGAAAACTCACGCCTTTTTTAGGAGAGAACACTGCCATTGGCTTTCATTGTCTACCTTGGGGCTGATTTAGCAACCGGATGTAAATTTTCACCTGGCTCTGAATCGAGCCTACTGTCTGCTTTTAACATCATCGGCGTTTTAGATATTTTATTCATTACAACCTTCGGAGCTGTGGAGCTGTCTGTGGAGACATAAATGCAGGCTAACACATGGAAGCTGGTGTTTTTGCCATAGGCCTACCTGGATATCATATACCTATAACCGCTAGTGGGCTCAGGACACCGGTGAGTGGATACATTTTTTACACGTTTTCTACTGATGTGCCCCTGAGTATTGTTATGTATATTGGAACCAAAAGTGTGAAGTATTATACCCTGATGAACTCTGCACCTCAAAAATCATACTCACAGATGCAGGAATAACATATATACATATATTTTTGCTCTTTGGTGAGGGTCATGCTAAAGACAGAGGTTCACATTGCAGTTCACATAAATGCATTTTCCCTATTTTCTATGTGTGAACATGCTAATTCTGAAAACCAAACTTGTATGCAAACTCCGGTGCACACGGTTTTTCTGCCTGAAAATAAGGTCTGCACCAAGAATGGCACCATGGTTTTGCTGGTTCATACTTGTACTTCTAATATTTTTACCATATTTTTCTCATATGTATTTGCTCTGCAATGTCAGTCAGTTTATACTAAAACAAATAATGGTCCAGCACCACCCAAACAAAGATATCTACCAATCAACTAATGATTCAGCAAATAACCCGGTGTGCTCGTGAGTGTTACAAATAAACCAATCAAGATGTGAACAAAATATGGTTCCAGCAACCAAACTCAGTGCCATGTATCACCAGGCACCTCCCAAAAGATTAATAGATGATTTTACTGTATCAGTCAAAATTCCACTGTATAAAACCCTCTGGGTTCTGTCGCGCTCCCACATCATGAGCAGTCTGCGTCTACATTCCTGACAAGGTGCGTTAATATTGCATTTTGCTATACAAAATGTGTCTTTGATTAGGGCCCCCAGACTTTCCATGGGGCCCCAAAAATGATAAGCCTGTCCCTGTTTACACCAATGATCTGCTTCCAGGTGCAGAGAGGAAGGTTTTTGTATACATATGAACAACACAAGCAAGGGCTGAATACATGGGATTGGATGAAGTATGATTGGATGAGAGCCCACGCATGGGCTGTAGGACTGGGGAAGGTGAGTTTCACCAGGTGACCTGGGGGGTTTCACACAGCTGATTTGGGATGCGCTGGGACCAAGGACCAAAATCCGGGATAGTCAAAATAAAGTGGAACAAAACTCTGGGCAATCCAAAAAACTCCAGGGCTGGCCACTGGCTTTCCTCTTGAGCATCCCAAATAGAAACATAGAAGGTTGACGGCAGAAGAGGACCATACGCTCCATCTAGTCTGCCCTTATGTGTATACTGTATGTACTCTTTATCTTAGGATAGATGTGTGCTTATCCCAGGCATGTTTAAATTCACTGACCGATTTTTCAATTACCTCTGCTGGAAGTTTTTTTCCAAGCATCTACTACTCTTTCTGTAAAATAATATTTTCTAACGTTGCTCCTGATCTTCCCCCTGACTAGCTTCAGGTTGTGCCCCCTTGTTCTATCATTAAGTTTCTTCTTAAAAACACTTCCCTCCTGAACCTTATTCAATCCCTTCACATATTTAAAGGTCTCAATCATGTCCCCCCTCTCCCTTCTTTCCTCCAGACTGTACAAATAAAGTTCTTTAAGTCCTTCCACCATTTTCGTTGCCTGCCTTTGGACCTGTTCTATTTGAATAATGTCTTTTTGCAGGTAAGGTCTCCAGAGCTGCACACAGTATTCTAGCTGTGGCCTCAACAGGGCTCTATACAACGGCATCACAACCTCCCTCTTCCTACTGGTGATGCCTCGAGCTATGCAGCCGAGCATCCTGCTTGCTTTTCCCACTGCCTGGCTACCCTGTCCACTTGTAACCGACATATAACAAACCTCTGCTTGGAGGGTTCTGGAAAACTCTTCTGTGTGTGTGTGTGTGTGTGTGTGTGCGGGGCTAGCCATGAGAGAGAGGCTGGTGCAGTCCTTCCTGCAGGCTATAAAAGGCACAGCACAGCTCTGAGAGACCAGAGTCCATGAGGTGGGTCAAAGGAAGCACTTCTGTGTTTGTATGTGTTTCTGAGCCCACATCAATTATAGGGCCACAGTGGTCAGTTGGTCTAAGTATAAGTGAACTTTTCTCAGTTCCCCTCACTATTTACAGCATAGTTACACATTTAGAGCATCTGAAGTTTATTATATAGAGTTAATCTTATATTTTATACAGATTGTGTATATATTGATAGATTGTTTGAATCACACAGAGCACACAGTGTGTTTTAAAGTTATCCAAACAGCCATTTATGATAAAGTGACCTAGACACAAATTTAGCCCTTGTTTGAGATGTCACCCCCCATAGTCTTCAAAAGTAGAAATTATACTAAATTCTTCTACAGTCATTTATTGCCTTAATCCAGTGGCTACATTTATTATACACCAACTATTGTGTTCAAAACTTTGCCTAATATTCAACTGTTAAATTCTAAATTGGTTCTTATTTATCTGGTGTGGTATGTTTTATTCCGTCATGCATTCTACCCCACACACTCATCTTGCAGCTTTCAGTAATCTGGATCCATCAATCTCTCTCCTCCGAGGTCCTGGCTAACACAGTGCTGCCCATACGGTACTCAGAGCAGGGATTCCTTCTACCCAAGTGCATGATTTTACATTTAGAGACATTAAACTCTAGTTTCCACAGTTTTGACCATTTATCAAGTAAAGCTAAATCATTTTCCATGTTGCAGACACCTCCAGGAATATCAACCCTATTACTAACCTTTGTATCATCAGCAAACAGACAAACTTTTCCTACCAGGCCTTCTCCTATGTCACTTACAAATATATTAAAAAGAATGGGGCCCAGGACAGAGTCTTGTTGCACACAGACAGAGTGTCAGCCCTTCAGCCAACAATCCTTCCTGTATGGGCCATTATAGGCTTCCATAGCTCATAGGCCACTGCCAGCAGCACCAATACCCTCCCCCATTATAGGCCATATAGGATTTGGGAAAGATGGGTTGGTGAAGGATTGATCATGGTGCTGTCTGCTACTGCCAACGACCCCTTCGGCCCCCATTATAGGTGGCTTATAAGGGGGCTTCTGGCAGTGGCAGACAGCACTAACCAATCACCCACCCACCTTTCCCAATTTCCTATAGCTTATAATAAAATGCCAATTGCCAGCTGTGCTGCTAAGCTCCTTCTCCCACAAATGTAATGCTGTCTCCCTGTCTTTAGGGTGGCCTCTTACCAGTGGCTTACATTTGACAGGGGCCCTAGTGCAGACATTAAATGGGGCCCTTTCATGGCTCACCCCCCCCCCCAAAAGAAAAAACGGGCCCCATTAGTTATCACATCTAATGATGATCTGCTAGTCTTCAGCTGTTAGTATGCCAGCTAATTGTGAACAGCTCCCCAACATTTTACAAGCAAGGACACCATACAAATACCTGGTTTACAGAATTACATGATTTTGGTTTTCTTCAGATCATCCACTGTAAACCTGATCTCCATAAATCTCTGCAATAAAGTAATAGAAAAAAAAATCCAGTTTTGCTGCCCTTACAAAATTTGCACAAGGTTCTAGCCAATCAGAACTCATTTGGGTTGATTCAAAGAAACATGTAACAGCTTGGATTTGGGTCACGATCATCCTATTTTTCACGTCCGCTCGTGCGTTCGTATGAACTTGCGAGTGATTCTATAAGCAAATACGTTTCTATCCTAAAATATACGTCCGTTCGTATGGCAGGTCGGGAATCAGACCTATGTCAGTTTCCATCCTGAATTTTCCGTTTCATTTCTCAGGTTGCAACATTGGTTTTGCCCTTTTTCCTTTTTTGTCTGGACGTAAATCCTTCTGATCTTGCGGCTGCGCACTACAAACTTACCTCATTAAAGTGCATTCTAAATATTTGGTCTTTTATTTTTCTTTATTTCATTCATTTTGTAGTAACCAACCATTAATGAATGCATTTGCATAATAAAATCTTACTTTGTTTAATTTTTAGTTAACTTGCATTTTTTACTTGTTGATTTAATTTTAATATTTTGGCTTCAAATGGTACAACTTAAATTTTTTGTGTGTGGTTACCCACACCCTCTACATACAGATTGCTCTCAAATATTAAAAAACACCCAGCAACTTCTGCATGTTATGAGTCTAGAAACAGCCAAGATGGCGACTCAGGTATTCTCGGGCAGCCTGCAAACAGAAAGGGCCTTGTGACTGTCCGTGCCCCCAGCTCTGGGGGCAAAATACAGCAGTAACCCACATCCTGCACTTTATCCCGCTCTCCTCTCCTCAGTAAGTGTGATGCATCTGACCAAAGATGTGCTTAAATAATTAAACAAAGCAAAGGTAAACAACTACACCAATAAATGCTATCTAAAAATATTATTCTAGTACATCAATTTAAAAATAAATAACAAAGGACATAAGTTTCTTTAATTAACGCAAATATATTGCAAAATAAAGGTTTACATGCAAAGGACTAATTAAGGTCCACATTAAAATGCTTTTATAAGGCATACATGAATCAGGTATGCATTGCCATACAATTAATGGCCTCGGCCATGCTGATACATGCAGTTCATTGGAGCACAAGACGCGCAGACTCCTCCACATAAGCCAAAAAACCTGTTCAAGAACAGCAATCCGACTGCTAAAAGGTGTCGGCAGTGGCTTTCTTTTAAAACGCGTTTAGAGGTTTCTCTGAATCACACCTAAACACATCCAATTATCCTAAGTTTTACGTTTTGATCGTAAGTTTTAGGATTTGATCCTAAGTTTTACGTTTTGATCCTAAAATTTAGGAACGAACTTCCGCTGATCGTAAGAGCATATACGCATTCGTACGTAGGCTCGTGCGAGTCGGAAATGGCCAAAAAAACAGGAAAAAATGACTAACACCCACCCAAACTTACGATTTTCGATACGAAATCAATTAACTTTTCCTCTTTGAATCGAGGGGATTGTGGTGCAAAATGATGGTGCTGGAGTTCTTAATTGGTAAAAGAGCATTCATTCAGTTTAGGGTGATATTTTGTATATATCCAGTTGTATACATATAAAAAATATTTTAGTTTTAGTAATATATATCTTTGCGGCAATATTTCAAGTTTTGGCAAGCTGTGTTATATAATGAAGACAAGAAATATGCAAGAAAATGCTTGTTACAGTACTGATTTTTTCAATAAGACTTTTCCTGTATTAAAATTGTTATTATTTATTTGATTGTTATTATTATTTATTAAACTTATATTATCAAATATTATAAAAATATATCTGCTATCACTGATTTTTTCTTTCCAACGGTTACCCTATTACTCCCCCCAAAGAAGTTTTTTCAAATTTATTTTCACCAAATACTCATTTGTGGAGATGTTAGCCTAGAGTTAGCTCCAAAAAAAAGGGCTTGGGTGTAAATATTATAAAGCCCTGGTGCTGGCTTGATAGGTTGCTAGGGTGGAAAATATATCAAATAAAAGGTGGGCCTCCTTACCTGAGCAGTAAGGACTTTTTACAGCTCACTGGGCCCCAGACTACAAAACACATTGCTATACTATCTCTTAATACACACAAGGTCGATTCAACCACGCGAGAGAATATTATTCTTCTGTACAAAATAATTCTCGCATGAGGAGATCATGAGAACATTTTTCTCACAAGGAAAGCTCTTATATGATTGAGGAGAGACATGCAAAACAACTTGCCATAGTGTGCGAGAAAGTGACTCATCCACACTGTGTATTTCCCTAGTCATTTGACTTGCATCATTTGGACCCCTTACCAGTTTAAAAGAGGTAGAAAAATAAATAAAGAGACCATCACAAATATTTTATTACCAATCACTCCTAACTCATCTAATAAATGTAGCAAAGAAGGTAATCCCATGAGCACGGAAATCAGAAACCACCCTATCCATTAAAGAATGACTATCTGAGTTTAAGCAGGTGTCAGAAATGGCAGAGCTAACTGCTAACCTACAGGATAAAACTTGGGGGTTATTTAAGAAGGGATAGCGCCAGGTAGAGCCTTGTAGCGGCAGGCAGCGCCTGGTGAACGCTGGGCGCTGTACGCAAAACCACATTTATGAAAGTGAATCTGGTGAGTGACTCTAACAGCGCCATGTAGCGTCCAATGTGTTATTACAGGCGGCTCAGCGTATAGCGCTGGCGCTCTAGCTTCCAGACCGTCAGGTATTAACTTTCGCTCACTGTCGCTCTCTCATACATTTCAATGGCCGTTCATTTGCTTGTGTTTAAACAGTGGTTTTTTTTTGCTCAGATCATTGTGTGACCTCTCCTGGCTGCAAACAAACACTTTTAGAAACTTTTTTGACTTTTTTATATTTTTATGCAGAATTGTCATTGCAGGTCTGGTACTAAAGTGTTATTGTCCCAGTCTTAAAACAATGTCATTGCATGTGTTTTCAGTTTGTTACTGGTGGATATGTGTTCAGAAACAGACTTTAATCACACAGCGTCTGGCGTTCTATGATATAGCGACCAGATTTAGAGCACCTACACTGTGTGTGCGTCCTTTTTTGATAAGTATGGGTCGGAGCACTGAGAGTCGGTCACACTGAGCTGGTGCTACCTCTCGCTCCCTGCAGCGCTGTACTGGTGTTACAGCGCCCAACATACAACACATTCATTAATGTGAGTTAGGTTACTACAGCAACTGAGGCCCTCTGTTACAGCGCCCGATACCCACTTATAGCATCTACTAGCGGTCGCTCTAAGTGCCACTATACAGGCGCACATCTGCTGATACCTGGTGTTAGTAATAAATCAGCCTCCCCATATTCATATGCACTCCCTGTTTCCTGTTCAGAGAGACAGAGAAAACCAGAGAGTCTTATTTTTTGGCACTCAGTGTACGATTTAACAATTAAAAAAATGCCAATGCATCTTATTTAACACTAGTGCCAAAAAGTTTGTAGTACCGAGAGCTCTGGTTGAAGCAGCGCCAGATGAAAACTGCCGCTGTAGCTCAAATATCCCATAGAGCACAATGGGCAGAACTGGATTGTAGTGATTAATATATAATCATAATAATAATTAATATTACACACATTTATTGGAACAGAACTTGCATTGGGACTTGTCAATGATTGAAACGCAGGACCTGATTGGTCCAAAATGCTTTTTTTGGGGGGGGTTATTAAAAATTGATTTTAATGGCTTTACGCACTATAAAGTTTGTCCCCAGCATTGATTTCTTGTAACTCTATAATGAAGAAACGCTGACCAGAACGCGGGAATAACAGCAGTACAAAGTGGCGCTCAGGCACTGGAATCGCCGGTGGGTCCAACAGGCGCTGACACAGACCAGCTAATACCTAAGTGCAACAGTCAAAGCTAATTATTAGCGTTCCGCGCAGTGCAGCATCTTTTTCTTTTTTTGGTGCTGCTATTTTGACTCCAATGACGCTGGAAGTTACAGAGCCCAAAGCTAACTAATTTGATTTGCATTATGTATTGGGTGGCCTGTGTCAGCACCTGTTGGACCCAACTGCTGACTGTACCACTGCCATTGAGCGTCTCATTGCACCACCATCTTTTCAGCGCTGCACAGTGCATGTATTACTTTTTTGCCACCCTGAAAACATTACAGTCACAAGATATCACTGCTGGGGACAAAGTTTACAGTGTGTTTAGGCTGCGTTTTTGTTGTTGTCCAACGTATACATTGGTTAGCAAAAGAAGCCATGAAAAACGCATGCACGCTCGTCCAATCAACGTGCTTGGAGCCGCCAACGCCACGTCATCTAAGCCTTCATCTAAAGCCAGCGACTGCTGGCACCCGCATCCCCTGCTACCCTCTAACAGGGAGCATGCCCACGCCAGCCATTCACAAATGCCTGACATACATTCAAAATACTCACCTCCATCCAAAATCCAGGAACGGGGGTCTCCTCTTCAGCTGGGCAGAGAATGCCCGTAATGTTACATTTTTTTTCAACCAAAAATATGGCGAAACTAGTATGCCCAGCAGGATATTTAATTCATTGCTGCTGTATTATACAATCAAAAAGGTGCAACGGTTTCATTTTAAGGTGTTGATGTACAACTCTGAGCATGTTTTAATTGTGTAAACCCAAATAAAGTGATATTAGCATTTTTACCCATGCTTGTATAAATTACAAGAAGGCGAGGTTGGTTCTTGATGGTGAGCCGCGTTCCATTTCTAGGTAAGGGAGAAGGTCCAGAACGCCCCTACCCAACAAATTTTGCAATTTCAAGTTAAGGCCTAAATTCTGCCAATAAAACAATATATATTATTCATGGAAATTGCTGCAAAAATCACAGTTAAACATATATAGCTCAAAATGGTAAAAACATTGTCTGGCAACAAAGGGTGACAATCATTATGTAGGCTGGCAATGAAAGGGTTAAATGTGCAACAAACTAAAGCATAAAAAATCTTTACATGTCAGCTTCATAGGCGCAAGCTGTTGCCAACTTCTATGATCCAAGTAAATATGTTTATTGGACATAACACAATATTATACAATTTAGCTTCTATGAACTGTATTTTTACTAGGAGCCTAATTTATCTTTTTTGTGTGTGGGATAAGCATCTTTTGCAAGGCGCTCTCAGCTCCCGCACTGCAGAGCCGCCTGGAGATAGGCAGCGCTCTGCATTCGCTAGCTTCCAGCCGTCCACTGGGCACTAGCACAGGCCTGTTAAAAACTGATGTGCTAGGGACCCCTAGTGCGGGCTGGGAGCACAGCAAAAGCACAACATGAGAATTTCAGCGCCTGTTGCAATCCATGTTTTTTTTTTTATTTTGGACGGATGGCAGTACAATAACAGGAATTGCACTGGGGACACTAGAAAGACATTGCATATGTTTTGCATGGCCCAAATCAAAAGTTTGCAGCGCAATCTAAACGTGATAAAAATGCATACAAAAACTATTCCAAACAGCCCAGGGATCCCATGGCAGATGCAACTCCCCCCACCAGAATAAAAGAAAATATACAAAAAAATTATAACCAAGCCAGCCCATTAACATCTATGGGATAAAGCCACATAGTGCAGGGTAATTGCCTGGTCTTATGTGGCACTGTAGGGAACTCAGCAACTGCGCTCATCCCATCACTGGTGCTAATGATAGATGGGATACTCCCTACCACTATCACAGGCGCTATGGATTATTGACTTGATAACTGCACCTTTTTCACTGGACCTGACATTTACCTGATTTTTATCTAGCACTACGTGGCACTAGCGCTTCTTAAAGGAGCACTATCGCGAAAAAATGGCCCAATTATAAAAATCTATATAAATATGCTGGATGGCGGGAGGAGGACTCACTTATATACCCGGTATCAGGAAATATGCATCCAGGCTTGTTTTTTTTATTTTAATGGAAGGAAAAGGACATCCGGGGTGACAGGTTCTGTCACCCCTCATAGACTAAACCTGTAACCCCTGGATTTTTTTCTTACCAGGGGAAGAAAGCTTGGAGGGAGTTATATTTAGTTCAGGTGTATGAGTGACCCCTCCTCTCATTAGCTAACGTGTTTATATGGATTTTTCATATTACACAATTTCGCGATAGTGCTACTTTAAATAAACCCCTCAATTATAAAAAACAAACATAAAAAGATGGGGGGTAGTGACTTTCCGGCGCAGCACTGTTTTCCCAGATGATAACGGATATTATAAGTTCATTATAAGTCATAAGTTCCTGTAGCTGGGAGAAATGCATGTAGCCATGGTTTCCATTGGTTCAACCAGTTTGGCAGAAAATGTTATTAACTTGAGATGTTAGCCTTTTAAACGTTATTCCATGCTTTCTCTAGTCCCAGAAATAAGAGTCTTAAAGCAACTTCACTTCTAGGAACGTCACTTCAACACAATAGAGTTATAAATTGAGTTTTCTACTTGCCAATTGGAAAACGTTTTCCCAAAAATGCCAAGGGAAGAGTATTGTCACCAAATATGGATGTAAAAGACTTTCCCATATGACATGGTCTGTCCCCTGTGTGCTCTCTGCTGGGGCTGTGTTGGCCTTCCAGGCACCGGTAGGCACCATCCATTTGAACGGCTCTCGAACCCCCTCAAGTTACACCCCAACTGGATGGCGGTGCGAGGGAGCAATGGTGCCCCTGGCCAATCATGGGGGGGGGGGGTTTGGCTCTCATCTTGGCTTGGGGGTGCAGGTACACTTCATTACAATTTTTGACAAGCATCGATTACATCATTTTATGACGTCAGGCGCAAATTTGGGCTGCCTGTGATTGGCTCTTTCCCCCATTTAGGGTCACTCTGCCCCTCCATTCTTGCTGGATGCAGGTCTTTAGAAAGGGCTCCTTATGGCTCCTGAAATGTCGACCACTCTGCATTTGGACTACACTGTGCTAACCGTGTTTCTGGATTTATTGGACACTGACTTATATTATTGCAATTTTTGGATTATAATCAATCTATCATTTTTTGGCGTGCTGTTCTGTAAACTTAGATGAATAGTGGCAGCGGCAGGCAGCGTCTGGTGAACGCTGGGCACTGTAGGCAAAACCACATTTCTGAAAGCGATTCTCTGGGGAGCGACTGTAACAGCGCCATGTAGCGTCCGATGTATTATTACAGGCGGCTCAGCATATAGCGCTGGCATTCTAGCTTGCCGAGCACCAGGTATTACCTTTCGCTCACCGTCGCTCTCCCATACATTAACATTTTTTTATTTTTGCTCAAATCATTGTATGACCCCTCCTGGTTGCAAACAAACACTTTTAGAAACTTTTTTGACTTTTTATATTTTTATGCAGAATTGTTATTACAGGTCTGGCACTAAAGTATCACATTAAAACAATGTCATTCCATGTGTTTTCGCTTTGTTACTTGTGTATATGTGTTCAAAAACAGACTTTAATAACACAGTGTCTGGCGCTCTATGCTACAGCACCCAGCTTTAGAGTGGCGACACGTTCGAGAACATGCGTATATGCTCTTTCGATAATGGTGACAAAATCGGAAGATTTTCGTTACTTCGGGAGCTTTTTCCCACCAAATCGGAAATGTTTCGTCCGTTCTGAATTTTTTCGTTATTGCAATGGGCTTGCGATTAATTCAGAGAGCTGATTGCCGATGGTCCCACACCTCATAAATTCGTTTCAGGGCAAAAACATTCCCGGCACCTTTTTGACTACGGGAGCGCGAGCCAGCCATGGACGAGGCTACTGCCTTTGAGGAGCATGAGGATCTGCAACTCATGGGCATTGAGATCGTCCGGAGGGCAGAGACCAGATTGCACCGGCGGCGACGCATGGACATCAATAGCATGCATGACACTGAGCTGTTCGAGCTGACCAGGCTTAATCGCGCTTCCCTCCATAAACTGTATAGTGAGCTGCGGCCATGGTTAGCCCGCACCACAAGGAAGGGGCATGCAATTTCAGGTATGACCAAGATGCTTGGCTGCCTGCAATTTTTGGCGAACGGCTCGTTCCAGAGGCTGGGTGCCCTCTCCGTGGGGATTTCACAGCCTACGCTGAGCCGCGCGCTATCCAAATTTTTGGAAGGCATGGCTACCATAACTCGGAAATATATTTGTTTCCCTGAGGATATGGTAGCCAGAAACGCCATTAAGCTGGCATTTTTTAATATCGCCGACATGCCCAATGTCATGGGTGCTATTGACTGCACCCACGTTGCCCTCGTCCCTCCGTCAAGCGACGAGTATATATACAGGCAAGTTTTGGCTTCCATTGTCTCTAAATATTTGTGTGTCCCTCCTTTGCTCAATCACATTATTCGTTTGCTTCATTGGCAATAGTCCCTCCTTTAATGAAAAGCTTCCTTGTGACTAATCTCGCCATTTGTAGTAACTTTCATTGGCAATAGTCCCTCCTTTAATGAAAAGCTTCCTTGTGACTACTCTCGCCATTTGTAGTCACTTTCATTGCCAATAGTCCCTCCTTTAATGAAAAGCTTCCTTGTGACTAATCTCGCCATTTGTAGTAACTTTCATTGGCAATAGTCCCTCCTTTAATGAAAAGCTTCCTTGTGACTAATCTCGCCATTTGTAGTAACTTTCATTGGCAATAGTCCCTCCTTTAATGAAAAGCTTCCTTGTGACTAATCTCGCCATTTGTAGTAACTTTCATTGGCAATAGTCCCTCCTTTAATGAAAAGCTTCCTTGTGACTAATCTCGCCATTTGTAGTAACTTTCATTGCCAATAGTCCCTCCTTTTGTTTAGTCCCTCTAGGTTAATATACTCTCTGATTTTACATCTTCCCTCATTGCAATCACTCCCTCCTTGCTAATGCTCCCTCCTTGCCAAGAGTGTATGTGCAACAACGGCCCTTATTTATAAATTAGTTCCAAAGTTAGTTATTTCAAAGTAAAACATTTGTAAGTGTCCTTTTAATAGAACAAGTAAGACTGTCAAGGCTCAAACATTGATATTCTTTTGTTGACCACTTAAATGGAACGTAGTTGTTTAGTGTTATTTGTCTGGATGTTACATTTTGACATAGGCTGTTTGAAGTGTGCGTTGGTTTTGTTTACTAAACGTTATTTTTTTGTTGTTTCTGTTTCCTTTTTACCCAGAAATCGCAAAATGGGCCATTCGCTGAATGTGCAAGTGGTGGTGGCCCAGGACCTGCGCTTTCTGAGCGTCCTGGCAGGCTACCCTGGCTCAGCCCATGATGCGTATATCCTGCGCAGATCTGGATTATTCCGCCGGTTTGAGTCAGGGGAATTTGCGGGTGCATGGCTCCTTGGTAAGTTGGCTCAAATTATCGATTTGGATTGTATATGTATGGCAAAGTTTTAGGTTGGATTTACCTTTCATAAACGCTGCCTTGCCCCTCACCTTGTGAACATGTGTAAGCACACTGTAACCATTAGATTAGACAAACTCCATTGGCTGCAAAATTGTTTTGCCTGCATTGTTTTAATTAATAAGTGTAATGTGAGGCCAAGTCTGAAACAGCCTTCTAAACCATTTTCTTTCCAAATCTGTTATTGACTTTACCAGAGAGTCAGCGCCATCTTTGCTTACATGCATTTAACTTACTGAGTAGAGGTGAGCGGGATAAAGTGCAGGGACCGGCTTACACCGGTTTTTGAGTAAGCCAAGAATTATAAAGGGGCAGGTCAAGTTAGACCATACTACATTGTTCTGCAGCACAGGCAGGAAACAATAGCTGCTAACAGTCTGCCTGATTGCCCACCATCCCCAGTATTATTTGACTACTTTTGACCCACATCTATCACATATGTTTAATTCTTGGTTTAGCATCTGCAATCTGTATGCTCATGTTTGTGTGACAATGTCACATACCTCTTTTATTTTTATTGCAGTAGGAATGTTGCGTGGCAATGTATGATTTCCTGTTATTAATTTTTTATTTTTTTGGGGCTTATTTAGGAGATTTGGGCTATCCACTACTGCCGTGGCTCATGACTCCGGTCCTCCGGCCACAAACTCCAGCACAAGAGGCCTATAACCGTGCACATAGAAAGACCAGGGCAGTGGTGGAGAGGGCCTTTGGACTCCTCAAGACCCGGTTTCGGTGCTTGGACCACACTGGGGGCTCCCTGCAGTATGACCCGAAAAAGGTCATTGACATTATAATGGCATGTGCCGCGCGCCATTATGCAAAGGGTCCCCCGATATCTGGATTGCCCACCCTCTCCACCCTCCGATGAGGCAGACGATGCCTATGTGGGCCAGCCAAGTGCGTCTGGGCAAGCCGTGCGGGCAAATTTAATAGCCACACATTTTTCCTAATTTATTTTTTAGTTTAATTTGTGTAATTTTTTTTTGGTTGGTTTGGCTATGTTTAATTTCATTATGAAGTAAACAATAATGAATTTGTGCAACCCCCAAAAAAATCTATGTTTGAGTATTTATTTGTAGACCTTGGTTATTGTTTGTTTTGGTGCCAACTTGAACTCATATTTCTATATCCAAACACCACACACATGAGCTTGTTCAAACCAAAATGTTTACTACTTAGTAAAAGGTATATGTGAGACAAACAGAATCGGAGGTGAGTGCCCCTCACATACTTTGGGACCACACCTGTACATGCAATTATGTTCCATACATTTGTACACAAAGGAAATAGCACAAAATTAATCCCTCTCCTGCTTGCCCACATTTTCCACCGACACAGGTTGAAAGCAAACCTAGCTATGCCACATCTACACCTGTAAGTCAGTGGGCCACCCAAACAAGAACACCCAGTCCCAATCCAAATCCAGTACAATCACAGCCAGGGTCCAAGGTCTTAGATGTTAAGGCCAGAATGTCACCCAATCATGCCGCCAAACATGAGGAGCCACCACAAATGTTATTGTGGCCATGGCAGCCGCGCAACACCTTAAGTGGCCGATTCAGTGAGTCTTGGACTCTGGCATTGGCTACTGGGCTACCTCAGGCCTTGAATGAGCTATATGGTGGATAATCAAAAACAACCGAGCAAGAACAGCGCAAAATATGAGATTTTTAGGCCTCACCAGACAAGTCAATCCAGTGGGTAGGTATCGCAAAGATATGGACCAGATTCATGCCTAACACACCTTAATATGTGTGATGCCCATAGAACCCAGGTTGGGGCCCTTGGTGGGGGGGGGCCATAACATGGGCCTGTGTGGCATTCAGAATCTGCAACTGTTCCAAAATGTGTCTTTGGTTATTGTGCATTTCGGCCATGCCTGACCTTATTTCAGAAGTCAAGTTGGCCATGTGGCTGTTATGGGTCCTCAATTCAGTCAGCACGGCACTGAAGGTAGTATTTAGGGTCTCTAATTGGCCCCTAATATGCTCCTGATTTTGTTGGTTTTGGCGGCGAAAAAGGCGCCTCTCATGGTGCCATGCTGACTCCATCATCTGCACGCCCCTCCCCTGGGAAACTGGGCGACGTTGCTGAGTACGCCGCCCAATTCCCCGGGTTGTGGGGCATGCAGATGATGTTGCTCGAGGACCCCCAACAGCCACAGGTCTGCTCGCCAAATCCTCAGCAGCAGATCTGAAACTGGGGACTGGAGGGTCAGTCTCTGCATGCTGCCCACGATGTGCAGGCAGCATGCAGCCAGCTTCACTCTGCTGCTGTGGATTTGGCGGAGACACATTTTGGGACAGTTGCAGATTCTGTCCCAGGGGAAGAACTTCAGAATCTCCTATGAAGCTTCCATCTTCCTCCTGCTCCTGGATTTGCTCCATCAGTGTGTGGCTCTGTTGGGGACATGTAAAAAAAAACAGGTTCAGTGTGTGGAATACCTATAAAAACCACACAAGCAAAACATGGCAAGCTACATGCATACACAACAGCCTCAAAATACACTTACCGTAGACATCGGATCCTGGGTCCTATGCAGCGCGGAAGAAGACGGACGCGGTAACATGGCAGAGGAGTCCCCACTAGCTGAGGGATGATGCTGGCCTGCTTTAGAAGAAAAAGAGCGATTAATACACACAACTATGCATAGTTGATGTTTAAGAACACATATGGTAATCCAAGAAACGTGGCAAAGCAGTAAGGGCCCCTCCCACAACGTGGCCACTTGGCATTCCCTAGGAATCCCATTACATTAGTGCATGGATTGTTAAACCAGACTAGACACATTGGTCACGTGTCTAAAACCAAACATGCAAAGAATGGCTGATGTGTGAGTTGCAACATCCCTTTAAGGGGAGGAAGTTAACACACTAAGGTGGGAAAAAACACTTACAATATGATTCTGGTGGGGAACATTTGTATGGCATAAAACCTTCGTAGAAAACCATCTTAATCAGTTGTGCAACTAAACCAGCTCCAACCAAATTGACCAACAGGCAAAGATGTTATTGTGGCGTGTGCTTGTCAATTAATACATAGCACCCATTCCTTTTCTACACTTCGAAGTGACATATTTTTCACAAATTTCATTAAACATCATGTATGTGGATGTCAATTTGCACATTACCAGGCCACACCCATGACACTCCCTAGTCAAAGTGAGCACTCCTAACAAACCCACCCCCTAGAGCCATGTGCTTAGCTAGCCCTTGCTCCCACCCCCTACAGCCATGTGCTTAGCTAGCCCTTGCTCCCACCCCCTACAGCCATGTGCTTAGCTAGCCCTTGCTCCCACCCCCTACAGCCATGTGCTTAGCTAGCCCGTGCTGCGTATGTGTATGTTTCAATACATTTGTGTGGTCATTCAGACATTACTAACCTGCAGGAATTGGTGGGTTGTCGGTGTCCTGCTGGCCCGAGTGTCCCTCTAAGGCCACGGGATGTAATAAGGACAGCACCATCTCCTCAGCCGGTGTAAATCGCATTTTGGTTGGGAAACCTCCGCCAGTTGTTTCGCTGAAAAACATAGTAAGCATAATTAAGCGCACTGATGGACAGACAAGAATAATAAAAACCCAAACATTAGCTATGTACCTGTGCATCCGCCTTAGATTCTCTTTCTTCCGCACTGCATATTTTAGGTCCGAAATCTTCCGTTGAATCTGGTCCATATCTTTACGTTCCTCACCCGCTGCATTGACTTGCCTGGTGAGTTCTTCAAAAATCTCTGTTTTGCGCTGTTTACTGGTGTGTTTTGATCTTCTACCATATAGCTCATCAAAATGTAAGGTGAGCCCAGTAGCCAATGCCAGAGTTTGGGACTCAGCAAAACGGCCACCCAAGTGTCCTCTGCGCAAGTTGCGCCCTCTTCGGGGTGGTTGTGGCTCCTCACTGCTTGGTTGCAAATGGGGTGACATTCTGGCCTGGGGGGATGGAGGAGACCTCAAGGACTGGAGGCTGGCTGTTGATCTTACTGGACTTGGGAAGGGACTGGGTGTTCTTGGCTGGGTGGACCCTGAAGTTGCAGGTGTAGATGTGGCATAGGGTGAATGCATGCCAACCTGTGCCGGAGGATAATGTGGGCGAGCAAGAGAGGGTGTTGGCGAGCTTGAGCTGCTGCTGTGGGTCTGTGGGGCCTTGGAGGTGGTTGGCTGGGTCTGTGGGCCCTTGGAGGTGGTTGGCTAGGTCTGTGGGGCCTTGGGGGTGGTTTGCTTGGCCTTAGTTTTTGAGCCACGTGCGGGGGGGGAGGGGGCCGTTGGCCTTTGGCGGCTTTTCGGGCTTCTGGAGCGTGTTCTGGTTTGGCCCCTGCGGCGCCTTGGGCCCCTGCTGCGGCTTCTGGACCGGGAGGTGGTTCGGCCCCTGCGGCGCCTTGGTCCCCTGCTGCGGCTTCTGGACCGGGAGGTGGTTCGGCCCCTGCTGCGGCTTCTGGCTCGGTGTTTTTGGCCTTTGCCTATGGCCTTGGTGCCACGTGGGGGGGTGATGTGGGGCAGGGTGGGGTGGGGCTTCGTCCCCTCTTACCCATCTGTGGGCCATGAGTTTTAGCAGGCTTGGTTACCTTGCTCCTTGGTTGTGGTGGTGCTGCAACCTCCTTTTTTGCCGCAGCCTTGGTGGTAGCCCTTAGTCGGGCTTTAGGCTCTTGCGACCTTGTTTGCGGACCCTCGCACTGCTCAGCCTGCTTGCTCTGCTTCTTTGCTGGAAGTTTTCTTTTGGGTGCCATTTTGTGTGGACTCTCAAAGAGAATGAGCTGTGTGTGCAGGGACCTTTAAATAAGGTCTCCGGCGTGTGACGCCTACGCGTTCGCTTACGCGCACGTCCGGCCGTTCGCACGGCCGTGCGAAACCCGGAAACCGCTGGGGCCGTGCTTATCTGCTGCCTAGAAGAAGAAGAAAGATGGCGCCCACTATCTTCACCCGCCAACAAGAAGAGATAATCATGCTTGTAAGTGTCTTTTAACGACTTTGCTTGGATTGTTAATTGTTGCTCTACATGTTAATATTTTTGTTAAAGCTTTGGTTCGACTACATGCACAACCAAGCGCACGCCACACACGTGCCAAACGACAGTGCTGCCATATTTGAAAGTTAACTTAGCCTAAAAGTGTGTGTGTGTATGTGTTCATGTGATTGAACCAAATAATGTATTGTTGCCTCTTCTACATATGCATTTCTGAGTTCTTGCTATGTTTGTTTTTTGTTTTGCAGACCATGCTGGAGCGCAGGTACGACTACCTGCCCAACTCGTTTGCCAAACGAAACGTCGCCCTGGAGATCATCTCGGAGATACAACACCAGACCGACACCACCTTCACCCACACACAGATCATGCAGCATTGGTCGGACCTGAAGCGACTGCACATGCCCCGGGTGCGGAGGTTTTTTGGAATCCATTTCCCAAGTAAGTACATAGCGCTTGCATGCAAGATGTAACTAGGACAGAATTTAGGCCTTTTATTTATAATGCCTTCTCTTTTGTAGTGTTGGAAATGGATTACAGAATTCGCCGCACCCGGAGGCGCACAGGCCGACCAGTGCTGCATGATTCTGCAGCTGGGAGTGAAGGTGGTGGATCTCCAGGGCGACGGGCCGACCCCTCCTCTGTGGCCTCCTCAGACCAGCCCCTGGACCTTACCACAGAGGAGGGCGGCACAGCGTGGGCAGGCAGTCGTACCCTGCCACGCATGTGGGATCCTCTGGTATGTCACTCTTCATGTCTACACCCAAACATATAATTGCTAGCTCCTGATATCACCAAACTGAATCCTTTATTCTGTATTTGTAGATGTTTCGGTTGCGGGTGAAGTAGTGGGTGAGGAGGCAGCAGATAGGAGCCCACAAGACCCTGGAGAAGGTGAGTGATGTGACCCAGACTTAGCTAAAAACATTTGAGGACTGCGGAATCAGACATCCAAACTAACCATTTGGGCCATGTTTCTACAGGCACTTCTTCACAGCAGAGCCAGGAACCAGGACCTCAGGGTGTTGTCCCCAACGAGCCATCTCTCGGCCACCAACCAAGTAAGTAGTCATGGCATTATAGAGATTTCTGTCTAAATTCCCATGAACACCAAAACACATAATGCCCTAGTCAATGCCAATATAAGAGGGACCTGTGGCCACTGAATTAGCTTAATTAGTTGCCCAACTGTCCTGTGGCCACTGAATTAGCTTAATTAGTTGGCCAACTGTCCTGTGTCCACTGAATTAGCTTAATTAGTTGCCCAACTGTCCTGTGGCCACTTAATTAGCTTAATTAGTTGCCCAACTGTCCTGTGGCCACTTAATTAGCTTAATTAGTTGCCCAACTGTCCTGTGGCCACTTAATTAGCTTAATTAGTTGCCCAGCTGTCCTGTGGCCACTGAATTAGCTTAATTAGTTGCCCAACTGTCCTGTGGCCACTTAATTAGCTTAATGACCTGTGGCCACTTCCTAACCTTAATTCCTGTCATTAATGACATCTGGGCATTATAGTTAATTTGTTTATTAAAATACATTAAATCCACAGGTGAGAAACATGTATTGTTCTCCGAATAATTTGTTTTTCTGATTTTTTGGCAGGGACCACAAGACAGCGACTTGCTGATATGAATCGGAGGGTCCTTGAGTTGGTGGCCGATCTGCAGGCGATGCGGGACACGTTGGGGACAACAGAAGAGGAAGACTAGTGTCCTGGTTCCTGGCCCTGTAGATTTGTAAATAGTTTGATTTGTACATAGTTTTATTGGTTAAACACCAAAGTTTTTTGTATATAGTTTTATTGTTTTAAAAAAAGTTTTTATTGTATATAGTTTTTAAAGTTTTAAAAAAAAACTTATTGTATATATTTTTAATAAGCAACAAACAATTTGTATATAGTTTTTAATTTTTTAGGGCCAAAGTTGGCCAAAAAATGTTTAGAACAAATGGCAATTGACCAATAAATACCAAAAAAACAAAAAAAATGTTGTCCCATTTATTTGCACACATACATTTAACAAAAACAAGGGGACAATGACATATTTGAAAATCAAGATTGTGATGTCCGTGAAGTGATTTGGGTAAGTTTTAGGGACCTAAGATGGAAGAAGAAACAAGGCGCTAAGTGATTTGGGTAAGTTTTAGGGACCTAAAATGGAAGAAGAAACAAGGCGCTAAGTGATTTGGGTAAGTTTTAGGGTGTGAAAATGGAAGAAGAAACAAAGCGCTAAGTGATTTGGGTAAGTTTTAGGGACCTAAAATGGAAGAAGAAACAAAGCGCTAAGTGATTTGGGTAAGTTTTAGGGACCTAAAATGGAAGAAGAAACAAGGCGCTAAGTGATTTGGGTAAGTTTTAGGGTGTGAAAATGGAAGAAGAAACAAGGCGCTAAGTGATTTGGGTAAGTTTTAGGGTGTGAAAATGGAAGAAGAAACAAGGCGCTAAGTGATTTGGGTAAGTTTTAGGGACCTAAAATGGAAGAAGAAACAAAGCGCTAAGTGATTTGGGTAAGTTTTAGGGTGTGAAAATGGAAGAAGAAACAAGGCGCTAAGTGATTTGGGTAAGTTTTAGGGACCTAAAATGGAAGAAGAAACAAGGCGCTAAGTGATTTGGGTAAGTTTTAGGGTGTGAAAATGGAAGAAGAAACAAGGCGCTAAGTGATTTGGGTAAGTTTTAGGGTGTGAAAATGGAAGAAGAAACAAAGCGCGAAGTGGTTAGGGTGAGCTTTAAGGGACCTCAAGGGAAAAGGCAGGATAGCGCTAAGTGGTTAGGGTGAGCTTTAAGGGACCTCAAGGGAAAAGGCAGGATAGTGCGAAGTGGTTAGGGTGAGCTTTAAGGGACCTCAAGGGAAAAGGCAGGATAGCGCTAAGTGGTTAGGGTGAGCTTTAAGGGACCTAAAGGGAAAAGGCAGGAGAGCGCTAAGTGGTTAGGGTGAGTTTTAAGGGGCCTCAAGGGAAAAGGCAGGATAGCGCTAAGTGGTTAGGGTGAGTTTAGTGATGGAAGTGAAATTATGTAGGCGAGCACTTTAATGAGAGAAGTTTTAGTGCGCAGGCGCAATATCGTAAGAATTTCGTCTGGACAGATACTTTAGGAAAAAATGAAGCAGGATGTAGCGGGAAAATGATAGGATTCGTGTGAGGATACGATGGGAAAAGGGCAAAAACGAAAGGCTACGTTGGTAGTTGTGAAAAATGAATCTGAACATTTTCGATGGAAAATGACAGCCTCGTCTGCGTACTCTGGCATACGAGCGCACGGACGCGCTACGGAAGGTTTACGAAGCATGCATAGAATCGCTCGAACGCTCATGCGAGAGCGGGAAATTTTGAAAATGTTACGACGTCGGCACCAAAACGAAAGTTTTTTTGTGTCTCTCTGAATCGAGCCTTATGTGTGTGTCCTGTTTTGATAAGTATGGTGTGGAGAGTCGATCTCACTGAGCTGGCGCTACCTTTCACTCGCTGCAGCACTGTACCGGTGTTAGAGCGCCCAACATACATCACATTCATCAATGCCGGCCAGGTTACTAGAGCGACCAATCTGACCAATCATGTCTTGGCCCTTGATTTGTGATTTGTGCTGTGATTTTTCTGGAACAAAAAGGGACTATCGCAAAATGTTCCCACAAAGTTGGAAACATACAACATTTTAACACAGACCTGGGCATTGTACGGCTCGCGGGCCCTTTGATAGGCTCTTACCGGCCCAGCGAGCTGGCTCAAGCTTGCACACATGGTTAAATGATATTCACTGCACTGTCAGCAGGCTCCAGTCACATCATTGGAAAAAACACAAGCACATGGCTAATTGAAATTCAGTTCACTGTGTAAAGGTCACAAACTGAAGACCAATCAGGGCTTCTTAATGTTAAAGCCTGCCTGTCCTAGCCTGTCAAGCCGCCTGCCTGTGAATGGAAACAACATCGCTGTGTCCAGGCTGATGCAGAGGAAGTCATAGCAACATGATAAAATATTATGAGTTAAAACGGAAAAGTTACATAAAAACCTACATATTATAAACAAAGTAACTGGTGTTACACTGCAAATATAACTTTACATTTAACCTGTGAAGCATCCTGTTTGAGGCAAGGAATGCACAAAAGCCTGCGCATGGGAGGAGTGGGGAGCCGGCTGCACTGTAAGCTGTGCAAGTCGCCACCCACTGACTCTACAAGGCGTTGGAACGAGGATGGTTGGGAGTTTGTTTTTTCAATTTCAGGAAAGATTCGGTCAGCAGGAACCCCCAAAATTCCGTTTCGGGCTGAATCAAATTTTTCCTGATATTCGTAATGAATTTGGTTTCTGACGAACCAGTTTGCTCATCCCTAATACTTACCTTCCTCATTCCATGGCTGCTCCAGTGACTGCCCAGTCTTGCTGGGCCCTGTGGTGCGTCGCTTTGGTGGTGGGGCGGGTTGCAGGCTGCTTGCCTGCGCACTTGCTCCTCCATCGTCTGATTGGTCACTTCGCCTGATGGCCTGTCCAATGGCGAGGTGGCTCTGGGTGGCCCTGGGGTGATGTGAGGGGGCAGGGCAGTCTCCTCCTCACTCCACCCTCAGGCCCTCCATGGGGGGGGGGGGAGAGGCAGGAGCTGTGCTAGTGCAGTGAAAATAAATAGTTCTGGCAAGCATGTCCCAGTGTCCCGGGCTCCTGCAACCCCTGCCAACAGGTATGTAGTGCGTCGCCCGGGGGAGAGGGGGGAACAGCCAGGCACTGGAAAGAGAAGCCATATTGCAGGTTGCTCTGGGCCCCGCTGTTACATAGCCACAGGGGGCAGGATGCTTTGCCCCCCCAAGCAGCAGCCATGGGCCAGGATGCTGGCAGCAGCATGGCCCTTTGGCTGCTGTACAGGTTGCCCCATAGCAGCCTGGCCCCTGTGGCTATGTAACAGTGGGGCCCACAGCAACCTGCAATACGGCCTCTCCTTTCAGTGCAGCAATCATGGGACCAGACTGCCATGGGGCCACCCTCGCAGCAGCCATGTTTCTGCACAGGGGGCCCCATAGCAGCCTGGCACCTGTGGCTTTATAATGGTGGGCTGCCGGACACTGCGGCTACCTTGAAGGAGGGGCCCTATAGCAGACTGCTGTGGCCCCCCACTGTTATTTGGCAAAGGGGGTCAGTCTACTATGGAGTCCCCTGTTCAGCAACCAAGGGGGCCTGGTTGCTATGGAACCCCTATGCAGCAGCAGCTTTGGGGCTACAGTACAAAGCAGCAAAAAAGAGAAGGTAGGCAGAAAGGATAGAACAAAAATGAAGAGATGGAAAAGGAGGAAGAAAAGGAAAAAAAGTAAAGAAGGAAGGAAAAAAGAGAGAGAGGGGAAAGAGAGCAAGCAAAAGATGGTAGGAAAGAAAAAAAGAGGGAGGGGAAGAGACAGGAAATAAAGAGTGAAGAAAGGAAGGGTAAAATGAAGGGGGAGGAAAGGAAGGGAGGACGGATGAAAGGAAAAGTAGAAAATAAGGAAGGAAAAAAGAAGAAAGCAGGAAGGAAGGAAAGATAAGCACGGTAGAGGGAATGGAAGAGAATGAAGGATGGAAGAGAGAAAAGAAGGAACGAAAGCAGGGGAGGAAGGAATAGATGGGAGGAAGAAAGAGAAGGTAGTTGTGATGGATGGAAAGGAAAAAAGAAGACAAGAGGAAGGAAAGAATGTAGGAAAATGAATGGAATAAAAGAAAGAACAAAGCGAGGGGTAAGGAAGAAGAGAAAGAAAGACAAATGAATGAAGAAAATTCATACAGACAAATAAACATAGATAGAAGTTCTGCATAGCGTTAAATGCTGGCACACATTGTGAGACGTTTTACTGCCCCAGGGTGGGTTCCTCTTTAAAGAGGAACAAAACCCAGGATTTTAACTTGGGTTTTGTTCCGTCTGTAAAAACTCACCCTTCCCTGGTACTATGGTGCATGTGTGGGCTCTCATCCAATCAGAGCCATTTGCCGTGCATATTTAATGCTCCTCAAACCCTGCTGGATCGGCCCCAGAATCTTATAGATCCCCTCCCCGCGGGGGATGCCCTGCTGTGTGAAACCCCCCAGGTCGCCCATAAACTCACTTTCATTCCCGGTTCAACGGCGGTTCCGCGCTGCGGCCGCATCCCCGCTATACCTCTAAGCAGGGTGCGTGCCCACGCCGACCATTTGTGAATGAGCCTGAGTTCAGCCTTTTGGCCCAGCCCTCCACAATATTTTTAGTTTCTCATGTGGCCCCATGGAAAAAATAATTGCCCACCCTTGTTCTTAACAATGTATTGTTTTAAAAACACATTTTTTTTCTATTTTTTTCTTAATGCATAATATATTTTTTCTTCTTTTTTTTGTTAATGCATATTATGTTTTCTTAATGCATTGTATATTTATGTTTTTTTTGTTTTCTTATTTTTTTTATTTCTTGTTTTTTTGGATATTAGTTTCAGATGTGTTTTTTGTGTTTGTGTAGAGTTAGACAATAATAATCTAAAGAAATACAACACACAAATGTAAGTCAAAAACTATAAAGATTTATTTAAATTTTAAAAAACAGGCCAACATGGCCAAATATTGTAACAGCTGTACAGCGGAACCCTAATTCCCCCCACCCTATCGCTGATTCTTCAACTCCAGCAGCATTTTTCGGGATCTCCGCACATACTGACACAGTCTGTGTGCAAGCTGTTGGAAAGAAAGAACACATCTCAAAATATACAGTATATACCTTGTTAGTTTAAAGATTATTCATTCAAAACCTTAGAAACCTTACACAACAGGGAAATCTTTAAAAATAATAGATGGCTAAAAAAAACAAACCTGTGTATCCATTCTACATAACCACCCTAGTCTAACATCATAAACTACATAACCTAACCAAATAAGGCCTACTTGACCACCAGAAGAATGTACTTCATGTAGTGGTCAATTACTCCTGAGGCAATATGATCTAAATACATTCACCTTTTAAATGTAAATAATGATTGGATATAATAATTAGTGAATGGAAAGTTACAATAGAAGCAGGAATTTAAACCCACCACATAAACTGTTGCTGCCTTTATCATGTAGGTTCAAGTAAAATTAGCAGGGGCACCAAACTAGCATGCTTACATTCAATTATGAATGATGATTACAAAAAGAGAAAAAACACAACAGAAGTAATACTACTTTGGCTACCACATGATCACGCCACATAATCTTTTGAAGTAGGGGTACACCAGAAAAGTGGCTACTGTGATAGACGCCACATGTTCACTTCACAACAATATCAGGTTTCATATATTCTTAAAATAATATAGGCATAAAACACTATATGCATATACCTTATTATTCAAACTGGAGCAATTCTTACCTCGACTATGCCTGAGTGCCACATCCGCAGCATATGTGGAGGAGGTGTAGGCTCTATGATGCCCTGAAAAACATTTAGAAATGGAAAGAAACATTGTTATAACAATGTAAGACTGGAACTACAAAGCCAAACTAAGAGGTCCACTCACCAGGGTATGAGCTGCTGCTGGTATCCCAGGGAGGGCTATGAGGTGAAGGCGTGGTGCGTCCGCTCCTCACAATGGGCCCACCAGAGCCCAAACCCGAGGGGCCACCCTCCTCCCTCTCACTCCCTGATCCTTCAGGGACTGTGGTGGAGTCCCTTGCCTCCTCCCCACTGGGACTACCCACTTGAATGTGGCCACAGGGGGTTTGGGACTCCGCTGAGTCCGACTGTGAGGAGCTGAGGCTCCATACTGCTGTCACCCCAGCAGCACTCTCCACTGGGGCGTCATCTCCTTCCTCCTCTGGGTCCTCGATGTGGGATCGGCGAGAGGGACCCTCCCCCGCAGACTCATCCGACCCAACGACATGTCTGCGGGGGAGGATACCCAGGGGAGCACGCTTATCTGTAGAGAGGCAAAATAACATTGTTATAACATTGTGACATTTTTTGGTCCACTTCCCCGGGGCACCCCCAATCGTGGTGCCCCGGGGAAGTGGATATGTGAAACCCCCCAGATCTCCCGATAAAACTCACCTCACCCCGCTCCTACGGCGCATGTGCGGCCGCTCGTCCAATCTGCGCGCTCGGAGCCGCTGAGCTATGTGTGTCAAAGTGACGTCTTAGCTCAGCGGCTCCAAGCATGCTGGAGGCTGCATCTCGCGCTTCCCTCTAACAGACAGCACTCCCGTGCCAGCCATTCACAAATGGCCGGCGCAGGCATGCGCCCTGCTAGAGAGAAGTGCGGGATGCGGCTGCGACCCGCGCATGCGCCATGGGACCGAGATTCAGGTAAGGTTTGCGGGCGTCCTGGGGGTTTTCACACAGCAGGGCATCCCGATTTTGGGTTGTGGGGAGGGATTGGATCGGCCCGAGAATCTTATACATTCCTGGGCCAATCCTGCTGGGTGTTGGTCCACTTTAAAGAGAAGAAATAGAACGTACATTGAAATGTATGGGAAAGCGACAGGTAGCGACAGGTAATACCTGGCACTCTGGAAGCCACAGCGCCGCTGGATACGCTGAGCTGTCTGTGATGATGAATCGGTCGCTACATGACGCTGTAAGAGGCGCACACCAAAATCGCCTTTATAAATGTGATATTGCGTACAGTGCCCGGCGTTCACAAGACGCTACCTGCCGCTTACAAGGCACTACCTGGCGCTATCTCTTGATGAATAAACCCCTTCGTTTTTGCTTTCCAAATTACACATTGTTAAGCAAAAGAAGCCATTAAAATCAATTTTAATAACCCCCCAAAAATTAATTTCATGACATCTCAGACCTGTGTTTCAAATATTCACAAGTCACAATGCAAGTTCTGTACAAATAAATATTTTTAATATTAATTATGAGCATTAAACATTGCAATCCAGTTCTGCCCATTGTGCTCTATGGGATTCTGATCTACAATACCAGGTTTCATCTGGTGCTGCATCAACCAGAGCGCCCGATGCTGCAACCTTTTCGGCGCTAGTGTTAAATAAGACTCCACCTGGCAACCCCTTAGATCGGATACTGATTGCGACTGTGGCCAAAAATTGGTGCTGTGGGGGTCACTGACGCTTCTTAAATAAGGATCAAAAGCTTTATTCAACAGCGCACCAGAATGAATCCTCTGCATGGCAGGTAAGCAAATGCTGATTTGTTTTTGCACTTGGGTTAGACAATCACGTGTTTGGGGGTGTGCCATGAAATACTGAACTTAGCGCCAAACACCTAATGGCAATTTAGATGGAGCGATTATCGAGAGAGAAAACACTAAAGTGATTGCCATTTAGCGATAATCACTCCGTGAAAACGCGAATCAAGTGATGAACAAGAATTGATTAATTGGTCCGTTGTCGTATCGTTTTGGCTGACCAAAAATGTCTTGTTTATCGCTTGATGGTTGGATTGTGGAAACAAAAAAATGTGTTTTGCAATGAGAACGAGCGACATGAGAGATTGCATTAGCGATTGACCAACAAACCTTCAGCCTTGCTCAGTCGCAAAAGATTTGTATGCCTGTTAACTTGCTGAACGAACAGGCCAATTTATCTGCTCGTGTAAACCCAACATAAAGCCAGCTCTGGAAGTAAGTAAGGAACATTAAACATTAAGTAAGGAAGTAGGCATGACTGTCTTGGAGCTAATGACAACCAAAACTACAGTTATTCTTTTTTTTGTCCTGACCAGATATAACTCCCCCTAGAGAAAAGAGAAGATGTTTTTGCTGGGTTTTAATTTTGTCTTTCAGCCAAAATGACAATGTAACATAATGGAAAAAAGCCTCATGCCATACAAAAGAGCTGCCACAAAGTACAAACTCGCTTTACAATATCGTACATATGTGCTACAAAGCAGGGCACCTTTGTTTAATCTAGGTATTTGTCCAGCTAAATTTTGGGTACATTTAGAAAGCATTACACGTACACGACGGACAAGCGACGGATAAGCTGCCGCCGCCTCTCGTGCGCCCGCCTGTCATTCACAAACGGCCGGCGCGGGTGCACGTCCTGCTAGAGGGACGCGCGGGAGGCGGCGGCGGGAACTTGTCCGTCGCTTGTCCGTCGCCGATAAGGTACGTTTTTAGGGGCTTTCTGGGGGGTTTCACACAGCGGGGCATCCCGATTTTGGATGCCCCGCGGGGAGGGAGCTGATCGGCCCGGGAATCTTATAGATTCCCGGGCCGATCAGGGGTGGGTGTTGGTCCACTTTAATACTTATGGGATTAAGCTGTGTCAATGAAAGAATGACATACATGGTAAAACATACCATGAGTGTAAAACACCTAATGAGTGTACAGTATAAAGGATAATAGAGGGGACAAAGGGGAAGGACCACAAGTGCTCTAATTTTTTGTGGAAAAAGTTTTGTGGAATGTGTCCTGTGAAGTGGCACCAGAATTTGATGTTATGGGGTGAATAAATTAAACCAAGTATTATGCTTGTCTAAATAAGGAGGATTTGGGGGCACTTTTGAAAGGAGGTTTGGAGAGCAGCAAGTTAAGCAAGGGAGGGGCATTCCCGATAAGTGAAGGGGCAGGTAAGAAGTCTTGGATGCAGGAGTCAGATGTAGAGCATTTAAAACTCATTGTATGTTTCAACAATAATTGGCAAATTAAAGTGATAATGAATAAATCATGGGATTGGAGGTGGTCACTTTGCATTAAAGTTCTTAGTCACTAATGAGAATAGCCTAACTAAACTAGACTTCAGCCAAAAACATAGTGGGGATAGTGAGGGATAGTGAGGGGAAGGTTCCGAGGCATTTTAAATCTTGTAATGTTCTTTTTGCTGTCTATGGGCCTTATTTATCACGGGCTAGCGCCAGGTAGTGTCTGACGAGCGCCAGGTACCGCCAGCTATCGGCGGCTACCGACTCAAGTACGCCCGGCGGCGGTCACAATGACGCATTTATCAAGCTAAATGAGGCTAGCGCCGGCGAGAGCGACGGCTAGCGCGGGATTCATCATGAAGCCGCCTGGAACGAACAGCGCCGCTGCAAATTCCTTCACAGCGCCAGGTATGACCTGTCGCTCCCTGGCATTGTCCAATGCAATGTTTAATTAATCATAATTAATTGGTATTATATCTTTTTTTTTTTTTAATGTCAAAAATTCTGAGCCCACTTCTGCAATGTTAGGTTTTTTTTTTAAGTAAAAAAAAATAAAAAAAAAAATTTGTGCAGAAATGATCTTACAGGTCTGATATTAATATATTCATATTACCAAATGATTCCAAAAACATGTATAACGTTACAATCCAAAAATATGGTTGTTTAGGGGTTAAAAACTAGTTAACACCCATCGCCGCCAGCGCACTGGGGTTTAAACAAGGAATGGACAGCGCCAGCAAATTCGGAGCGCCATTTTTTAATGAATATGAAGCAAGCCGTTCGCTCTGGCCATTCGTTGTCAGGCGCTCACATACAACGCTGAACCTGTGAAACAGCGACCCCTAAGCCCGTATTCAACATTACCGCACACCGACTGAGTCGCTGTCATCAAGCAAACGCCGGCCAAGCACAGCGAATACTGGCTGGCGCTGTAAAAATCATGCTACAGTCGCTCATCTGTCGCTACCTGGCGCTATTAATGAATCGGCCTCCCCGACACTGTTGGGGAGATTTAGGACCTTATTTAAGAAAAGCTAGCACTTATCAATGACGCTCTGGCTGTTGTGTCCGATTTATGACACTATAATACTGTAGTGTCTAAAAGGCTGCCATTTCGCTTTTACATGTAAAATACGGTTTCAAGCACAACTGTTGTCTAATACTTGTGCTATTCATCTCTGCTCTGCACTTTCCTACCAGTCTTTTGTGGAAAGTTAAATGGTGCTTCTGCCATCAGCGCACACATGAGCACACATGCTGCTGTTTCTCGTCAGAAATCCAGTACAGTTGGTATGTGTTTTGGCATTCCCAACTGGTGCAGGGTGTCTCACATTAGCATTTATGTGAGCACTATTCCGGTGTTAAATGTGCCATAGTTATTCTTGCATGCCATTTTGTTGGCACTACGGTTTCAATGGTCTTGCTTAAGTTCTGATTTTTTCAATGCTGCCCTCATGTCTGTAATGATTTGTATTCTATATCTATTATTTATTTTATTGGTGTTGTTTTATAAGGTAGTTTGTGTCCGTGCTCTTTGTGGCTCCTGGTTTGCGCTACTTCCAGTCTGACCCTAATTCTATTCCCTGCTTTCTGATTCTGGTGCATAATTGCATTTTTCTTTTCATGTTGGCCTTTCTTGTGCAGTGTAGCTCAATTTTCCGTCTTATTTTGTGCTGCTTGTTTTAAAGCTGTGTTTTTATGATTTCGCTATTGTTTTGGGTTGTGATTGAAACTTCTGGTTTTCAGCCTCAGCGCTATACAGCAGCCATGTCCCTTTCCTACCAGCGTGTGGAGGCCATTGTCCATGACCAATTTGTCAAGTAAGCTACTGTATGTTTGTTCTGTGTGTGTTGTACTGTATTTGTTGTTGTTTGTCTTGTTTGTTTTGTGCTTCCTAAAGGTTTGTGTATGTCCATTCGCTGCTTTCGCCGGTCCCCTCAAGAGTTTTTTTGTTCATTGCCTGTTCTATTTGCATTTTCTCCTGCTGTATTTTCTTTGTTAGCTTTTCTCTTCTTTTTGCATCTTTTTATTTATTGAGGTTTATTTTTGCTTTGTTTCCCTTTGTTCTCCTTTTAGTTTGTTAGTTGTTTTTTAAATTTTTTTAATTTTTATTATTTTTTTTAAATCTAAGTTTGCCCTTTTGTTTTTTATTTGTTTTGGGGGATTTTTTCAAATACTCCTGTTTGCTGGTTTTATTATTTTGGTTGAAATGTGACTGTTTGAATTGTGGTTTTTGATTCATTTCAGTGCTGTCAATGTGATACCATGTTACTAACATTGTACTCTAATGTTTGCTCCTTTTTTTGCTTTTCGTGTAGATGATGCTCCAGCAGGAGTATGATTATGCCAGGGAAAACTTCCGGAAGGGGAACATGGTGAATGGTGGCTGGTGCTATCCTTTGGCGCTTTAGGGTCACCGTGGACCTGAAGGACATAAGACAGCAGTGGTGGAACTTGAAGTGGGGTAACCCTGAGTATATGTACCGGATCCTTGATGTACACTGCCCCAGTAAGTATGTTTTGATTTTTCCTTGCTGTAAATCCTCACTCTAAAATTGCCTCAACCCCAAATGCTGTTTTTTCTTCTTATTTTTCTTAGCTAAGCGTCCACCCTGCTGCAACTATTGGTAGGATGTCCTCCCTCGTCCCATACCCAATGTCTCCCAAATACAGTTGGGGGAGGAGTCATCTGACCCAGAAGAGGCGGTGGACCCAGGAGTTGGCCAGGGAGTAGGAGGAATTGGTGGAGCCTGCATCGGAGGAGGTGAGGAGTGAGGCTGTGAAGGAGGTGCCAGACCCTCAGGTTGGGGGTCTGGGAGAGGAGGCAGAAGAATACTACTACTCCAAAGTTTCAGTCATGATGCCTTGGAGGAGGATCTGCCCACTGAGTCAGCCTTGCCCTCACCCCTTCAGCCAGAAGCTTCACTGGCTTCTTCCCCTCTCAGTCCTCCCTAGATGCAGCCCAGCATTTCAGCTGCTGGTGACTTGGATAAATTTAGTCCTTCATTTATGTGCATTGTTTAACATACAAATGGGTTTCTCATGTGTGTCTGTTTGTCTCTTTATTTTTATTACAGGTCATCAAAAGAGCAGAGACATCACCCCCCTTCTGGATGTTACACTTGCCAGATGTTACACCCAGCCTAAATGCAATGTTGAATCATCCCTGTTACCAAGTCTGTTTTGCCTTACTTACCGGTAGCTTGGTTTTTGTGTTTTTCCTCCTAGTGAAATCATCTGACCCTCTTCCCTCAGCTTCATCCTCATGGGTCCAACAACATTTGCCTGGCCCATAACCATGATGTGGAGTACCACTATGGCATGTTCATATGTTTGTTTGTGTATATGATTGTTTGAGTTTGTCTGAGAAATTGCATACCTATTTTTGGATGATCATCCATTGTTGGGCCCTGCTTTCTTACTTCAAGGTGAAGCCTATGCCACTGTGTGTGTTTGTGTTCCTAATTTTGGCTAAGCCATTAGACCTTGTTGCATTCCACCATTGTGTTTAGGGACCCTTACCTGGCTAGTTTGCAAACATGCTCCTGAGCCAAACCAGTCACACAGTGTGTCTGTTGTTGGAGGACCCAAGTAGGACCATCTTTTGCTTTGCTTTGGCATCACTTTTTTGCATGTGTCTAATTACATTTAACTCTAACCCAGTAATGTGTGGCAGCACTATGTATGTTCCAAACAAATGGAGGCATGCAGTGCTTAGTTTTCAGTACAAGCAGTGGCCTATTCCTTGCTATGTGTTCCTGGGTAATCCTTGACTGTCTTGGGTTCATGAGCGCTGGTTTGCTTATTCAGACAGGAGTCTGCGTGCTTTGTGAGGGCCCTCCTCTTCCCTTGCTGATACACAGCTGGGTCAGACTGCTAAAGTCCCAATTCAAATTAACAGTCAAAGTGAAGTCCCCGACACACATGCCAAGGAGCCAACCATTTAAACTGTTTAACACACCACCTAGATGTTTGTACTTTGTGCTCCTTGTTTTGGGTACACGCAAGCCAACTAAGTGGGTAACCTTAAACCATCCTCATCTGTACAAATCCCCAAACTAGAGACCATAACCACACCAGGTTCACGATTAGCCATTTTAACTAAAAATGTTTCGGTTTCTAACACATGGTGTGTGTGTCTTCTTTGTGATGCCTGTGATATTTTGAGAGGGGAGGGAAGATTGGTGTGTCCAAACATATTTCAACCATGGAACGGAACACAATAGCACATCTGTAGATAGACAACGATTTAATCCAGGTGACATTGCACATTAAATAGACTAATATGTCTTGGGACTAGGAAAATTACCACTGGTGAACCTGATGTCGTAGTTGGGACACCAGAATCCACCAGAACATCCTCAGATGGTAAATCTAAAGCAGGGGTTCCAGTTGAAGGCAAAGACCCCTCCTCAGCCTTCAAAGGAGAACAGTGAAGAATGCAAAGTGAAGATATGTGCTAGCAATTAAACCACAACCAAAAATCATCGAAACCCAAGACCACAGCATTGATGCAGGGAAGAACAAAAGTGTGGAGAGCTTACCAACAAAAAAAAATCTAATGTTGATGTGTGTTGTTCAGGCCTGCACAGACTAAACCAAACTGTCACCCCTTATCATCCTCCAGTGGATTGGACTGCTGCTGGTCACCATCAGGGGAATCTCAACTAATACAGAGCTGTGGGAGCAAACCAAAAAGACATTAGAAAGGCATTAAAAAGGCACATAACTTGTGGATGAGCAAGGCAACACTATTACTAAACTGGACAGACAAAACAACAAATGAGATGACACAATACACCAACATGTACAATGTCTGGGAGTTGTCTGTGGCCAAATATTGTATGTTCTGCCTAAGTTGCCAAACACAACCAATGCTATCTTGAAGTAATCTGGATGTTCCACACAAACCTGCAAACTCCTCTATACCCTGCTTCATTGCAAGAATGTCAAAGGGTGCACCAACCACTACAGGAAACAGAAAGAAAACATGAGTGTGTGTGTGTTGGCACATTATAACAGTGCCTATGTCAGGTTCGTAATACACATTGGAAAGTGAGTGACATGTGTGCACTTACATAGAGCATCCACTTGGCTTGGTCCGGCTAAGGCAGCAGTAGTGTAGCCTCCATGACTGGGGCCTGCAAATGCTGCCAGCTTGTGACCGAATCTCATGACTGCGGCCAGCTTAGGAGTCCAGAGGGGTATCCTCATCTGATTCGGAACCCGTGAGGCTGACTTGCCACAACACTGGTTGCTGAGTTGGATGGTGGGCCACTTGGCAAAACAGATCCAACTACCCCAGACCTGGAGGAACCCCAGTGAGCGTTCACCTCACTCTGAGAGGCACTCAAATGAGGGGAATGTCCGGGGCCTGTGAGTAACATCTGTCACACGGCAAGTTGAAGGTCTAGGTAAATGAAAAAAGAACAATGTTCAAAGAACAGCAAGCTTGTCCTGAATTTTTCAGCAATTTCTATGTGTTTGGCTACAGGTGCAGGGCGTTTCCCCAAAGCAATCAATCCAAACCCAAGAGGAATTAGCACTCACAATGACGCAGCTGTGCGTGTTTTATGCCTGCAGCTGGAATAACGCACAGCGTATTCATGGGCATGTTGTCACAGCTGCATGTCACATGCAGTTTTCATTAGCATGAACACTTTACAATGTTAGGTAGCGTGGGTGAAAACAAATGTGTGACTCTCACACACATGTTTGAGTAGTGGTTGTTTTTGGCGTGTGCATCCAGCATGTGAATTTTTGTGGTTGTTAATAGTATTTTTTTGATTGACCTTTCAGTAGTTTGTTTATGCTTTGTGAAGGTGTGTAGATGGTGATTGTCGGTGTATGTGTCTGTGGTGTTTGCCAGCTCAATATTTTGTGTGTATTGTATTGGCTGTTGTGTGTGTCTGTGGAGTTTGGATGGTCAGTAGTTGTTGTGTGCATTGTGCAGGTGTGTGTTGGGCTTGTGGGTGTGTGTGTTTGTGAAGTGAGAATGGAGAGGAGCATGACTGTGGCTTGATGTTGCAGTTTGTGTTGAACAGCTGCCGTGGGGGTAGAAAATGAAGCTGGCCTCAGTCAGGGTTTTCCACAAGACTGAGTGTGGAGGACTTAAGTGACGAGGAAATCAGCAGCAGTTTCCACCTCCATTATGCCACACTGTTGTCCCTCTATGACCAGATTCGGCACAAAATTGACCCAGCTACTGGTCCCAGCAAGTCAGTACTAGGCATGGCACGACTTTGTGCCTCTTTCACTATAGTAGCAAGGGGCCTTTTCCAAGCTACAGTGGCTCTATTAAGTTGCATAAGCGTGCCTATGATGTCCTGCATCTTCTATGAGATAATCTTGGCTATATGTGACCTAATCTCAACTTCCCAAACAGGGAAACAAAATCATTAAAAATTCCCAACAGATGAGGTCCACCACATAAAGCTGGAATTTTATCGCATGGCAGGAATTCCCAATCAATGTGACACATATCCCATTCCGACCCCCATGAGGCAAAGAGTTGTTAAAAAAAAAGGTGGTGTGCGATCACGGAATGCGGCTGCGTGTGGTGTGTTCAGGCTTCCCTAGCTCATGCCATGACACATATGTCTACCGGTAATCTGCACTGCACAACATATTTAAGAAGCAGGAAATGCCTGTGGTTTGGCAACTGGGTAAGTAAAGCCGCAAGGTGGAACCATGACAATCCCAAAATTTCCCAAAATTTATGTAGAGCATGGTTGTGTGGAAAATATTTGTGGAAAAATACTAAAACCGGTCTTTTTCCTTAGGTGATTCTGGCTACAGCCAGATGACCTGGCTTATGACCCCAGTACACAACCTGCAGGGGACACATGAAATCAGATACAATGCAGCCCACAGAAAAACAAGAAACATTGTGGAAAGAACCATTGGGGTGATGAAAGCATGATTCCTATGTCTGGCCAGGCCTGGAGGAGTGATGCTATACAGCCCCGAGAAAGTTTCTATAATTCTATAATTATTCTCGCATGCTGTGTGCTACAAAGTCTGTGTTTACTACACCGTCTGGAGGACCCGGAGCAAACTCTATTGGTACCAGAAATACTAGACCAACCCACAGAAAGTGAGGAAAGCAAACAGACTGACTTTGCAAGGTGGGCACAGATGATCACTTCTTTCTTTGGGGTGAGTATCGGTAATGTGCAATGTAGCAGCCATGTCAAACACCAGAGAGACATTTGGAAACATTGAAAGCCAAAACCAAAAACTGTAAAAAAAAATCTACATTGTTTTAGATTGTTTATTGCTATTTTTGTTCCCTTTGTGATAAAAAAAACAATAAATAATAAACAAAAAGCAAATGTAAATGTGTTTCATTATCTTTTATTTAGCATCAGAGTGGCATGTATGAACCTGGTTAACATTAGCATGCATTAATGTACAATACATTAAGTTCTTCTATTATGCCTAGAGGTAGTAGAGCTTATATTCTAGTTTAGTGTAACAAAGGGTTAATTCATACACATTAGCTAGAAGTTAGTTTAATGTGAGGTTAGACGAAGGGAATAGGTTGTAATTTGACCACTAAGGGACCCAGGCAGTGACAAACAGCCTGACACCTAGCTCAATGGATACGTTGCTTTGCATAACAAACTAGGCTATAAGAGAACCCAGACTCCCTATTAATTGTAGTAAACTATAAAAGGGTAAAAAGCCAAGAGAGGGATCCAGCTAGAGACGATTTCGCCTTGCTACAGAGAAACAAGAAGTGAGCGGTACAAAAGGCTCCAAGTGACCATTAGGAGGGATATAACCTACTGTAGCTTTATAGAGCACAATGGGCAGAACTGAATTGTAGTGTTTAATGCTTATAAAAAAGGAAAAAAATTAATACATTTGCTGGGGAATTATCCTTTAACGACTTTTATTTTTGTTCGAATAGTTTTTATTGAATAATATACTTACTTTGTACTTTGTACAATGAAAATTGCATTTTGTTACCAGATGGAATTGACTTCAAACATATATTAGTCACTTTTATCTGAGCAAACCAAATAACATAGTATAAATCAATATGATTACAGACAATATTGGGAGTTTAGGCCAAGTAGAGGTGCCTATAATTTATATAAGAAAGTAGAAGTTAGAAAGTGTGAAAGACAAAGCTGATGAACCGTAAATCAGTCTATATTGTAATCTAGAACATAATGCCTTGTTTTATAAAACTTGCCTAAAATATTACATGAAATGTAATACTGTTTTTTATCTGTATTTTGAAATAAGGTATGAGATAAAATAAGGTGTGATTCAGTAAATGAAGGATGTTAGTTCATGCTTTACACCTAAAGCAACCTAGAGCAAGGGTTTCCAACGTTTTTGACATGAAGTACCACTTTCCATTTTCCAGTTATCTTAAGGGAGCCAATAATAAAAATCCATATAAATATGCTGGGTGGTGGGGGGGAAGGGTCACTTATACACCCGGTATCAAGAAATATCCAGCCAGGCTTGGTTTTTTTTTTTTTAATATAAGGCAAAAGACATCAGGGGTGGCAGCCACTCAAAATTGTCACTTTTATTCATGCAAAATGAAGAAAACCACAAGCTTGGCAGGAGTTTAATTCAGTTTGATGGAAAGTCACCCATCCTCTCATTAACTGATGTGTTTTTATGGATCTTTATTTTTACACAATTCCGTGATACATCACCTTTAAGTACCACCTGAGGGTGGTTGTCGGTCACCTAAAACTGTGTTAAAACACACAAAACAGCCATTTAAATTGCAAAAATACATATAAATAGTTTGCATTACCATTTGGAGCAGTTATGTACTGCCTGAACAAAGCAAGCTTGAGTAAACTATAGATAGCATCAGATGAGCTTGGGGAGCAGGTCAATCTGCATCTCTCTGAGCACCACCCAAAAGAGGTACCACCAGTTGTACTCTTACTGCTGGTTGGGAACCTGTGCCCTAGAGCATTGTAACATATTTGTTTAGCTTTTTAAAGTAAAACCTCTCTAAAACTTGAGTTTCACAGTTATCAGGTCTTTTAAAAAAAACTTTTAGGTGTTAATAACTAGTTCTGTAATGACTAGTTCTGAGCATTAAACTGCCTTTTGAATTTAATTAGAGATTAAGAAAAGATCCCTTAATCAAGGGCAGTATGTTAAGATCTGTAAGTATATTAAGAGACCAATTTATTACTAGCGCCTCGTAGCACCACTTGAGCATTTGAGAGAGACGCTGTTAGAAACAATGCCGGCCACAGGTACATGGCGCTGCTGGTGTTTGGTGCTGCAGGCTATGTGATGTCTTACCCTTGCTTGATCGTTTTTCAATAGCGATAACGATAGGTAGTGCCGGTGATGCTTCGCCACTTCTTGCCATATGGAACATGTAAAACCACAGCGCGCCAATGTCTCAAACATACAGGTGCAATACAGAAAAAGGCTTTAACAAAGAATGGCTGCACCGCGATCATGTGAAAACGTATGAAATGACATTGGGGACATACAAATGACATGATACATAAGTGGCAGGCATGAAAACGCAAGTTAGCCACTAAGTACAATAATTAACCAAAAAACATTCTGAACAGACTGAGCACAGAAAAAACCTCTAACCAGAAGTCAACAAAAATAGCATAACTGGAATGGCTAATTGAAGGCCATGTGACAATGACACTGAGCGCCTGATGTGATGTGCCGCTGTAGGGAACACAGCGGCCACGCTAAGCAAACAACTGCCCCTCTTGATACGTGGAATTCTACATGGCGCTATGTGTGGCGCTAAACATTTTTTCTCAGCATAAATATGACTTGCTGGTGGTGCTGAAGAAAACCACTTGCCACTACATGTTTCTATGTGGCACTAGCATTTCTAAAAGAGCGAAAGAATAAACATTGTGAAAAAGAAAAATAAGTATAAAAGTAATAGAAGAAAAATGGGGGGGGGGGAGAGAAGTGTAGGTGCAGAGACATGTTTGCGTTCAAAGAGCAAGGATTAGGGGCCTGATGCAGAGCCTCCCCTGAACTGACCTTAAAACCTTCCGATTGTCCGGGGCTCCCGTTTGAATCGTGGCTCAAATGTGATGCAGAGCCTCCGTCGGAATGGCTCCCTAACTGATCCGTCAATTTGACTTCACTCGGGAAGAGTTTTTTGCTCTCTCGGGTGCCTTCAATTTGATCGGGGCTTCCGTTCCCGTTCACACGGGCGGCCCGTTTTTCCCTGCTTTTTCCTTGCTTTTTGAACGTACCTGCTTGCCTTCCGTCGTATTTGACCTTCCATTTTGGTGGTTTTTTCAAGTATACTTACATCTCCATGGCTCTTCAGTTGCCAATCTGGCTACACGCAAGCGCACATCCCTCAACCTCCATTGGAATATACATATGACAACAACTGCCAATTTGGCACATATATATATATATATATATTTAATAAAAAATTTTGTGGTTCCTTCTTCCTTGCCATTAATGCATACCTTAATCTCCTTTGTTGTTCCTTCTTCCTTGCCATTAATGCATACCTTAATTGTTTCTGATTGTTTTTGATTTATTGTCCCATATCTAAACCTTTTGTGTCATGTAAATGTGTGATGATGTTGTGTGATTGTACATTTGCAGGAAAGACAACTCTCAAAATTTTTGTAATATTTTTTTATTCCAACGTTGGAATGTATATTTTTTTTTCTGTTTTTTCCTAATATTTTTTAATTTAATTTAAAAACAAAGAAACTATTTACATTTTAAGACAAATTAAAAAGCTTTAGGCCTCGGGTTCTTGTGGCTGTGATTTTCTGGTATCTGTGAATGAAAAACAACATTAGTTTAGCATTGTTTTTATGGTTTGTTATTGCGTGTTTTTTTGGGGGCCCTTTTTAAACCGGACCTTCAGCGTGATTTAATGAAAAGGCCAAACTCTTCAAATACGAGACCGCAGCATTTGAAACTAAGATTTTAAAAGTTTTTAGTCACTAACTTATTATTCTTTCCCCCACTGGCCTGCAACTCTGTTCTGGAATTTAGGATACGTGCGCCGCCATCTTGACTCAGAAGCATCACACTTACTGAGGAGAGGAGAGTGGGATAGGGTACAGGGGGTGGGTTATAGCTGTGCTTTGCTCACACAGAGCAGAGCTGTGCTCTTGAAAAGGTCAGCAATCCCAGAATGCAGAGCAGCACAGTTACAAGGCACTTCCTTTTTGCAGGCTGCCTGATAAGATGGCGGCTTCCATAATCAGCCATCTTGGATGTTTAAAGGCTCATAACATGCACTAGGTGCAGGTAGGATGAATTTTAATGTGGCCAATCTGTATGTACAGGGTGTGGGAAACATATAAGATAGACTCTTATTCAGAGTTAAAGTCCGCTTTAAAGTGGACCAACACCCACGGGTGATCGGCCCGGGAATCTATAAGATTCCCGGGCCGATCACCCCCCACCCCGCGGGACATCCGAGATCGGGATGTCCCGCGGGGTGAAACCCCCCCAAACACCCCAACTCACCTACCTTATCTTCGGCGGCGGCCGGCCGCCGCCGCCTCCCTCGCGCCCCTGTAGGCGTGCGCGCGCCCGCGCCGGCCGTCTGCGAATGGCCGGCGCGGGCGCGCGCGCGTCAAAAGTGACGCGAGGGAGGCGGCGGCGGCGGCCGCCGCTTAGACGTTCCTTGTACGTTGGCGCTGGGAGCGAGGAGAGGTGAGTTATTCGGGGGGTTAGGGGGGGTTTCACACAGCGGGGCACCCCGATCGGGGGTGCCCCACCGAAGTGGACCAAGACCCAGGATAGTCAAAATCCTGGGTGTTGGTCCACTTTAAGGGATATTTTTTTTTTTTTTTGGGCGATGATTTTGGCAATGGAATTGTTAGTTCATTTACTTTGACCAAATAAAAAACCACTTACAATGTTTGGGGCGCACATTGCGTCGGGGGCATCTCCTTTCTTCCTCCCTGGGTTGCTGCTGTGAATCTGTTTGGATGACAAACACACTGATATTAGAGACTGTTGTTGTATCATGAATATCATATTAAGTTAGGCTTCTAGGTATCAATCTACTCACTTTCCCCAGCAACCTCTTCCTCCTCGGCCCCTTCCTCGCTCATCCCTTGGGATGTCCCTGCGACATCTGAATCTACAACTAACAATAGTACACATGAGTATCTGTATTTAATGCATGTATTTCCACATATCTAACTATATTTCCCTTACCGGAGTCAGGTTGAGGCTCTGTTATGCTCGACTCCCTGCCGTCAGATCCCCCCCTCCCCTGCATGCTGAGGTCCAGAGGCTCCTCATACTCACTGGCAGAGGAGGGGGTGGCCGTTGACACTGGTGGTGGCCCACCTACACCTTCACCTGTTTCGCCCAACACTGGGCTGCGTGTCCTGGTCCGGGTGGGGCGGAACCGCATATTCCATTCATGGGCTGAAATACAAACACAATCATAAAACCACGCCCAGGCGATGCCAGGGTTATAGGTGCATTTACATTTTCAACACTTACATAGGAAATGTTTGGCGAAGTACCGCCTCACCCGGGGCTTATGCCTTCTCTTTAAATCAGACCAGTGTTGGGCGATCTGGGTGAAGGTATAGGTGGTTTGTGATCGGCGTGCGATCGCGTCCACCACCGCCAGGGCCAACGTCCGCTTCTCATAATCTGACGGCAGGAAGTCGTAGCGATTCCTCAGCATCATCTGTTAAAAAAAGATACAAGGACCCACCATTAATCCCCAAAATACATTAACAAGTTTCCTGCCCTAACTAAAGTCACTTTATTAACCTCTTGCTGCCTCACATTGCCCTAGTTCTTCTATCTGCATGTAGCCTAGTTTGTAGCTGCGTACATGTGTTAAACTAAGTTGGGCTTGTATTTAACGTGACAAACTAAGTTGTTTCAGACTATTCCTGCGCTTTGTTTTTTTTTTATTATAAGGAATGTGTGCGCACACATAAACGCACGCTCACACGCTCGCATACTCACATCCATGATGATGTCGTCCTGCTCCTGTGTAAAGATTGCGGGCGACATCTTTTCTTGGTTTTCCTGGTATAGCTCTGACATCCCCCCGTGGTGACGTGCGTGCGCGCAGGCGCGCACCCGCTGTTGACCACGCCCACACGGGAAACATATTTAAAGCACAAGGCACTCAGCTCTGTGTTGGATACCATATCATTATGGGCAGACCTAAAGGGAGCAAAAAGAGCTAACCAAGGCCCGAGGCACATAGCAGCCGCACACATGCCTCATCCTCCAAAAGACAGAAGAGCAGGCACCAGACACAGGCAGAACATGCCCCAACTAAAACGCAGGATACTCCACACACACAGGCACATTCCAAAAAACGCAGGATCAAGGAGACATTAACCCATTCACCACCACCTGCCAAAAAAGCACGAACACACATGGGTGTAAAATCAAGTAAGATCCTGCAGCATCCTCAGCCTCAACACACCAAACATACCCACAAAACACATCAGCAAGGGAAAGCGTATTGCCAAACCCACCACCCCACCAAGGTCACCCACCCCTCCACCTCAACCCTCTGGTTCTCCCAATTCCAGTACCTCACATTCCACATGCAGCTCCACATCTGATAGCTCAACAGGAACCCAGACATTAAGCCATAGCAGCACACACACAACATCACCCTCCCCCATAAGCCCCAGAACCACACACGACTCACCAGATAGCCAACCATCAATTTCCACAGATGCAGGGGACACCACACACCCATGTGGCCGACAACTACGCCGTGGCTCCCTAACTGCACGTTTTTGCGATGCTCAAAGCATGGCTGTGGCAAATGCAGTTTGTGAGCATTATGATGCCCTATTTGGCAGGAGCTCCAAAACCACCACTAAGCAGGCTAAGCTGGAGATCTGGACGAATATTTGCCGCCAAGTAAATAGTGTGGGAACTGTCAGGCGAGATATTCAACAAATCAAAAGGAAATTTGGGGACCTGAAATACTACAGTAAAAAAAAAAATGGACATGCGCCGTCAGCAGAGGTAAAGGGCAAATTAAATGCATTTTTAGTCGCATTGGTAACAGGATGTAACACTTATTAGGTGTAATTTAATCTTCCCCAGCCAACAGACAGGGGGTGTAGCAGAGGTAAAGGGCAAATTAAATGCATTTGTAGTCGCATTGTTAAAAGGATGTAACACTTATTAGATGTGATTTAATCTTCCCCAGCAAACAGACAGGGGGTGGCTTACCCACTAAAATAATCCTTACACCCGCCGAGGAACATGTATATACATACATACACCCGGCCAGCATCCAGGGCCTGGCAGAGGCACAAGACACAGACCGGAATGTAAGGTCCCAAGGTGAGTCTGATTTTGCCATGACCTATTGCAAAAAGTTCAATAAGGCAGTGATATGCTACACAACACACTGTACTTGGCCATTTAGCTAATTTTCAAATCTACATTCTAAGGACCAAGTCAACAGGACACACCAGGCCCCCAAACCCCTGCGTTAGCACCGAGGCCAAGGGCACACCAGGATTCTACACCACGAACCCAAATTGTGGATTGCGATGAGGTAAGTCAATGGTCCTTGGTGTGTACTTTTAACATTGATATTTGAGAGCTTTTGTGGACAGAAATAAACTAAAAGGAAGCTATATTTCTTTACAGACCACAGGAAGCCCACCCATCATCGACCATATACGAGATTTGGAGGAGGACACCCCACATATGTCACTAACCACTACTGAACCAGTGGCAGCAACGCAGTCAACCCCGGCACAACCACCACATCCACAACCACCTTCTGAACCAGAACCAACCACCCGTCCCACTGCTCCAACCCAGTCCAGACGCCATATTTCCCAAAGAAGGCAACTTCAAATTTTGGAGGAAGCATGGAGGCAGGAAAATATAGCCTTTTCGGCGACAACACAGCAATTCAATGAGACTGTGTGCACCCAACTCACAAACCTCAACGCCCAATTAGAGGTATTAAATAGAAATATCTCTGCCCTAACCAGCCATATGGGTGAGATTAATCAAAGCCTGGCCCACATTGCAGCCAATTTGCAAGCGCTACATCATTCCTCGTCAGCATGCAACCCAACATACCACTAATTTGTGGGGAATACATTTTCTGACCCCACGTGTAATTTTTCTTTTGTTCCCAAAAAAACAAATGACACAACAAAATTTGTTTGTAAAATAAAAAAAAAAAAAAACGAAAAAAAAATTTGTGGTCTCTGAAAAAACACTAAACAATAGTTGTGCACGGATGTTTTGCGCGGTGCCACTTTGGGTGCAAGAAAAAGGAGGGGTGGGGACGTCTGAAACTAAAGGTGGTGGAGTAGCCCACAAGCCATGATTAGGTTTAGGACTGTTGCAGGCATCTATTGTAGTGCCCCCCCAGTCTCATCAAGACAAAGGAACCTCATCTTCAAGAGACCAAAGCCTCGCTCCACCACAGAGTGAGTCCTCCTGGGGGCAGTATTGTAGCGCTCCTCTGCCTGTGAAGATCGGTGCAGGATGGGGGTCATCATCCAGGGGAGCAAAGGAAAGTAGGGTGGGAGGAAAGGACATTTCTAATGAGACTACATGCACATCCAACCTGTACACTCATTAAAAAAGTCTGGGGAATACTACTTACATAAGAGGGCAAGAACATGACGCAATAGGGTACAATCACTTAACCCATTTAATTTGTAGCTCAATAATTAGGCTCAAAATATACTACGAAAAGAGTTACCAAATAGTGTGTTAAGGGAAAAAACACAGTCAGACAGGGTGGGCAACCAATACAAGTTTCATACACATACCCAGTAGCCAGCCACCAAAAAGATCGCCAGATTTGAATCGCTCATGTAGGCAGGAATTCCTAGGCAGGGAAAGCCAGCAAAACGACTCCCAAAAACCAAATCAGGGCCAGCCAGTGCCTGCACATTTATGCAATGTCCCATCTTCCAATTCCTGCACACAGGCAATAAAAAATAAATTAGGTAGACCCTGTAAAAAGGACCCTAAAAAAAAAAAAAACTAAAATATAACAAATACTCATGCCATCGATGTCCAAAGGCGTGCGGTGCAGCCTGGTTTCTGCCATACTCAGCAGGACAAGACCGCGGAGCTGGCGCCGCTGATGTGCTCCAACAGAGGACTGCATATTATTGCCCGAGTGCAAATACGGCTGCTCTGACTGCCCGTAAGTGAAGGCTCGGCGGCCCTGTTTTATTAGGGTGATTTCAATCGGAAATCAAGGCTCTGCATCACTGAAAAAAACGGACCAATGAACGAGGCGTCCGTTTTCCCGGGAAACAGCCTCGTGCGAGCCGACAATCGGAAAGGTGGCTGAGCGCACACCTGAGCGCATAAACGCACACTAAAATCAACGTAGCACCCTTTCCTGACCCGATCAAAGCCCAAAACCAACGGGAAAACGCATGGGATAGCTGAACGGGGAGGCTCTGCATCAAGCCATAGGTATGTAGAGCCTTAAACTCATTTAAACAGTATCATGTAATTTAGCTTTTTCACTTGGAATACATTATTTAGATTTTTTACTCAGCATATCTCAGTAAATCAGCGTTTAACTGGTGAGATGGCATAGAACAGGGGATGCAGGGGTAGAAACAGCATTGTAGCCCATGAGGTCAGGGGGCTCCACCATTGCTGCTCCTTCACCATATTTTTTTTTTTTTTACTTTTTGTTTTGCGTTTCACAAAGAATACAATACAAGACATTCAAGGAAAAGGATAAAGTAGAATCTAGGCTACAAAGGTACATCTGGCCTGTCATAAGCAATACTTATCAATTCATTATAATAACAGAGTCAGCTATATGGCATTCGGTCCTACCCCATTCTCCGCTATCTCATCCTTCATTCTATCACACTTGTTGTCTCCAGAACCTGGTTTCCGCTTACTAGATGGATTACCTCCTTTCAGGGGTACAGGTCATAGCTGAACCATCAGGGCAGGTCTGACTTAAGGTCCATACTCTTGTATTTTTTTAGGTGGTGTTCTGTAATCTTCAGTCCCCTACCCTCCTCTGTCAGCAGTATACTATGGTCTCTGATTGTACCTCAGATGTAGCATAGAGTGAAAGAATAAAGGTAGCAAGGCAGCTAGGTGGATGAAGATAGATAAAGCTAAAGGTGAAAATAGGTAGAGTAGTCTCAACACTCCCAGTCCCTCCCAGATCCAACTGCATCCAGCCCACCCAATAGTCAATTTGTGTCAGAAGGATGCATTAGGCCCGAGGACAACACCCGTGAACAGGCGTCGGCTCAGGCCAGTCTGGGGCCGGAACAGAGCCGGGGAGTAGGGGGACAGTTTTGTTTAAAGGTCTCCGAATCCTGAAATAAGTATCAGGGGGTCCACACCAGCCGAAACCGTTGCCGTCAGCTCTTCCATCTCCCTCACCCTACTGATCTCCCGTAACCACTCCGTCACAGTGGGTACACTTTCCGACTTCCAGGATCTGGGGATCAGTATTTTAGCTGCATTTATCAGGTGCATCAATAAAGACCCTTTATAATTCGAGGTCCTGCCCTCATAATGGTGTAGGAGCATCAGGGATGGGCAGCATGAAACTTGCTGGCCTGTGTTCTCTGTCATGATTTCGGTGGCCCTGGCCCAAAAGGGTTTAATCCTTGGGCAGGACCAGAACAGGTGAAAAAGAGATCCCTCCCCTTCCTTACATTTCCAGCAGGTGGAGGGTGTAACTGGAAACAGAACGGCCAAGCGTTTAGGTGTAATACCATCTGGTCATATGTTTGTAGTTCTTCTCTTGGAGTTGGACCAATATGGGGGATTTATACGTGAGAGTAAAGATTTTGCCCCATTCCTCCTCTGAAAACTCTTTGCCAAGGTCTCTCTCCCATTCCCTGCAGAAGGGCATTGTATGAGGCTTTTGTTCCTCCCCCAAGAGCTGGTAGATATGGGAAATCACACCTTTCAAGGAATCCCTCTGTATAACCAATTTCTCAAAGACCGTGAGCTCTCTACATAGGGCACTCCTAGGTCCTATCTTTTGCAAGTAGTGACGAAAGAGTAGTAAGTGCCACGTATTTAAATTTGGGGTGTTCCATCTGGTCTCCAGTTCCATTATGGGGCACCATTCTCCCATTCGGACTAAATCTCTTCCCCTGATCGTTCCTACTGATCCCCATTCTCCCAGCGCCTGGGGTCTCCCACCGAATGGCAGGCTCAGGTTGTTTACCACCGGGATCAATGGCGAAGGGCCACGGGGATAAGGCCACCTTTTGTCTGATCTTATCCCATATGCAGAGGGTTGCACGAATCGTAGGATGGTCCAATACTCTTCGCCCTGAGTCCTTTGTGGCCCAGGGGAGATATTTCAATGCTGTTTCTATGAAAGTTTATTCAATTTCCACCCATTTCTTGTCCCCCTCCAGCCCAGTCCACTATCCTTTGGAGGTGTGCCGCTTGCCAGTACCGAGCTGCGTTTGGCACTGCCATCCCTACCTTTGCTTTGGGGAGCTGGAGTATCGTTAATCGCAGTCTAGGTCTTTTGTTTCCCAAAATACATTTTAGAAACACGGAATTGTCTGAAACAGATATAAAAGCCTTGGTAATACCGTCATCTTTATGATACTCATACGTCCCGTCCAGGTGAACGTTGGAAGATTCCAATTCATCAGGTCTCACTTTATTCTGTTTAAAATCGGTACAAAGTTGTGCTGGAACACCTCCTCAAGATTGCTCGGGATCTTAGTGCCAAAGTAGGACAACGCCAGAGCTGCCCACTTAAACGGGAAGGAAAATTTGAGGTGTGATACCATGGTGGTCGGATTTCTCGAAGTTGATCTTAAAATTTGAGAGTTTGCCAAACTCTTCAAATTCCTTCAAGAGGACGGGTAGCCCCACTGTGGGGTTGGCTATAAAAAACAGCAGGTCATCTGCATAAGCTGCCACCTTATGCTCCACCCTGCCCAATGAGATTCCTCTGATGTCTCTTTGTTTTCTGATCTGCCTTAGGAACGGTTCCACCACCAGGGCAAAAATAAGTGGCGACAGCGGGCAACCCTGTCTAGTGCCGTTCTTAATCTGAAAGGGCGCAGAAAAGTCCCCATTCACCTTCACTCTGGTGTAGGGTTTCGATTATAATTCCATTACAAATTTTAGGGCCCTATCTTTCAGACCTATATGCCTCAGCATTTCGACCACAAAACTCCAAGCTATACGGTCGAAAGCCTTTTCGGCATCAGTGGAGAGCAGCATAAGTGGGAGTCCAGCTCTCGTTGAGTGATGAATAATATGCAAGGTCCGGATCGTATTATCTCGCGCTTCCCTAGCAGGGATGAAGCCGCATTGATCGTTATCTATCAGGCCCGGTAGATACTCGCCCAATCTGTTAGCCAAGATCTTTGTGAAGAGCTTAAGATCGGTATTTAACAATGAGATCGGCCAATAACTCTTACAGCTTAGGGGATCTTTGTCTTTCTTGTGGATCACTGTAATATGTGCCTCCAGGGCCTCTGCTGGGAGGGCTCCTGGCGTATCTCCTGCTCCCAGGTCATTGAAAGCATTCAGAAAGTGTTTATTTAGGGCTGGCAGGTAGTTCTTGTAATACGCTATAGTGAACCCGTCTGGGCCCAGCGATTTCCCGGCGGGTGCCTGCTTCACCGCAACTCCTCCACAGTAATAGGTTCCTCTAACCTTTCAATTGCCTCATCAGACAGTTTGGGCATACCTGATGTTTCTATGTACGATTTTATTTGGGCCGCCTCCTCTTGCTTTCCCAGGTATCTGATACCTGTAGATTGTATAAATCGTGATAATAACTCTGGAATACTCTAGCAATGTCCTCCGTTTTATGCCACCTCCTCTGATGCTTGTCTGTTATGGATCCGATAAAGTTAATTGAATGCTGTTTCCTGAGGGCTCTCGCCAGCAGCGTGACACTTTTATTGCCTCACTCGTAATAAAAACGTTTGCACTTTTTAATGGTGAATGCCGCTTTTTGCAGTAACATGGAGTTCAGTTGCTCCCTGATTGTGTTAGTTCCCTTAAGATTTCTGCCGCCTGGGATTTCTTATGTCTCGTTTCCAGCTCCCGGATCCGATCCAGCAGCCGATTACGCATGGTGACATTTGCCTTTTTTAATCTGGTAGCATGCTGAATGAGTACTCCCCTTACTACTGCTTTATGTGCTTGCCACACTATCATAGGGGTCACCTCCCCCGTAGCATTAAGCTCAAAGTAATCTCCTAGGGCTGAGCGGACTGCCTGGCTCGTCACTTGGTCTCGTAAAAGGGTTTTGTTTAACCTCCAGGACCACATTCTAGTCCCCCTCTCCTGATGTAGGAGAGACGTGCACACCGAAGAGTTGTCCGATAAAGTGGCTGCTTCTATTGCAGCATTCAGTGCTCTATACAACAAGTTGTGGGATAAGAGGATATAGTCCAGTCTGGCATAAGATGAGTGAACCGCCGAGAAGTGTGAATAGTCCTTTGTAGACGGGTTAAGTATCCTCCAAATGTCGCACAATTGTGCACTATGTAGTGCCGGTTTGAGTTTTCTAAGGCCTGCCTGGGAGATGGGAGATTTTCCAGTAGATGAGTCTATAATAGGATCTAACGTCAGATTTAAGTCTCCTCCCAAGATTACGTTTCCCTCTTGGAAGTCGGTAAGTTTTGTCAAGAACTCCAGAAGGAAGTCTACTTGTCCAGTATTCGGCACGTAGACTGAGGCTAGTGTATACTTTTCTCCCAGCATTGTTCCCTTAACTATAACATACCTGCCTTCAGAGTCCCTGATCGAGTCTATAGGTTGGAATGGAACAGATCTGGCCAGCAGTATCACCACTCCTTTAAATTTGGAGGTTTGAGAGGAGCTTAAAAATATCTGAGGGTAGTGTCTTGTAGATAGTTTCGGGCAGCGGTCCCCCCTATAGTGAGTCTCCTGAAGGAAGACCATTTGCGCTTTCAATCGTCTCAACTCCGAGACCACCGCCGTACGCTTCTTTGGAATATTGAGACCCCTACAATTTAGGGAGACCATTTTAACAGAAGGGGCCCACGTATCACGGGCCCCTCTTTGTTCTGGTCCGTCCCTCCCCTCCCCAGACCGCCCACCAGGGAGCCGAGCGCAGGGTACCACGTGGCCCGGGATGAGAAAGTCAGTACCTAGTAGGTAAAAAGTGAGAACAAGCTAAGAAAGAATAGAAAAAGGTCAGAAAAGATTAGAAGATAGACAAGAAATTAAAGTCCAGAGAACACCCGAATATCACAGGCAACTAAATAAGGAGATAATGACTACCCTTACTACAGGGAGTCTGGCCTCACGTTTCTCAGCGGAGTCTCCGGAAGCTCCTCCGGATCAACTCAAGGACCGCTAGGTAGCAATGGAAGCCAAGCATGGAGAAGCCCGTGAACAAAGATGTACAGCGAAAAAAAAAAATCTTAACTTTAACAACGCAGGCCCCCCCCCCCAGTTATACAATATATAATCAGAAATTAACTAGGCAGCGAAACTTTGCAGTAACAAACAAAACGTTAACTTTTGTTCATACTTTAACTTCAAACTTCAGCCTAAAGGACGATCTTCTGGGTCCTGCCAGATCATGTGTCCCCTTCCAACAACCCCCTCCCACCGGTCCGGGCAGCTCCCATCTCTAGCGGCTCATCAGCGTATCCAGTCCCGCCAGCGTCCCGGCCAGGTCCCCCCTCGGATCCAGCTGTGCCGCTGGAGAGACCCTGTCAGAATATTTTTTCCTGAGACAAGACAAGCTCAGAGGCCCAAGCCAAAGTTTGATGCCGTGACCCCGGGTCAGAGAGGACGAACAGCGACCCACCGAGCAGGGCATGGCAAACCACCCCACGTTGCCCTCCCCCACGCTAGCGAAAGAGAGGCATTGGTCAGTTCCTATTGCACTCCTCACAGCCCGAGGTTGTTGGTCATATATATAGGAGAGAAAAAGGGCCACCCTCCCACATCAATAATGGCGAGTTCCTTCACCATATTTATTAGATTTGTGCTCCCATGGGGGTCGATTCAGAGCCAGGTGAGAATTCTCATTCCTTTTTTTGGAGAGAAATCTGCCATAGACTTTCATTGCCTACCTTGGGGCTCATTCAAGAGTGAGAATTCTCACCTGACTCAAACGGAATCAACCCCATGGTGTCATGTACATTAGGAAAGCACCATTTGTATTGGCGGTTTCAGTCTTTAGTAGTCCAACTGTATCTAAATTAGTTAAGAATGCACAAAAAATGTCAATGTTTGAGCCATGAGAGAGTCACATTTAATGTTCGCTCCAGGGCCTGGTCACATTTAGTTACAGCACTGGCAGAGAATATAAAATAAACACACACAGCATGTACCCAGTGATTTTGTAAATGAGGCAGACTTTGACCGAGTGGCGAGTGCCAAAACGGTATGAACACACATCGAGCCACACACACGTCATGTCATATAAACACTGACAGTGTTTCTTTTGCAGGCGGAACTTAGCTATCTTACAGTCTTCATACAAAGGTAATATAAATTAGGCTGTTTTTTCAATATTGTGCATCACTGACATTTAAAATGAAGTTGCAATAATTCCAGCAACCATTATTTGTATTGAAAATAAGCTCCATAGATATTCCATGTTAACTAAAGATAATCAGTGCTGGACAAGTGTAGTTCTTGCTTGCAAGATAACATGTTACAGATGATTTATAGCTTATAATAATGTCAGGTTTGCTAAATGAAATGCCTGTGGTTTTCGATACATAACATATGGCCACAAATATTGGGACCCTATAGTCACTGACTTTAGCTGCCTTATTCAGCGGCATTACTAAAGGTGTATGAAGCAACTAGCCATGGGGTCCCGTTTGTATATCGCCATGGTAATGTGGTAATGTATACTAGGGTGCAGCTAGAGCAATGTCTTCCCCCCCTCAGTATTTCCTGCTCAGCTAAAACATAGAGATGTATAGAAACCAATGCAACTCATCTATCAAGTGGTAAAGTTGCGAGTTCACAGGATACAGAATCTATTAGGGCATAAGGGAGGATACAGGAGGAGAAGAGCTTACAATCTATTAGGGTATAAGGGAGGATACAGAAGGAGAAAAGCTTACAATCTATTAGGGTATAAGGGAGGATACAGAAGGAGAAGAGCTTACAATCTATTAGGGTATAAGGGAGGATACAGAAGGAGAAGAGCTTACAATATATTAGGGTATAAGGGAGGATACAGAAGGAGAAGAGCTTACAATCTATTAGGGTATAAGGGAGGATACAGAAGGAGAAGAGCTTACAATCTATTAGGGTATAAGGGAGGATACAGAAGGAGAAGCGTTTACAATCTATTAGGGTATAAGGGAGGATACAGAAGGAGAAGAGTTTACAGTCTATACCCTTAAACCCTAATAGATTGTAAGCGCTTCTCCTTCTGTATCCTCCCTTATACCCTAATAGATTGTTAAGGTGGGAGGAGGTGTGTGAGTGAGCTCTCTGCAGGTACTTTGAATGTCTGGCTCTAGCCCAGGGCCTGGCTGCCTTGGGTGGGGTCGCTCCCCAGGTGAGCTCCAGCCTTCTGGGTCTGAATCTGGATTGCATGTGAGAGACCCTCTGGCTACAGAATGTGCAGGTGACCGGCTGATCGCGGTGGATTACAATGATGGTGGTGCAAGAGTCTTTATGGAGGAAAGTTACAGTAAAGTAAGTGAAGCTGGAATGTAAGTGGTGGATAATGATGATGACCCGTGTAGCAGAGTCTGTGTGCAGCATGTAATGGAGGGAGGTAACTGTGCTGATCCAGGCAGGGAGATCCAACAACCTGTTGTGAAAGACACTCAGCAGCCAGCTCAGGCCGGCAGTGGGAAGCAGCACAAGCTGAGGAGGACATCTTTGGAAAGACTGACAACGCAAGAAAACCTGCAGCAGAATGTGTGTGTGAGCTTAGAGTCCCGGGCCCTGCGATCCAAGACCCAGCCGGCCACCGGTGACCCCATCACTGGGGGGAAATCTGCTAAATCTGCCACTGGACATAAATCTGGGAAGTTATCAGACAATGCAAATGCTGAGCTGGGGACAAATGGCCACAAGTCTCCCAGGACTGGAGCATCAGAGACATTCAAACAACCAGCGGAAAACCAAAGGCGCAAGGCAAGTCTTAAAGAGACAGAGCGCGCATCAGAACTGCAGCTTGCAGACAAGATTCCAAATGTAGTCAACAACATGAACACCTTAAGAGCATCCAGGGCAGACCTACAAAGACAAATAGAAGAAGTAAATACACTAAAGGCAGAAAACTGCCCTAACGCATGATAGGCCATTACTCATTCTCCGCACAGAGCTTGCTGGAATTGTTAGAGACATTGAGACACTTGAGAAACAAATGGGGCCCATGGCAGAGAGATATAAGAACCTGGATCGGTTTGAGGAGTCACAGAAGCTCCTAAAACACAGACAGTTACCTGAACCCAGCTCAGCCACCCCCTCAGCATCAGAGCAGGAGACATCCTCACAGGAGCTGCTGTACAGGACCCCAGTGCTGCAAAATTCTGCCCCTTCTTTTCATGATGCCAGCCAAGTAAGCCAACCATCCCCAGGGGGCAGCAGTTAGCAATACCTGAATAGCAATGAACTCAAGGCGCCCTCCCCCAGCATGAGAATGGATGTGATGCAGCCAGTGACACTATGGAAGTTGGAGAGACCCCCCCAAATTGCAAGCACGGGGTCACATCCGGGACATAGTGACACCTCTGGTCTGCCCCCCACATTGTTAGACATCAATCAAGGAAACAAGCAAGCAAGTCGCAATGCATTACAATCTGTTTGGGACAATGAACAGCCTGTGGTTCCTGATCATAATGGGACTGAATCATCTGCATGTACTAATGATGCTTTTCCTTCCAAAGGTGACCGGCCACAGGTAGCGGGTCCCCCACAATCCAGACCCCGCAGTGATAATACTGGCAATGCGTCTGGCCACGCTCCTCCTCAGAATGCCTGGAGCCGCGGTGCCCCATCTTTTAGCCCTGGCTTACATTACACCGGTCAGGCATTTAAGAGGAGGGACGTGGTAAGATTTTAGAATAAGGGGGCAAAGGAAGATCTGCCAGACAGGAGACATGTGATCCGGGAGCTCCTGTGTAACCAGATGGGGTTCACACCTGCAGATATATTGGCAGTCATAAACCTCCCGGACAGGCAGGGCTACGATATTAGCTTCAAGCTCATGGCCAGCTTGGACAGGTTCTTGGCAAGTGTGACAAAGTTTAGGGGCACTGAGGGATGGGACCAGTTTATCCTTATCCCGGTATCAAAGCCAGGCACTGTGAGCATTAATATCTTGTTCTGGAATAAGTCTGCCCCCCCCCCCGCAGGATATTGTGATATGGCTGAGGAGGCATTGTGATATGGTGTCTGACCTGACAAAGTGTCTTGATGATGATGGGATCTGGACAGGAGGCTGGAGGGTGCTGGTAAAGCTCAGGCAACACAATAATGTTACTTTACATTTGCCCAACTCCTTCTTTATCGACCGCGAGAGGGGGGGTGTGCTTCTATGCCGGTCAACCCCGCTTGTGCTTCAAGTGTGGGAAGGCCGGTCATGTGGCTGGAGTGTGTACTGTAGTGAAGTGTAGCATGTGCGGGGAGATGTGTACAAATGTGTACAAATGTCCACTGTGTGGTCAGATAGGTCATTACCATAAGGACTGCTCAGAGGCCTTCCATAACCTCTATAGCCAGGCTATAGCCAGGCTGCAGAGGAGCTGGTGGCACAAGGTGAGGTTACAGAGGAGGAGGCCCTGATGTCTGGGCAGATATTAACAAGGCCTGGGTCTGAGACAACTGACATAGCAGATCAGACAGATATAACCCCACAGCCTGTGGCCGCCATCCCACAGATCCCAAGTCCACCCACAGACTAGCGGGCACATGGTCCCTAGTCCAAAAGCCAGGAAAAAAGCCCAAGGGCAGAACAGATACGGCAGTGGCAGTTACATCAAACCGATATAACGTGCTGTGTGAGTCAGGTGTAGATCTTTCTGGGCACGATACTATGGAGCTAGAGCAAGAGTTAAAGCGTATAGCCAGAGAATGTGACTCGGGGTCAGAGGAGGACCCCCTGACTAAGAAAAAGTCACCAGCAGCTATAGACCCTATAGACCAGGGGTGGGAAATTATTTTTTCCATGCCCACATGAGAAACTAAAAATAATGTGGAGGGCCGGGCCAAAAGGCTTATTCACAAATGGCCGACGCGGGCACGCACCCTGCTTAGAGGGATAGCGGGCTGCGGCCGCGGCCCACGCATGCGCCGTTGGACCAGGAAAGAAGGTGAGTTTATGGGCGACCTGGGGGGTTTCACACAGCAGGGCATCCCGATTTTGGATGCCCCGCGGGGAGGGAATCTATACGGTTCCGGGGCCGATCCAGCAGGGTTTTGGTCCACTTTAAACGTTCTGGTGTAATAATTTCTCAGCCAATCAGAGACGCCCTTGGCTTCTGGCAGTCTGGAAGAAGAGCTCAGATAAGGTTTGGCCCTGTATCCGGTGAGATGCTTCACACAGAGTTTTATTTAGAATGGCTGTTGTGTGTGATGTGGCCCCCTGCATGCAACCAGACCAGGGCCGGCTCCAGGGTTTTGTGGGCCCCTGGGCGATAGAGTCTGAGTGGGCCCCTTGTGACAAACAGCTATTTGACGAACATTAAATATGCACGGCAAATGGCTCTGATTGGATGAGAGCCCACACATGCACCATAGTACCAGGTGAGTATAGGGTGAGTTTTTACAGACGAAACAAAACCCAAGTTAAAATCCCTGGTTTTGTTCCTCTTTAAAGAGGAACAGCCGTCTCTGTGACTAGCCATGGTGTCTAAAAGACAGGGCTGGCTGATTAACCCACCCTGGGGCAGTAAAACTTCTTGCAATGCGTGCAAGCAATTAACGCTATGCAGAAATTCTATCTATGTTTATTATCTGTATGACTTTTCTTCATTCATTTGTCTTTCTTTCTCTTCTTCCTTCCCACTCTCTTTGTTATTTCTTTTATTCCATCCATTTTCCTACATTCTTTCCTTCCTCTTGTCTTCTTTTTTTCTTTCCATCCATCACAACTTCCTTCTTTTTCTTCCTTCCATCTATTCCTTCCTCCCTTACTTTCGTTCCTTCTTTACTCCCTTCCATCCTTTGTTCTCTTCCATTCCCTTTACCGTGCTTATCTTTCCTTTCTTCCTGCTTTCTTCTTTTTCCCTTCCTTATTTTTTCTTTTCATTTCACCCTTCCTCCCTTCCTTTCCTCCCCCTTCTTTTCACCCTTCCTTCCATCACTCTATATTGTCTCTTCCCCTCCCTCTTTCTTTCTTTCCTACCATATTTTGCTTGCTCTCTTCCCCTCTCTCTCTTTTTTTCCTTCCTTCTTTACTTTTTTTCCCTTTCTTCCTCCTTTTCCATCTCTTCATTTTTGTTCTATCCTTTCTGTCTACCTTTTCTTTTTTGCTGCTTTGTACTGCAGCCCCAAAGCTGCTGCTGCATAGGCGTTCCATAGCAACCAGGCCCCCTTGGTTGCTGAACAGGGGACCCCATAGTAGACTGACCCCCATTGCCAAAAACAGTGGGGGGCCCACAGCAGTCTGCTATAGGGCCCCTCCTTCAAGGTAGCCGCAGTGTCCGGCAGCCCACCATTACAAAGCCACAGGTGCCAGGCTGCTATGGGGCCCCCTGTGCAAAAGCCACAGGAGGCCCCATAGCAGCCTGGTCCCATGACTGCTGCACTGGAAGGAGAGGCCATATTGTAGGTTGCTGTGGGCCCCAATGTTACACAGCCACAGGGGCCAGGCTGCCCCATAGCAGGGCATGCACAGCATAGGGCTATGCTGCTGCCAGCATCCTGGCCCATGGCTGCTGCTTGGGGGGGGGGGGGGCAAAGCACCCTGCCCCCTGTGGCTATGTAACAGCGGGGCCCAGAGCAACCTGCAATATGGCTTCTCTTTCCAGTGCCTGGCTGTGCCCCCGCTCCCCCGGGCGCCACACTACATACCTGTTGGCAGGGGTTGCAGGAGCCCGGGACACTGGGACTTTCTTGCCAGAACTATTTATTTTCGCCTCCTGCACCCCCCCCCCATGGAGGGCCTGCGGGCGGAGTGAGGAGGAGACTGCCCTGCCCCCTAACATCACCCCAGGGCCACCCAGAGTCACCTCGCCATTAGACAGGCCATCAGGCAAAGTGACCAATCAGACGATGAAGGAGCAGGTGCGCAGGCAAGCAGCCTACAACCCGCCCCCCGCCAAAGCGACGTACCACAGGGCCCAGCAAGACTGGGCAGTCACTGGAGGAGCCATGGAACGAGGAAGGTAAGTATTAGGGATGGGCGAACTGGTTTGTCAGAAAACAAATTAGTTCCAAATTTCAGGAAAAATTCGATTCAGCACGAAACCAAATTTTTGGGGGTTCCTGCTGACCGAATCTTTCCTGAAATGTAAAATAAAAACTCCCCACCATCCTCGTACCAATGCCTTGCAGAGTCAGTGGGTGGCGACTTGCACAGCTTACAGTGCAGCTGGCTCCCCACTCCTCCCATGCGCAGGCTTTTGTGCATTCCTTGCCTCAAACAGGATGCTTCACAGGTTAAATGTAAAGTTATATTTGCAGTGTAACACCTGTTACTTTGTTTATAATATGTAGGTTTTTATGTAACTTTTCCTTTTTAACTCATAATATTTTATCATGTTGCTATGACTTCCTCTGCATCAGCCTGGACACAGCAATGTTGTTTCCATTCACAGGCAGGCGGCTTGACAGGCTAGGACAGGCAGGCTTTAACATTAAGAAGCCCTGATTGGTCTTCAGTTTGTGACCTTTACACAGTGAAGTGAATTTCAATTACACATGTGCTTGTGTTTTTTCCAATGAAGTGACTGGAGCCTGCTGACAGTGCAGTGAATATTAATTAACCATGTGTGCAAGTCTGAGCCATTGCTGCTGCCTCTCTTACCGGCCAGCTCAGCCGGGCCGGTAAGAGCCTATCAAAGGGCCGTATACGGCCCACGGGCCTTACAATGCCCAGGTCTGGTTTAGAATCTTATCTTGCCAATGTTATCTTCGGCAATATAAGACCAAAAAACAAATTCATCAATGCCAGGCATGTTACTACAGCGACTCTGTAATAGCGACTCACAGCCGATCAGAGCGACCACTAGCGGACGCTCTTAGCGCCGCTGTACAGACGCTTATCTGCCGTTACCTGGCACTAGTAATGAATCAGCCTGCCTAATGCAGCCTAAACGCACTTCACAGTTTGTCCCCAGCAGTGATTTCTTGTAACTGTAATGAAGAAACACTGACCAGCGTTGGGAAAAGACAGTGCCAAAGATTTCAAGGTGGAAAAAATAAATATGCTGTTGAGTAGAGATGAGCGAACTTTTGAAAAATTCGATTCGACTGATTCGCCGAATTTTCCGACAAAAATCGTTTCGATTCGCTATTAAAAACGGCTATTTCTGAGCCTCCTAGAGCCTCAATAGGTTTGTAAACCATTCTGCCTTGCTGTAACACGCATAGGATGCGTGCTGGGTTAGTTAAATAATACTTTAAATAAATATCACATGCAGATCAGAGGCATCGCTAATAGAATCGCAGAGCGGCACAGTTGCAGAGAGTTGAAGTGGCATCACTATGAGGGGCAGGAGCCCAAACATTGCTTTAAAGAGACACTGGAGTTGGCAGCAGCAGGAGCCCAAAAATTGGATGAATCACACCCTGGAGTTGCAAGCAGTAGCAGGAGCCCAAACATTGGCTGAAAGAGACACTGGAGTTGGCTTCAGGAGCCCAAAAATTGGATGAATCACACCCTGGAGTTGCAAGCAGCAGGAGCCCAAACATAGCTTGAAAGACACACTGTAGTTGGCTTCAGGAGCCCAAAAATTGGATGAATCACACCCTGGAGTTGCAAGCAGCAGCAACAGGAGCCCTAACATTACTTTAAAGAGACACTGGAGTTGGCAGCAGGAGCCCAAAAATTGGATGAATCACACCCTGGAGTTGGAAGCAGCAGCAGCAGCAGGAGCCCAAACATTACTTTAAAGAGACACTGGAGTTGGCAACAGGAGCCCAAAAATTGGATGAATCACGCCCTGGAGTTGACAGCAGCAGCAGGAGCCCAAACATTACTTTAAAGAGACACCGGAGTTGGCAGCAGGAGCCCAAAAATTGGATGAATCACACCCTGGAGTTGGCAGCAGCAGCAGCAGGAGCCCAAACATTGCTTTAAAGAGACACTGGAGTTGGCAGCAGGAGCCCAAAAATTGGATGAATCACACCCTGGAGTTGCAAGCAGCAGCAGGAGCCCAAACATTACTTTAAAGAGACACTGGAGTTGGCAGCAGGAGCCCAAAAATTGGATGAATCACACCCTGGAGTTGCAAGCAGCAGCAGCAGGAGCCCAAACATTACTTTAAAGAGACACTGGAGTTGGCTTCAGGAGCCCAAAAATTGAATGAATCACACCCTGGAGTTGGCAGGAGCAGCAGCAGCAGCAGCAGGAGCCCAAACATTACTTTAAAGAGACATTGAAGTTGGCAGCAGGAGCCCAAAAATTGAATGAATCACACCCTGGTGTTGGCAGCAGCAGCAGCAGCAGGAGCCCAAACATTGCTTTAAAGAGACACTGGAGTTGGCAGCAGGAGCCCAAAAATTGGATGAATCACACCCTGGAGTTGCAAGCAGCAGCAGGAGCCCAAACATTACTTTAAAGAGACACTGGAGTTGGCAGCAGGAGCCCAAAAATTGGATGAATCACACCCTGGAGTTGCAAGCAGCAGGAGCCCAAACATAGCTTGAAAGACACACTGTAGTTGTCTTCAGGAGCACAAAAATTGAATGAATCACACCCTGGAGTTGGCAGCAGCAGGAGCCCAAACATTACTTTAAAGAGACACTGGAGTTGGCAGCAGGAGCCCAAAAAATGGATGAATCACACCCTGGAGTTGCAAGCAGCAGCAGCAGCAGGAGCCCAAACATTACTTTAAAGAGACACTGGAGTTGGCAGCAGGAGCCCAAAAATTGGATGAATCACACCCTGGAGTTGCAAGCAGCAGGAGCCCAAACATAGCTTGAAAGACACACTGTAGTTGGCTTCAGGAGCCCAAAAATTGGATGAATCACACCCTGGAGTTGCAAGCAGCAGCAGCAGGAGCCCAAACATTACTTTAAAGAGACACTGGAGTTGGCAGCAGGAGCCCAAAAATTGGATGAATCACACCCTGGAGTTGGCAGCAGCAGCAGGAGCCCAAATATTACTTTAAAGAGACACTGGAGTTGGCTTCAGGAGCCCAAAAATTGGATGAATCACACCCTGGAGTTGGCAGCAGCAGCAGCAGGAGCCCAAACATTGCTTTAAAGAGACAATGGGGTTGGCTTCAAGAGCCCAAAAATTGGATGAATCACACCCTGGAGTTGGCAGCAGCAGCAGCAGGAGCCCAAACATTACTTTAAAGAGACACTTGGGTTGGCTTCAGAAGCCCAAAAATTGGATGAATCACACCCTGTGGAGAGCCATGTGGAGAAAAAGTAGCTTAGTTAGTAATATCTACATAAAATTATGAATAAACAAATGCAAAACTATTGCCAAAGTGAAGTTTTGTTTGAGGGTGTGTTTCCACCTTTTAATTAAATCAGAAACAACAAGGTATCATTGCCTCTGACTAATTAGCCCTCAAAAATTCTTGGAATTTTTAATCTGGATGTCTGATCCGTCTTATCCGAAGAATATTAATAAAAAGTAACGTAAAGGATTTTTTTATCAATACTTACTTGTGGTCCGATGTGGAGGAATGTCTGTAACTGGAGAGCAGCGCCTTAAATCTGTTTTGCACGATCCATCTTTCTTTAGTGTTGGTCTGGCCCCGTCATCAATCTACTGGAATACATCAGGCATTGTTGGGAGGAAAGCTTGGCTGATCCATGCGCCATTCATTTCCACGCAGGGCAGTCTCTGGAAAAAAGAAAAGTATGTATAAACCAGGGTCTTTTTCATATAAAAACAAATGGTTATTCTTGCTTTTCAACCATATGTTCCACAGCTTTACCAGTCATTGTGTCAGCCAATGAAGCAACTTTGTCTGGAAGTGCTGCAAAAGCAGTCCACTGCATCACAAGTGGCATCTGACACCCCCAGTCAACTGTCTGTTGTCTGTTGTTATGCTTTGGGTTCAGCTCCACTATCCATTGATGAAGATCTGATAATCATAAAATTCAGCAGCTACTGCCCAGCCAAGAAGTGGAGGAGACACTCGCCTCTTCTTCCACTAGCCGGGCAATTAGTGATGAGGAGAGTGTCGTGGGAGGAGGTGTTGCAAGCGGAGTGTCAGGACTATACCAGACACCCGTCTGTCTTAAGCTGGTATCCCCCAATCTCCGCCGCCACTTCCGCCTATAGACAAGCCCCCGCTTGTAGGAGACACGGGTAATGCCTCTCCCAGTCGGTTGCCCCCAGGACTTAAAAGGCGCAAAGGATATCAGCTTAAGGTGCAGAAAGATGTTTGGCAGGGAATCCCGAAGGAGGATGCCGGGGTGCGAGAGTCCGAATATCAGGCCGAGGTCAAACCAGGAGGTCACGGGGCGAGGTATCCAAGGGAGATAACGAAGGGGTGGTCGAGGCTAGCCGAGGTCAAGTCCAGGAGGTCACAGAGCGCGGTACAGGAGGGTCAGGCAAAGGCGTGGTCAGGCAAGGCAGAAGGTCAGGGCGGGCAGCAAGCAAGAATAGTCGAAGTCCAAATCCAAAATGTTCACCAAAGACACAGCAACGCACATCCAGAACCCAGAAGCTATAACGGGCACTGGGATACTGGGGCAATGCAGCTTTATAGGGAGAACTGGCCAGTGGGGAAAAGGGGAAACGGAGGGAACCAAGGTGATTGGTGCGTACAATGTAAACTGGGCTCGGTCCCAGGAGCTGGACGGCCCAGGCCAGACGGCCGACCAGTCCCTGGGCCCGACCCTGGGAACCTGCAGATAATAGGTTATTTTAACACTCGCCCCCGGCGCGCGCGCTGGAGGAAGCGCCGCCGGGAGGCATAAGAAAGACGTGCTCGCGCGCGCGCGCGAGCACGAGGAGAGCCAGACGCGCCTCCGCCCGGAGGAGGCAGCGTCACGCTGCCCGGAAGCCAGGCTGGCTGATGCGGCCGCGCGGAGCGGGCCGCGACGCGGCCATCAGCCGCATGCAGCGCCGACCGCCCCTGACCCTCACAGGGGCTCCGAGGGGATGGATGACCTGGGGATGGCTGAGCAGAGGGCCGCCGGGGCCAATTCACCAGCGCGCCGCGGGACCCGGAACGGCGAGCAGGTAAGTGTCTAACATTACCCCCCCCCTGAGGAGGGGCCACTGGACCCTCCAAGCTGGGTTTCAATGGATTCTCCTTATGAAATCTCTTCACCAGATTCTGCGCATGAACCTCTCTGGCTGGGACCCAAGACCGTTCTTCCGGACCATACCCCTTCCAGTCAATTAAGTACTGAAGAGAATTCCTAAAAAGACGGGAGTCAAGAACTCGGGCGACTTCGAATTCCAGATGCCCATCGACTAATTCAGGACCGGGGAGCTTATCGGGTTCATGGTTTCTAGCAGATTTAAGAAGAGAAACATGAAAAGACCTGCAAATCTTCATGGACGAAGGGAGGGCCAACTGAAACGTGACCTGATTAATTTTCTTTACTATGGGGAAGGGACCAATAAATTTAGGTCCTAACTTAGCGGAGGGCTGGCGTAGCGCCAAATTCTTGGTTGAAAGCCAAACCCAGTCTCCCACCTTATAGCTAGGGTTAGAGGAACGTTTGCGATCTGAAAATTTTTTCTGCTGAAGAGCGGCCTTCGCTAGATGTTGTTGGATTTTATTCCATTCCCCTGGCCATTTGGAAACCCATTCATCCACGGAGGGAACTCTAGAGGGTTGGTCCGGAAGGGCAGAAAACTTCAGGTCCTTGCCATAAACACAATGGAAAGGAGAAACCCCCGTGGAAGAATGTGCAGCGTTGTTAAATGCAAATTCCGCAAATGGTAAGAAGAAGGCCCAATCAGTTTGAGTATCAGCCGTAAAACAGCGCAAATATTGTTCCAGGGACTGGTTCGTTCTCTCGGTTTGTCCATTCGACTGCGGATGGAAAGCCGAGGAAAGGGAGACAGTGAAACCCAACTTGGCACAGAAAGCCCTCCAAAACCGGGAGACAAACTGGACCCCCCTATCCGATACAATATCTATGGGAATACCATGAATCCTAAAAACATGAGTAATGAAGAGTTGAGCAAGTGTTTGAGCTGAGGGGAGTTTCTTTAAAGGGACGAAATGGGCCATCTTGCTAAAGCGGTCCACAATTACCCAAATAACAGTATGTCCCTGAGAAGGGGGAAGGTCAGTAACAAAATCCATGGCCAGATGGGTCCACGGGGAGGCAGGAATGGATAATGGAAGGAGTGGGCCTTCAGGAGAATGCCTCAAGGACTTACTTCGGGCACAGACTTTGCAAGCGGAGACAAATCTTTGAGCGTCCTTCCTGAGAGAAGGCCACCAAACTTGGCGTGATAATAAAGCTATGGTTTTCTTAACCCCTGGATGACCTGTTGTTTTGGTATCATGAAAATGGGACAAAAAGTCAGACCGGTAAGTAGAGGGTACAAACAGGGCTGAAGCAGGTTTCCCAGGAGGAGCTTGGGCCTGGAACTGAGTAAGATCAGGAAGTTGGGGTTGGATGGCGGCTACCACTAGGGAGCGAGGTAAAATGGGGGAAACCACCCTTTCCGGTAAGTCAGGAGGAGAGAAACTCCGAGACAGGGCATCCGCTTTTATATTTTTGGACCCGGGCTTATAGGTTATAGAAAAATTAAACCGAGAAAAGAATAAGGACCAGCGAGCCTGTCTAGGAGTTAATCTCTTGGCGGATTGGATGTATTCTAGATTTTTATGGTCCGTAAAGACCGTAACTGGATACTGAGCCCCCTCCAGCCAGTGTCTCCATTCCTGGAAGGCTAGCTTGATGGCCAATAATTCTCTATTGCCGATATCGTAATTTCTTTCGGCCGCTGAGAATTTCTTGGAAAAGAAGGCACATGGATGGAGGCGTGCAGGTGAGCCGTAATACTGTGACAAGACTGCCCCGACAGCGACTTCAGAAGCATCCACCTCCACAAGGAAAGGTCGTTGCTCATCAGGGTGGACTAGGACGGGAGCAGCACTAAATACCCTCTTAAGATTCCCGAAGGCCTGGACAGCTTGAACCGGCCAAACCGGGGGGTACCCGCTTTTCTTGGTTAGATTAGTTAGTGGAGTAACCAGGGCAGAAAAATTTTTAATGAACCTCCTATAGAAATTGGCAAAACCCAAAAACCTTTGCAGGCCCTTCAAATCTCTGGGCTGCTCCCATTCTAAAACGGCCTTCACCTTAGATTGGTCCATAGACAGACCAGATTTGGAGATAATGTAACCGAGAAACGGAACCTCAGATACTTCAAATTGACATTTCTTTAACTTGGCATATAAACAGTTCTCCCTAAGTTTCTGCAAGACCAAACACACGTGTTTACGATGTTCATCAATGGACGAAGAAAAAATTAAAATGTCGTCTAAATAAACAACCATAAAACGGCCAAGACAGTCCCTAAAGATTTCGTTGACAAAACTTTGAAAGACCGCAGGGGCATTACACAGGCCGAAAGGCATTACTAAATACTCATAATGCCCTTCAAGGGTATTGAAAGCCGTCTTCCACTCGTCCCCCTGCCTAATTCTTATGAGGTTATAGGCCCCCCGGAGATCGAGTTTAGAGAAGACCTGCGCCCCAACCACCTGTGTAAAGAGCCCCTCAATAAGCGGTAGGGGATACTTATTTTTTACCGTGATGTTATTTAAGCCCCGGTAATCAATACAGGGGCGAAGTCCCCCATCCTTTTTCTCCACGAAAAAAAACCCCGCCCCTGCTGGGGAAGATGAAGGCCGAATGAACCCCTTTTCTAAGTTCTCGGCAATATATTCCCGCATGGCGAGGGTTTCTGTTCGGGTCAAATTAAATATTCTCCCTCTGGGAGGCATAGTACCGGGAAGCAGTTCAATAGGGCAATCCCAAGGTCTATGGGGAGGAAGTTTGTCTGCCGCCCTTTCTGAAAAGACATCAGCAAACTCCAAATATGGAGTGGGAACCCCAATCGGCGCTAAATGCGCAACCCTGAGTGGAAATTCTAGGCAGTTCTGAAAACACTGGTGTCCCCACTTGGTGATTTGCCCCGAAACCCAATCAATTTGGGGATTGTGCTCCTGCAGCCATGGCAATCCCAAAATCAAAGGGGTACCAGGCATACTCAATATCAAGAACCTGATAACCTCAGAATGACTGGCTCCCACTTTGATTTGCATAGGAGGGGTTTGGAACCGAACTAACCCCCCGGCCACTGGAGTGCCATCAATGGCTGAAACCCGGATAGGAGTCGGCAAGGCCTGTACCACAATTCCTAAAGTCTGCGCTAGTTCAGAGTCTAGGAAATTCCCAGCTGCTCCAGAATCTAGAAGAGCCTTTAGATTCATACATTTAACACCAATTTTAAACTGGACTGGAATGAAAACTGGAGACGATACTTGAGGAGATACCTTACAGCCTAGGAGGGCCCCCTCGAAACCCCCTAGGCTCTGAAGTTTCCCTCGGATAAACGTCGCCGCCTCTCGCCTTCAGTGAGCCTTGTGGCACCTAACTGCATGGGCTCTTCTGAAGGTTGAACGACTAGAGCCTCAGACTTTGAAGCAGATTCGAGATGCGATCCTTTTTCTAGGCGCCTCTCCCGAAGTCGACGATCAATGCGGATGGCCAGATGCATCAATTCGTCCAGAGTCTGAGGTTCCGGGTAATTCACCAAGGTGTCCTTGATAGTGTCAGCCAAACCTAGTCGGAATTGGCCGCAGAGGGCAGGATTGTTCCAACGAGAGTCAACCGCCCAACGCCGGAATTCAGAACAGTAGTCTTCGGCTGGACGGCGTCCCTGGCGGAGGGTACGTAATTTGGCATCAGCTGAGGCCCCTTTGTCGGGATCATCATAGAGGACCTCCATTGCAGCGAAAAAACTATCCACAGATAGGCGGATTGGGTCCTGAGCTGATAAGCTAAAGGCCCAGGACTGAGGATCTCCATGCAGAAGGGAAATAATCAAGCCGACCCTTTGCTCTTGTGACCCTGAGGAAACAGGACGGAGCTGAAAGTACAATTTACAAGAGTCCCGGAAATTGGCAAATTTTGCCCTGTCGCCATAGAACTTTTCAGGAAGTGGGATCTTGGGTTCCACAAACATTGCGGCCGGAGTCCCCTGGGAAGTGGGGACAATGGGAGTAGGACGGTTCTCCTGAGCCGCAACCCGATGGGCCAGGTGCTCCACAGCCGCTGTCAAGGCTTGCACCTGCTCCAGGATTTGGTCCATTCTTCTGGCCCGTTATAATGTCAGGACTATACCAGACACCCGTCTGTCTTAAGCTGGTATCCCCCAATCTCCGCCGCCACTTCCGCCTATAGACAAGCCCCCGCTTGTAGGAGACACGGGTAATGCCTCTCCCAGTCGGTTGCCCCCAGGACTTAAAAGGCGCAAAGGATATCAGCTTAAGGTGCAGAAAGATGTTTGGCAGGGAATCCCGAAGGAGGATGCCGGGGTGCGAGAGTCCGAATATCAGGCCGAGGTCAAACCAGGAGGTCACGGGGCGAGGTATCCAAGGGAGATAACGAAGGGGTGGTCGAGGCTAGCCGAGGTCAAGTCCAGGAGGTCACAGAGCGCGGTACAGGAGGGTCAGGCAAAGGCGTGGTCAGGCAAGGCAGAAGGTCAGGGCGGGCAGCAAGCAAGAATAGTCGAAGTCCAAATCCAAAATGTTCACCAAAGACACAGCAACGCACATCCAGAACCCAGAAGCTATAACGGGCACTGGGATACTGGGGCAATGCAGCTTTATAGGGAGAACTGGCCAGTGGGGAAAAGGGGAAACGGAGGGAACCAAGGTGATTGGTGCGTACAATGTAAACTGGGCTCGGTCCCAGGAGCTGGACGGCCCAGGCCAGACGGCCGACCAGTCCCTGGGCCCGACCCTGGGAACCTGCAGATAATAGGTTATTTTAACACTCGCCCCCGGCGCGCGCGCTGGAGGAAGCGCCGCCGGGAGGCATAAGAAAGACGTGCTCGCGCGCGAGCACGAGGAGAGCCAGACGCGCCTCCGCCCGGAGGAGGCAGCGTCACGCTGCCCGGAAGCCAGGCTGGCTGATGCGGCCGCGCGGATCGGGCCGCGACGCGGCCATCAGCCGCATGCAGCGCCGACCGCCCCTGACCCTCACAGGGGCGCCGAGGGGATGGATGACCTGGGGATGGCTGAGCAGAGGGCCGCCGGGGCCCCTTCACCAGCGCGCCGCGGGACCCGGAACGGCGAGCAGGTAAGTGTCTAACACGGAGGTAGTGGAAGAGGGTCCCTGGAGTCTGCGGCGGTGGTGGCGGCGGCAGCAGCAGCAGCAGTGAATTATTGGGGACTGTTGGTAGGAAAAATCAGCTACTCAGCGATGTGGCAGTTTTACATGTAGCATCCACAATCCTGTGGAGAAAAAGTAGGTTAGTTAGTATATATACATAAAATTATGAATAAAGAAATGCAATAGTATTGCCAAAGTGAAGTTTTGTTTGAGGGTGTGTTTCCACCTTGTAATTAAATCAGAAACAACTGGGTATCATTGCCTCTGAATAATTAGCCCTCAAAAATTCTTGGAATTTTTAATCTTGATGTCTGAGGGATTTCTCCTCTCAGACAGCGTCACCATAAGTCCAGCCTGCTGCATTACCCAGTGGTGGACCTTTCAGAGAACTGATGGCTTGTGCCGAGCCGAGGTGGAGAGTCCCATGGTATCATTGCTTTGCCCTGTAAAATGTTGTTGAACAGAAGGTGGGCCAGTCCTTTAGCCTGTCAGTGTGTACCAAAGTGCACAGTGTTGTCTACGTCTGGAGCTGTAACTATGGACTCATGGTGGACAATATATATACTTTTAGGCCCCCTTGGTGATTGTGGTTTCACGCTGTTCTTCACATGGTTTTCCTTGAGTCACACATGGGAGGAACTACTAAAAATGAGAACTCAATCTATGAAATCATTGCTTAATCCACGAAAACAGCAAATTTGGACCCATGGTGACTGATACTTGGAAGAACATCTTGTTTGCGCTGCGACAAGGAAGCCAGAGTCATGCGTCCTGACATGGCACACATGTTCAGTCTAGTTGTCAAGCGTTTTCTGAAGTCTTGCCCCCATCTGAAAGACATCCGAACAACATGAAAGAAAGTTAGCATGCACTTCTAGCACTCCTACACCACCAAGCACAACCTTATTGAGCCTCAGCGTCAGAACGGTGTACCCCAACATGATTTGCGATGTTTCCACCCGTTGGAATTCCACCCTCCATATGCAGGATCCACTATAGCAGTGGTCCCCAACCCTGTCCTCAAGGCCCACCAACAGGCCAGGTTTTGCAGATCTCCACAAAGATGCACAGGTGGAGTAATTGGTGCAGCTGCAGAGCAATAGAGCTGGCTATTTGGAGATCCAAAAAAACATGACATGTTGGTTGGCCTTGAAGACAGGGTTGAGGACCACTGCACTATAGGAACAGAGAAAAGCCATCACGGATTTCTGGATGATCCAAACGGATAGGGGGACACCCCTGTGTAAATTCAATGTAAACCATTGGCAGCTCATACGTGACACCGACCATTTGCTCAGGCCCTTTGAGGAAGCTACTTTATTAGTCAGTTGCCAGGACTATGAGATGAACGATGAGATTCCACTGCTTCATGTACTACAACACATGTTGGAAACCATGGCTGGTCAGGGCACTGGAGACATGGCACATACATTTCACAGCCACATGAAGCCTGTGGGGGCTGAAGTGGAGGAGGAGGAGGGAGTGGGGCACAGCAAACCACAGTTTAGGTTTCACAAAATGACCATTTTATCTAGTCATCTGACAGGAGAGGAGGAGCAGGAGCAGCCACAGGAGCTAGAGGGTTGTGAGGAAGGCGAGACAGAGGACCCAGACACACCGTGGCAGTTTACAGTGGAGATGGAGACACGTAGTCCCTCAGAGTCACTTGCACAAATGGCACGATGCATGCTCACATGCTTGCGGACTAGTGAGTGCAGAATTGTCTCCATTTGTCAGCGGGAAGACTTCTGGCTCTCCAACTTATTGGACCCTCGCTTCCAGCACAAAATGGGGGCATTTTTTACGCCCACTGAGAGGGAGGAAAAACTGACCTACTACAGAGACATCCCATGTAGCCAGTTGGGCGATGTCTATCTGCGCCATGGCCCATACTCCCGCAGGTCTGACTCGGGGGGACCTCTGCGATCACCTTCCACTGCCATGGCTGCTGGGGGGGTGGAAGGAGCAGCAGCAGCAGCTCCATCAGCAGCAGCCTCAGTCTTCAGTCGCTAGTGAGTAGCTTTCTACACCCGCATAGTGAGTCTACTCATGAGCAGCAGGAAGACCTGGAGCTGGACCTCAAACAGCAGGTCATGTCATACCTTGACATGACCATGCCAACACACCTTCAGGATCCACTGGATTTGCTGGGAAGCCAAACTTGACTTGTGTCTGCAACTAGCAGAGTTTGCCCTGGAAAAGCTGTACTGGCCGGACAGTAGTTGATTTAGATGGCAACTGGGCTGCTCTATATAATGAAGCAAAATGACAAATTTACCTCACAATATAAGCTATTGCCCCTCAGATTTACACAGGGGCTGCTCCATATAATGGTGCAAAACCATGAATTTACCTCATAATATAAACTATTGCCCCTCAGATTTACACAGGGGCTGCTCTATATAATGAAGCAAAATGGCAAATTTACCTCACAATATAACCTATTGCCCCTCAGATTTACACAGGGGCTGCTCCATATAATGGTGCAAAACCATGAATTTACCTCATAATACAAACTATTGCCCCTCAGATTTACACAGGGGCTGCTCTATATAATGAAGCAAAATGGCAAATTTACCTCACTATATAAGCTAATGCCCCTCAGATTTACACAGGGGCTGCTCTATATTATGCTGCAAAATGGCAAATTTACCTCACAATATAAGCTATTGCCCCTCAGATTTACACAGGGGCTGCTCCATATAATGGTGCAAAACCAGGAATTTACCTCATAATATAAACTATTGCCCCTCAGATTTACAGAGGGGGTGCTCTATATAATGAAGCAAAATGGCAAATTTACCTCACTATATAAGCTATTACAGCTCTATATAAATAAAAATAAATAAATAAAAAAAAGGGCCTGTAGAAGCTTATTTAGTATAACAGATAGGGTGACATGTGCTGGTTTGGGATGCCCATATGGGCTAGTGTTTTGGCAGCAGTACAAAAACCAATGCAAAATGCAATAGCTTAATAAAGCTGATGCTGATCAACGCTTATTTAGTATAACAGATGGGGTGCAACATGCAGGTTTGGGATACCCTGCGGCCTGGTGTATTTAAAGCAGACCAAAACCAATTCAAAATGCAATAACTTAATAAAGCTGAGGCTGTAGATGCTTATTTAGTATAAACAGATAGGGTGCAACGTGCAGCTTTGGGGTGCCCTGCGGCCTGGTTAAATGAAAGCAGTCAAAAACAAGTGCAAACTGAAGTAGCTTAATAAAGCAGCTGATGCTGATCAACGCTTATGTTGTATAACAGATATAGTTAAAATAGCATGTGCCTTGGGATGCCTGTGTGGCCTGGTATATTTCAAGCTGAACAAAAAGTAACAGTAATCCAAGTATGAGAAATGCTTGTGCTTAACAAATAGGGTTAAACAGCATGTGCCTTGGGATGCCCGTGTGGCCTGGTATATTTTAAGCTGAACAAAAAGTAACAATAATCCAAGTATGAGAAATGCTTGTGCTTAACAAATAGGGTTAAACAGCATGTGCCTTGGGATGCCCGTGTGGCCTGGTATATTTTAAGCTGAACAAAAAGTAACAATAATCCAAGTATGAGAAATGCTTGTGCTTAACATATAGGGTTAATCAGCATGTGCCTTGGGATGCCCGTGTGGCCTGGTATATTTTAAGCTGAACAAAAAGTAACAATAATCCAAGTATGAGAAATAATTTTGACCTTCTTTACAGCGCCATACTTTGAAAAAAAAAAATTAATTTCATGCCGATCAATCCAAAGGTCAATGCCCCTAACAAAAATAGTGTTCGGCATAAGTTTTCCTTCTGGAAGGACGTAACCTTTAGTTTACATGGTTGGGGTAGGTTATCTTACAAATTGGGATACCCCAGGCAGCAGTGTCATTGAAAGAGACAGATTGTAATGCAGGCCATACGCAAGCAGAGAAACTCAGGCTGCAACAGGCCTCTTAAGTTTACATGGTTGGGGTAGGTTATCTTACAAATTGGGATACCCCACTGTATATGAAACCGAATATAAATGCACACCCAAAAGGGGACAATCAGCCTCCAAGAGGCCTGCTTAGTTTAAATAAGAGAGCTGCTTAGTGTAAATAAGAGGCCTGCTTAGTTTAAATAAGAGAGCTGCTTAGTGTAAATAAGAGAGGTAGGTTATGTGATGTTACAGAATGGGATGCCTCAAAGCAGACTTGAGATCAGTATATATGCACACAGCAACAGTGTGTAAGCAGGCTGAAACAGCCCAAATTACTTGAAATAACTGTGCAGCTTACAGTAAATGCAGAGGCTAATGGTATGTTACAGAATGGGATGCCCCAAGCATACTTAAGATCAGTATATATATGCACACAGCAGCAGTGTGTAAGCAGCCTCATACAGGCCAAATTACTTTAAATAACTGTGCAGCTTACAGTGAATGCAGAGGCTAATGGTATGTTACAGAATGGGATGCCCCAAGCAGACTTGAGATCAGTAATATATGCGCACAGCAGCAGTGTGTAAGCAGGCTGCAACAGGCCAAATTACTTGAAATAACTGTGCAGCTTAGAGTAAAGACAGAGGCTAATGGTATGTTACAGAATGGGATGCCCCAAGCAGACTTGAGATCAGTATATATGCGCACAGCAGCAGTGTGTAAGCAGGCTGCAACAGGCCAAATCACTTGAAATAACTGTGCAGCTTAGAGTAAATACAGAGGCTAATGGTATGTTACAGAATGGGATGCCCCAAGCAGACTTGAGATCAGTATATATGCACACAGCAGCAGTGTGTAAGCAGCCTCATACAGACCAAATTACTTGAAATAAGTGTGCAGCTTAGAGTAAAGACAGAGGCTAATGGTATGTTACAGAATGGGATGCCCCAAGCAGACTTGAGATCAGTAATATATGCACACAGCAACAGTGTGTAGGCAGGCTGAAACAGGCCAAATTACTTTAAATAACTGCGCAGCTTACAGTGAATACAAAGGCTAATGGTATGTTACAGAATGGGATGCCCCAACAGCAGAGCACCTGGGAGCAGTAGTACTATGCAAAGCAAAAGTGTCTTTATCAGGCCAAATTACTTTTAGAATAAGTGCAAAGGGTTATAGTAAATAGAGGCTGGTGTAGTCACAGAATGGGATGCCACAACAGCAGTGCACCTGGGAGCAGTAGTACTATGCACAGCAAAAGTGTCTTTATCAGGCTAAATTACTTTTAGAATAAGTGCAAAGGGTTATAGTAAATAGAGGCTGGTGTAGTCACAGAAAGGGATGCCCCAACCGCAGTGCACCTGGGAGCAGTAGAACTATGCAAAGCAAAAGTGTCTTTATCAGGCCAAATTACTTTTAGAATAAGTGCAAAGGGTTATAGTAAATAGAGGCTGGTGTAGTCACAGAATGGGATGCCACAACAGCAGTGCACCTGGGAGCAGTAGTACTATGCACAGCAAAAGTGTCTTTATCAGGCCAAATTACTTTTAGAATAAGTGCAAAGGGTTATAGTAAATGGAGGCTGGTGTAGTCACAGAATGGGATGCCACAACAGCAGAGCACCTGGGAGCAGTAGTACTATGCACAGCAAAAGTGTCTTTATCAGGCCAAATTACTTTTAGAATAAGTGCAAAGGGTTATAGTAAATAGAGGCTGGTGTAGTCACAGAATGGGATGCCCAAACCACAGTGCACCTGGGAGCAGTAGTACTATGCACAGCAAAAGTGTCTTTATCAGGCCAAATTACTTTTAGAATAAGTGCAAAGGGTTATAGTAAATAGAGGCTGGTGTAGTCACAGAATGGGATGCCACAACAGCAGTGCACCTGGGAGCAGTAGTACTATGCACAGCAAAAGTGTCTTTATCAGGCCAAATTACTTTTAGAATAAATGCAAAGGGTTATAGTAAATAGAGGCTGGTGTAGTCACAGAATGGGATGCCAAAACAGCAGAGCACCTGGGAGCAGTAGTACTATGCACAGCAAAAGTGTCTTTATCAGGCCAAATTACTTTTAGAATAAGTGCAAAGGGTTATAGTAAATAGAGGCTGGTGTAGTCACAGAATGGGATGCCACAACAGCAGTGCACCTGGGAGCAGTAGTACTATGCACAGCAAAAGTGTCTTTATCAGGCCAAATTACTTTTAGAATAAGTGCAAAGGGTTATAGTAAATAGAGGCTGGTGTAGTCACAGAATGGGATACCAAAACAGCAGAGCACCTGGGAGCAGTAGTACTATGCACAGCAAAAGTGTCTTTATCAGGCCAAATTACTTTTAGAATAAGTGCAAAGGGTTATAGTAAATAGAGGCTGGTGTAGTCACAGAATGGGATGCCACAACAGCAGTGCACCTGGGAGCAGTAGTACTATGCAAAGCAAAAGTGTCTTTATCAGGCCAAATTACTTTTAGAATAAGTGCAAAGGGTTATAGTAAATAGAGGCTGGTGTAGTCACAGAATGGGATGCCCCAACCGCAGTGCACCTGGGAGCAGTAGCACTATGCAAAGCAAAAGTGTCTTTATCAGGCCAAATTACTTTTAGAATAAGTGCAAAGGGTTATAGTAAATAGAGGCTGGTGTAGTCACAGAATGGGATGCCACAACAGCAGTGCACCTGGGAGCAGTAGTACTATGCAAAGCAAAAGTGTATTTATCAGGCCAAATTACTTTTAGAATAAGTGCAAAGGGTTATAGTAAATAGAGGCTGGTGTAGTCACAGAATGGGATGCCACAACCGCAGTGCACCTGGGAGCATTAGTACTATGCAAAGCAAAAGTGTCTTTATCAGGCCAAATTACTTTTAGAATAAGTGCAAAGGGTTATAGTAAATAGAGGCTGGTGTAGTCACAGAATGGGATGCCACAACCGCAGTGCACCTGGGAGCAGTAGTACTATGCAAAGCAAAAGTGTCTTTATCAGGCCAAATTACTTTTAGAATAAGTGCAAAGGGTTATAGTAAATAGAGGCTGGTGTAGTCACAGAATGGGATGCCCCAACCGCAGTGCACCTGGGAGCAGTAGTACTATGCAAAGCAACAGTGGTTAACCAGGGTGAAACAGCTAACAAAGCCAGTGGCCCAGGCAGTAACACTCAGGCTGCATGAAAACAAAAACAAATCCCTGTCACTGCATCCGTTTTTTTCCTAACTTTCCCTGCTTCTCGCTGACTTCCTGCCTGTCTCCTGCCTTTCTCCTGTCTGTCCCTGTCTGTCTAACTGTCTCTCTCTGACTACAGCAGCGTCCTGTCTCTCACGAATGCAATAGAGAATTGAGGAAAAGCAAGATGTCCGCCGCCTTAAATAGCGCTGTGACGTCACCGGTAGGGATGAGCGAATCAATCCGGACGAACCCGGATTCGATCCGAATTTCAGGAAAAATTCGATTCGGATCGAATCCGAATTTCCCCGCGATTCGATCGCTCGAAGTTTTCCTTTAACATCCATTCATTTACATTACAGGCATTCTAAGATGGCGGACGGGACATGTCCAGACATCAACCCCGCGCCAGTGCAAGCTGGGACAGTCACATGCAGCCTATCAGCAGCCAGCAAGCCCGGTGACGTCACAGCGCTATTTAAGGCCGGCCATCTTGCTTTCCTGCCTCATTTCTCTGTTGCATTCATGAGAGACAGAACGTTGTGTAGCTGAGGGAGAGAGGCAGTTAGACAGGCAGGGACAGACAGGGACAGGCTGGAGACAGGCAGGAGACAGACAGGAGACAGACAGAAAGTCAGCGAAAAACAGGGAAAGGTAGAAGAATCGGAGGCTGTCACAGGGAGTTTTTTTTTTTTTTTTCATCCAGCCTGACAGGCTTTGTTAGTGTTTTCAAGCTGCTTATACTAACTAACTGTGCATATATACTGAACTGATCTTAAGTCTGCTGTGAGGCATCCCATTCTGTGACTACAGCAGCCTCTGTTTAAGACCATATAACCATTTGCTCTTATTATAATTGAAATTAGCCTGATAAAGACACTTTTGCTGGGCATAGTACTTCTGGACCCTGCCAGGTCCACTTCTGTTGTGGCATCCCATTCTGTGACTGCAGCAGCCTCTGTTTAAGACCATATAACCATTTGCTCTTATTATAATTGAAATTAGCCTGATAAAGACACTTTTGCTGGGCATAGTACTTCTGGACCCTGCCAGGTCCACTTCTGTTGTGGCATCCCATTCTGTGACTACAGCAGCCTCTGTTTAAGAGACCATATAACCATTTGCTCTTATTATAATTGAAATTAGCCTGATAAAGACACTTTTGCTGGGCATAGTACTTCTGGACCCTGCCAGGTCCACTTCTGTTGTGGCATCCCATTCTGTGACTACAGCAGCCTCTGTTTAAGAGACCATATAACCATTTGCTCTTATTATAATTGAAATTAGCCTGATAAAGACACTTGCTGGGCATAGTACTTCTGGACCCTGCCAGGTCCACTTCTGTTGTGGCATCCCATTCTGTGACTACAGCAGCCTCTGTTTAAGACCATATAACCATTTGCTCTTATTATAATTGAAATTAGCCTGATAAAGACACTTTTGCTGGGCATAGTACTTCTGGACCCTGCCAGGTCCACTTCTGTTGTGGCATCCCATTCTGTGACTACAGCAGCCTCTGTTTAAGACCATATAACCATTTGCTCTTATTATAATTGAAATTAGCCTGATAAAGACACTTTTGCTGGGCATAGTACTTCTGGACCCTGCCAGGTCCACTTCTGTTGTGGCATCCCATTCTGTGACTACAGCAGCCTCTGTTTAAGACCATATAACCATTTGCTCTTATTATAATTGAAATTAGCCTGATAAAGACACTTTTGCTGGGCATAGTACTTCTGGACCCTGCCAGGTCCACTTCTGTTGTGGCATCCCATTCTGTGACTACAGCAGCCTCTGTTTAAGACCATATAACCATTTGCTCTTATTATAATTGAAATTAGCCTGATAAAGACACTTTTGCTGGGCATAGTACTTCTGGACCCTGCCAGGTCCACTTCTGTTGTGGCATCCCATTCTGTGACTGCAGCAGCCTCTGTTTAAGAGACCATATAACCATTTGCTCTTATTATAATTGAAATTAGCCTGATAAAGACACTTGCTGGGCATAGTACTTCTGGACCCTGCCAGGTCCACTTCTGTTGTGGCATCCCATTCTGTGACTACAGCAGCCTCTGTTTAAGACCATATAACCATTTGCTCTTATTATAATTGAAATTAGCCTGATAAAGACACTTTTGCTGGGCATAGTACTTCTGGACCCTGCCAGGTCCACTTCTGTTGTGGCATCCCATTCTGTGACTACAGCAGCCTCTGTTTAAGACCATATAACCATTTGCTCTTATTATAATTGAAATTAGCCTGATAAAGACACTTGCTGGGCATAGTACTTCTGGACCCTGCCAGGTCCACTTCTGTTGTGGCATCCCATTCTGTGACTACAGCAGCCTCTGTTTAAGACCATATAACCATTTGCACTTATTATAATTGAAATTAGGCATGATAAAGACACTTTTGCTGGGCATAGCACTACTGGACCCTGCCAGGTGTACTTACTGCTGGTTTTTAGGGCATCCCATTCTGTGACTACAGCAGCCTCTGTTTAAGACCATATAACCATTTGCACTTATTATAATTGAAATTAGGCCTGATAAAGACACTTTTGCCTGGCATAGCACTACTGGTCCCTGCCAGGTGCCCTCCTTTTTGGGGCATCCCATTCTGTGACTACACCAGCCTCTATTTAAGAACCTAACCATTTGCACCTATTCTAATTGAAATTAGGCATAATAAAGACACTTTTGCTGTGCATAGTCTTACTGCTGCCTGCCAGGTGCTCTCTGGTTTTTGGGGCATCCCATTCTGTAACATACCATTAGCCTCTGCATTAACTGTAAGCTGCACAGTTATTTAAAGAAATTTGGCCTGTATGAGCCTGCTAACACACTGCTGCTGTGTGCATATATACTGATCTCAAGTCAGCTTTGGGGCATCCCATTCTGTAACATACCATTAGCCTCTGCATTTACTGTAAGCTGCACAGTTATTTAAAGAAATTTGGCCTGTATGAGCCTGCTAACACACTGCTGCTGTGTGCATATATACTGATCTCAAGTCTGCTTGGGGTTTCCCATTCTGTAACATACCATTAGCCTCTGCATTTACTGTAAGCTGCACAGTTATTTAAAGAAATTTGGCCTGTATGAGCCTGCTTACACACTGCTGCTGTGTGCATATATACTGATCTCAAGTCAGCTTTGGGGCATCCCATTCTGTAACATACCATTAGCCTCTGCATTTACTGTAAGCTGCACAGTTATTTAAAGAAATTTGGCCTGTATGAGCCTGCTTACACACTGCTGCTGTGTGCATATATACTGATCTCAAGTCAGCTTTGGGGCATCCCATTCTGTAACATACCATTAGCCTCTGCATTTACTGTAAGCTGCACAGTTATTTAAAGAAATTTGGCCTGTATGAGCCTGCTAACACACTGCTGCTGTGTGCATATATACTGATCTCAAGTCTGCTTGGGGCATCCCATTCTGTAACATACCATTAGCCTCTGCATTAACTGTAAGCTGCACAGTTATTTAAAGAAATTTGGCCTGTATGAGCCTGCTAACACACTGCTGCTGTGTGCATATATACTGATCTCAAGTCTGCTTGGGGCATCCCATTCTGTAACATACCATTAGCCTCTGCATTAACTGTAAGCTGCACAGTTATTTAAAGAAATTTGGCCTGTATGAGCCTGCTAACACACTGCTGCTGTGTGCATATATACTGATCTCAAGTCTGCTTGGGGCATCCCATTCTGTAACATAACATAACCTACCTACCATACTAAGCAGCTCTCTTATTTAAACTAAGCAGGCCTCTTGGAGGCTGATTGTCCACTTTTGGGTGTGCATTTATATTCGGTTTCATATACAGTGGGGTATCCCAATTTGTAAGATAACCTACCCCAACCATGTAAACTAAATAGGCCTGTTGCAGCCTGAGTTTCTCTGCTTGCGTATGGCCTGCATTACAATCTGTCTCTTTCAATGACACTGCTGCCTGGGGTATCCCAATTTGTAAGATAACCTACCCCAACCATGTAAACTAAAGGTTACGTCCTTCCAGAAGGAAAACTTATGCCGAACACTATTTTTGTTAGGGGCATTGACCTTTGGATTGATCGGCATGAAATTAATTTTTTTTTTTCAAAGTATGGCGCTGTAAAGAAGGTCAAAATGATGTCTCATACTTGGATTATTGTTACTTTTTGTTCAGCTTGAAATATAACAGGCCACACGGGCATCCCAAGGCACATGCTATTTTAAACCTATCTGTTATACAACATAAGCGTTGATCAGCATCAGCTGCTTTATTAAGCTACTTCAGTTTGCACTTGTTTTTGACTGCTTTTAATAAACCAGGCCGCAGGGCACCCCAAAGCTGCACCTTGCACCCTATCTGGTATACAACATAAGCGTTGATCAGCATCAGCTTCATTAAGCTACTTCAGTTTGCACTTCCTTTTTGACTGCTTTCATTTAACCAGGCCGCAGGGCACCCCAAAGCTGCACCTTGCACCCTACCTGTTTATACTAAATAAGCATCTACAGCCTCAGCTTTATTAAGTTATTGCATTTTGAATTGGTTTTGGTCTGCTTTAAATACACCAGGCCGCAGGGCATCCCAAACCTGCATGTTGCACCCCATCTGTTATACTAAATAAGCGTTGATCAGCATCAGCTTTATTAAGCTATTGCATTTTGCATTGGTTTTTGTACTGCTGCCAAAACACTAGCCCATATGGGCATCCCAAACCAGCACATGTCACCCTATCTGTTATACTAAATAAGCTTCTACAGGCCCTTTTTTTATTTATTTATTTTTATTTATATAGAGCTGCAATAGCTTATATTGTGAGGTTAATTTGCCATTTTGCAGCATAATATAGAGCAGCCCCTGTGTAAATCTGAGGGGCAATAGCTTATATAGTGAGGTAAATTTGCCATTTTGCTTCGTTATATAGAGCAGGCCCTGTGTAAATCTGAGGGGCAATAGCTTATATTGTGAGGTTAATTTGCCATTTTGCAGCATAATATAGAGCAGGCCCTGTGTAAATCTGAGGGGCAATAGCTTATATAGTGAGGTAAATTTGCCATTTTGCTTCGTTATATAGAGCAGCCCAGTTGCCATCTAAATCAACTACTGTCCGGCCAGTACAGCTTTTCCAGGGCAAACTCTGCTAGTTGCGGGCACAAGTCAAGTTTGGCTTCCCAGCAAATCCAGTGGATCTTGAAGGTGTGTTGGCATGGTCATGTCAAGGTATGACATGACCTGCTGTTTGAGGTCCAGCTCCAGGTCTTCCTGCTGCTCATGAGTAGACTCACTATGCGGGTGTAGAAAGCTACTCACTAGCGACTGAAGACTGAGGCTGCTGCTGATGGAGCTGCTGCTGCTGCTCCTTCCACCCCCCCAGCAGCCATGTCAGTGGAAGGTGATCGCAGAGGTCCCCCCGAGTCAGACCTGCGGGAGTATGGGCCATGGCGCAGATAGACATCGCCCAACTGACTACGTGGGATGTCTCTGTAGTAGGTCAGTTTGTCCTCCCTCTCAGTGGGCGTAAAAAATGCCCCCATTTTGTGCCGGAAGCGAGGGTCCAATAAGTTGGAGAGCCAGAAGTCTTCCCGCTGACAAATGGAGACAATTCTGCGCTCACTAGTACGCAAGCATGTGAGCATGCATCGTGCCATTTGTGCAAGTGACTCGGAGGGACTACCTGTCTCCATCTCCACTGTAAACTGCCACGGTGTGTCTGGGTCCTCTGTCTCGCCTTACTCACAACCCTCTAGCTCCTGTGGCTGCTCCTGCTCCTCCTCTTCTGTCAGATGACTAGATAAAATGGTCATTTTGTGAAACCTAAACTGTGGTTTGCTGTGCCCCACCCCCTCCTCCTCCTCCACTTCAGCCCCCACAGGCTTCATGTGGCTGTGAATGTATGTGCCATGTCTCCAGTGCCCTGACCAGCCATGCTTTCCAACATGTGTTGTAGTACATGAAGCAGTGGAATCTCATCGTTCATCTCATAGTCCTGGCAACTGACTAATAACGTAGCTTCCTCAAAGGGCCTGAGCAAACGGTCGGTGTCACGTATGAGCTGCCAATGGTTTACATTGAATTTACACAGGGGTGTCCCCCTATCCGTTTGGATCATCCAGAAATCCGTGATGGCTTTTCTCTGTTCCTATAGTGCAGTGGTCCTCAACCCTGTCCTCAAGGCCCACCAACATGTCATGTTTTTTGGATCTCCAAATAGCCAGCTCTATTGCTCTGCAGCTGCACTAATTACTCCACCTGTGCATCTTTGTGGAGATCTGCAAAACCTGGCCTGTTGGTGGGCCTTGAGGACAGGGTTGGGGACCACTGCTATAGTGGATCCTGCATATGGAGGGTGGAATTCCAACGGGTGGAAACATCGCAAATCAGACTATGGTGGGGTACACCGGTGTGACGCTGAGGCTCAATAAGGTTGTGCTTGGTGGTGTAGGAGTGCCAGAAGTGCATGCTAACTTTCTTTCCTGTTGTTCTTTCAGATGGGGGCAAGACTTAAAAACTAGACTGAACACGTGTGCCATGTCAGGACGCATGACTCTGGCTTCCTTGTCGCAGCGCAAACAAGATGTTCTACCAAGTGTAATGCAGCAGGCTGGACTTATGGTGACGCTGTCTGAGAGGAGAAATCCCTCAGACATCAAGATTAAAAATTCCAAGAATTTTTGAGGGCTAATTATTCAGAGGCAAATGATAGCTAGTTGTTTCTGATTTAATTACAAGGTGGAAACACACCCTCAAACAAAACTTCACTTTGGCAATACTATTGCATTTGTCTATTCATAATTTTATGTATATACACTAACTAACCTACTTTTTCTCCACAGGATGCTGCATGAAACACTGCCACATCGCTGAGTAGCTGATTTTTCCGAACAACAGTCCGCAATAATCTGCTGCTGCTGCCGCCGCCACCGCCGCAGACTCCAGGGACCCTCTTCCACTACCTCGGCTTGCAACACCTCCTCCCACGACACTCTCCTCATCACTAATTGCCGGCTAGTGGAAGAAGAGGCGAGTGTCTCCTCCACTTCTTGGCTGGGCAGTAGCTGCTGAATTTTATGATTATCAGATCTTCATCAATGGATAGTGGAGCTGAACCCAAAGCATAAAAGACAGACAACAGACAGTTGACTGGGGGTGTCAGATGCCACTTGTGATGCAGTGGACTGCTTTTGCAGCACTTCCAGACAAAGTTGCTTCATTGGCTGACACAATGACTGGTAAAGCTGTGGAACATATGGTTTAAAAGCAAAAATAACCATTTGTTTTTATATGAAAAAGACCCTGGTTTATACATAGTTTTTTTTTTTCCAGAGACTGCCCTGCGTGGAAATGAATGGCGCATGGATCATCCAAGCTTTCCTCCCAACAATGCCTGATGTATTCCAGTAGATTGATGACGGGGCCAGACCTACACTAAAGAAAGATGGATCGTGCAAAACAGATTTAAGGCGCTGCTCTCCAGTTACAGACATTCCTCCGCATCGGACCACAAGTAAGTATTAATAAAAAATCCTTTACGTTACTCTTACTTTTTATTAATATTCTTCAGATAAGACGGATCAGACATGATTCCAGATTAAAAATTCCAAGAATTTTTGAGGGCTAATTAGTCAGAGGCAATGATACCTTCTTGTTTCTGATTTAATTAAAAGGTGGAAACACACCCTCAAACAAAACTTCACTTTGGCAATACTTTTGCATTTGTTTATTCATAATTTTATGTAGATATTACTAACTAAGCTACTTTTTCTCCACATGACTCTCCACAGGGTGTGATTCATCCAATTTTTGGGCTCCTGAAGCCAACCCCAGGGTCTCTTTAAAGTAATGTTTGGGCTCCTGCTGCTGCTGCCAACTTCTGCCAACTCCAGGGTGTGATTCATCCAATTTTTGGGCTCCTGAAGCCAACTCCAGTGTATATTTGGGCTCCTGCTGCTGCTGCTGCCAACTCCAGGGTGTGAATCATGCAATTTTTGGGCTCCTGAAGCCAACCCCAGTGTCTCTTTAAAGTAATATTTGGGCTCCTGCTGCTGCCAACTCCAGGGTGTGATTCATCCAATTTTTGGGCTCCTGAAGCCAACCCCAGTGTCTCTTTAAAGTAATATTTGGGCTCCTGCTGCTGCTGCTGCCAACTCCAGGGTGTGATTCATCCAATTTTTGGGCTCCTGAAGCCAACTCCAGTGTATATTTGGGCTCCTGCTGCTGCCAACTCCAGGGTGTGATTCATCCAATTTTTGGGCTCCTGAAGCCAACCCCAGTGTCTCTTTAAAGTAATATTTGGGCTCCTGCTGCTGCCAACTCCAGGGTGTGATTCATCCAATTTTTGGGCTCCTGAAGCCAACCCCAGTGTCTCTTTAAAGTAATATTTGGGCTCCTGCTGCTGCTGCTGCCAACTCCAGGGTGTGATTCATCCAATTTTTGGGCTCCTGAAGCCAACTCCAGTGTATATTTGGGCTCCTGCTGCTGCCAACTCCAGGGTGTGATTCATTCAATTTTTGGGCTCCTGAAGCCAACCCCAGTGTCTCTTTAAAGTAATGTTTGGGCTCCTGCTGCTGCCAACTCCAGGGTGTGATTCATCCAATTTTTGGGCTCCTGAAGCCAACTCCAGTGTATATTTGGGCTCCTGCTGCTGCCAACTCCAGGGTGTGATTCATCCAATTGTTGGGCTCCTGAAGCCAACCCCAGGGACTCTTTAAAGTAATGTTTGGGCTCCTGCTGCTGCTGCTGCCAACTTCTGCCAACTCCAGGGTGTGATTCATCCAATTTTTGGGCTCCTGAAGCCAACTCCAGTGTATATTTGGGCTCCTGCTGCTGCTGCTGCCAACTCCAGTGTGTGATTCATCCAATTTTTGGGCTCCTGAAGCCAACCCCAGGGTCTCTTTGAAGTAATATTTGGGCTCCTGCTGCTGCTGCTGCCAACTTCTGCCAACTCCAGGGTGTGATTCATCCAATTTTTGGGCTCCTGAAGCCAACTCCAGTGTATATTTGGGCTCCTGCTGCTGCTGCTGCCAACTCCAGGGTGTGAATCATCCAATTTTTGGGCTCCTGAAGCCAACCCCAGTGTCTCTTTAAAGTAATATTTGGGCTCCTGCTGCTGCCAACTCCAGGGTGTGATTCATCCAATTTTTGGGCTCCTGAAGCCAACCCCAGTGTCTCTTTAAAGTAATATTTGGGCTCCTGCTGCTGCTGCTGCCAACTCCAGGGTGTGATTCATCCAATTTTTGGGCTCCTGAAGCCAACTCCAGTGTATATTTGGGCTCCTGCTGCTGCCAACTCCAGGGTGTGATTCATCCAATTTTTGGGCTCCTGAAGCCAACCCCAGTGTCTCTTTAAAGTAATATTTGGGCTCCTGCTGCTGCCAACTCCAGGGTGTGACTCATCCAATTTTTGGGCTCCTGAAGCCAACCCCAGTGTCTCTTTAAAGTAATATTTGGGCTCCTGCTGCTGCCAACTCCAGGGTGTGATTCATCCAATTTTTGGGCTCCTGAAGCCAACCCCAGGGTCTCTTTAAAGTAATGTTTGGGCTCCTGCTGCTGCTGCTGCCAACTTCTGCCAACTCCAGGGTGTGATTCATCCAATTTTTGGGCTCCTGAAGCCAACTCCAGTGTATATTTGGGCTCCTGCTGCTGCCAACTCCAGGGTGTGATTCATCCAATTGTTGGGCTCCTGAAGCCAACCCCAGGGTCTCTTTAAAGTAATGTTTGGGCTCCTGCTGCTGCCAACTTCTGCCAACTCCAGGGTGTGATTCATCCAATTTTTGGGCTCCTGAAGCCAACTCCAGTGTATATTTGGGCTCCTGCTGCTGCTGCTGCCAACTCCAGTGTGTGATTCATCCAATTTTTGGGCTCCTGAAGCCAACCCCAGGGTCTCTTTGAAGTAATATTTGGGCTCCTGCTGCTGCTGCTGCCAACTTCTGCCAACTCCAGGGTGTGAATCATCCAATTTTTGGGCTCCTGAAGCCAACCCCAGGGTCTCTTTAAAGTAATATTTGGGCTCCTGCTGCTGCCAACTCCAGGGTGTGATTCATCCAATTTTTGGGCTCCTGAAGCCAACCCCAGTGTCTCTTTAAAGCAATGTTTGGGCTCCTGCCCCTCATAGTGATGCCACTTCAACTCTCTTGAATTCAATTGTGCCACTCTGCGATTCTATTAGCGATGCCTCTGATCTGCATGTGATATTTCTTCAAAGTATTATTTAACTAACCCAGCACGCATCCTGTGCGTGTTACAGCAAGGCAGAATGGTTTACAACCCTATTGAGGCTCTAGGAGGCTCAGAAATAGCCGTTTTTAATAGCGATTCGTCGCGAATTTATTCGGGTCGAAACGATTTTTGTCGGAAAATTCGGCGAATCAGTCGAATCGAATTTTTCAAAAGTTCGCTCATCTCTAGTCACCGGGCTTGCTGGCTGCTGATAGGCTGCATGTGACTGCCCCAGTATGCACTGGAGCGGGGTAGATGTCTGGACATGTCCCGTCCGCCATCTTAGAATGCCTGTAATGTAAATGAATGGATGTTAAAGAAAAACTTTGAGCGATCGAAGCACGGGGAAATTCGGATTCGATCCGAATCGAATTTTTCATGAAATTCGGATCGAATCCGGGTTCGTCCGGATCGATTCGCTCATCCCTACTGTTGAGCAAAATAATATTCAGAGTACCAATGGATTCTGTCAGAACCATAAATATGACATAAAAACCGCTATGGGTACTAACCCTTCCTTCATATTTCCCTCTTAACTTCATCATTGGGAATGCAGCCTGAACAACATTTTTAGGAACAATTTTACAAAAAACAACAAAACAAAAAAAGGGATAATTTCTAAAATTTACATTTTGTTTATTGATTCATAAAATCACAATAGCACCTCATGAATCTCACACAGCGAAAGAAGATATTTAAAACTAGCAATATTAATAATAAAAACCCACCACAAACACACATTCACACATTTTTACTCGCTGTACCTCATGAGGAGCAGATTATGACTAGAGATGAGCGAACTATTAATAATAAAAACCCACCACAAACACACATTCACACATTTTTACTCGCTGTACCTCATGAGGAGCAGATTATGACTAAAGATGAGCGAACTTTTGAAAAATTCAATTCGGCAAATTCGCAGAATTTTCCGGGAAAAATCGTCTCGGTCCGAATTTATTCGCGACAAATCGCTATTAAAAACAGCTATTTCTGGGCGTCCAAGGGCCTCCATAGGGTTGCAGAATGTTTTGCTTGGCTGTAACATGCATAGGATGCATGTTGGGTTAGTGAAATATTATTGTAAAGAAGTATGACATGCAGATCAGAGGCGTCGCTATTAGATTCGCTGACGCAGAGCGGCACAATTACAGGGCCTTGAGGTGGCATCAGCATGATGAGTCCATATATTGCCTGAAAGACAAACAGTGGAGTTGGCAGGAGCATAGGGAGCCCATATATTGCCTAAAAAACACACCCTGAATTTGGCAGCAGCATAGGGAGCCCAAATATCGCCTGAAAGACACAATCTGGACTTGGCAGCAGCATAGGGAGCACATATATTGCCTGAAAAACACACTCAGGAGTTGGCATCAGCATTAGGAGCCAATAATTTGCCTTAAAGACACACCCAGGAGTTGGCAGCAGCATAGGGAACTCATATATTGCCTGAAAAACACATTGGAGTTGGCAGCAGCATTAGGAGCCCATATATTGCCTGAAAGACACACCCTGGAGTTGGCAGCAGCAGCAGCAGGAGCCCAAACATTGCTTGAAAGAGACACTAGACTTGGCAGCAGGAGCCCAAAAATTGGCCTAAAGACACACTGGAGTTGGCAGCAGCAGCATCAGGAGCCCAAACATTGGCTGAAAGAGACACTGGAGTTGCCAGCAGGAGCCCAAAAATTGGCCTACAGACACACTGGAGTTGGCAGCAGCAGGAGCCCAAACATTGCTTGAAAGAGACAGTGGAGTTGGCAGCAGGAGCCCAAACATTGGCTTAAAGAGACACTGGAGTTGCCAGCAGGAGCCCAAAAGTTGGCCTAAAGACACACTGGAGTTGGCAGCAGCAGGAGCCCAAACATTGGCTGAAAGAGACACTGGAGTTGGCAGCAGGAGCCCAAAAATTGGCCTAAAGACACACTGGAGTTGGCAGCAGCAGCAGCAGTGGGAGCCCAAACATTGCTTGAAAGAGACACTGGAGTTGGCAGCAGGAGCCCAAAAATTGGCCTAAAGACACACTGGAGTTGGCAGCAGCAGCAGGAGCCCATAAATTGACCTAAACATATACTGGAGTTGGCAGCAGCAGCAGGAGCCCGAAGTTGCTTGAAAGAGACACTGGAGTTGGCAGCAGGAGCCCAAAAATTGGCCTAAAGACACACTGGAGTTGGCAGCAGCAGCAGCAGGAGCCCAAAAATTGGCCAAAAGAGACACTGGAGTTGGCAGCAGGAGCCCAAAAATTGGCCTAAAGAAACACTAGAGTTGGCAGCAGCAGCGGCAGGAGCCCAAACATTGGCTTAAAGAGACACTGGAGTTGGCAGCAGCAGCAAGAGCCAAACATTGCTTGAAAGAGACACTGGAGTTGGCAGCAGCAGCAGCAGGAGCCCAAACACTGCTTGAAAGAGACAGTGGAGTTGGCAGCAGGAGCCCAAAAATTGGCCAAAAGACACACCCTGGAGTTGGCAGCAGCAGCAGGAGCCCAAAAATTGGCCTAAAGACACACTGGAGTTGGCAGCAGCAGCTGCAGCAGGAGCCCAAACATTGGCTGAAAGAGACACTGGAGTTGCCAGCAGGAGCCCAAAAGTTGGCCTAACGACACACTGGAGTTGGCAGCAGCAGGAGCCCGAAATTGCTTGAAAGAGACACTGGAGTTGGCAGCAGGAGCCCAAAAATTGGCCTAAAGACACACTGGAGTTGGCAGCAGCAGCAGCAGGAGCCCAAAAATTGGCCAAAAGAGACACTGGAGTTGGCAGCAGGAGCCCAAAAATTGGCCTAAAGAAACACTAGAGTTGGCAGCAGCAGCGGCAGGAGCCCAAACATTGGCTTAAAGAGACACTGGAGTTGGCAGCAGCAGCAAGAGCCAAACATTGCTTGAAAGAGACACTGGAGTTGGCAGCAGCAGCAGCAGGAGCCCAAACACTGCTTGAAAGAGACAGTGGAGTTGGCAGCAGGAGCCCAAAAATTGGCCAAAAGACACACCCTGGAGTTGGCAGCAGCAGCAGGAGCCCAAAAATTGGCCTAAAGACACACTGGAGTTGGCAGCAGCAGCTGCAGCAGGAGCCCAAACATTGGCTGAAAGAGACACTGGAGTTGCCAGCAGGAGCCCAAAAGTTGGCCTAACGACACACTGGAGTTGGCAGCAGCAGGAGCCCAAACATTGGCTGAAAGAGACACTGGAGTTGGCAGCAGGAGCCCAAAAATTGGCCTAAAGACACACTGGAGTTGGCAGCAGCAGCAGTGGGAGCCCAAACATTGCTTGAAAGAGACACTGGAGTTGGCAGCAGGAGCCCAATAATTGGCCTAAAGACACACTGGCATTGGCAGCAGCAGGAGGCCAAAAATTGACCTAAACACACACTGGAGTTGGCAGAAGCAGCAGCAGGAGTCCAAAAATTGCTTGAAAGAGACACTGGAGTTGGCAGCAGGAGCCCAAAAATTGGCCTAAAGACACACTGGTGTTGGTAGCAGCAGCAGGAGCCCAAAAATTGGCTGAAAGAGACACTGGAGTTGGCAGCAGGAGCCCAAAAATTGGCCTAAAGACACACTGGAGTTGGCAGCAGCAGGAGCCCAAACATTGGCTGAAAGAGACACTGGAGTTGGCAGCAGCAGCAGGAGCCCATACATTGCTTGACAGAGACACTGGAGTTGGCAGCAGCAGCAGCAGCAGCCCAAACATTGCTTGAAAGAGACACTGGAGTTGGCAGCAGGAGCCCAAAAATTGGCCTAAAGACACACTGGAGTTGGCAGCAGCAGCAGCCCAAATATTGCCTGAAAGACACACTCTAGGCTTGGCAGCAGCATAGGGAGCCCATATATTGCCTGAAAAACACATTGGACTTGGCAGCAGCATAGAGAGCTCATATATTGCCTGAAAGACACACCCAGGTGTTGGCAGCAGCAGAAGGAGCCCATATATTGCCTGAAAACCACATTGGAGTTGGCAGCAGCATTAGGAGCCCATATATTGCCTGAAAGACAAACCCTGGAGTTTGCAGCAGCATGAAGAGAACATATACAGATTTTCGGCACATATATCTTATCCGAAGAATATTAATAAAAAGTAAGAGTAACATAAAGCATTTTCTCAATAATTACTTGTGGTCTGATGCGGAGGAATGTCTATAACTGGAGAGCAGCGCCTTAAATCTGTTTTGCACGATCCATATTTCTTTAGTGTTGGTCTGGCCCCATGATCAATCTACTCTAATGCATCAGGCATTGGTGGGTGGAAATCTTGGCTGATCCATGCCTGATTCATTTCCACGCAGGCCAGCCTGTCAAAAATTGGCCAAAAGACACACTGGAGTTGGCAGCAGCAGCATCAGGAGCCCAAACATTGGCTGAAAGAGACACTGGAGTTGCCAGCAGGAGGCCAAAAATTGGCCTAAAGACACACTGGAATTGGCAGCAGCAGCAGCAGGAGCCCAAACATTGCTTGAAAGAGACAGTGGAGTTGGCAGCAGCAGCAGGAGCCCAAACATTGGCTGAAAGAGACACTGGAGTTGCCAGCAGGAGCCCAAAAGTTGCCCTAAAGACACACTGGAGTTGGCAGCAGCAGGAGCCCAAACATTGGCTGAAAGAGACACAGGAGTTGGCAGCAGGAGCCCAAAAATTGGCCTAAAGACACACTGGAGTTGGCAGCAGAAGCAGCAGGAGCCCAAACATTGGCTTAAAGAGACACTGGAGTTGGCAGCAGCAGCAGGAGCCAAACATTGCTTGAAAGAGACACTGGAGGTGGCAGCAGCAGCAGCAGGAGCCCAAACATTGCTTGAAAGAGACAGTGGAGTTGGCAGCAGGAGCCCAAAAATTGGCCAAAAGACACACCCTGGAGTTGGCAGCAGCAGCAGGAGCCCAAAAATTGGCCTAAAGACACACTGGAGTTGGCAGCAGCAGCTGCAGCCCAAACATTGGCTGAAAGAGACACTGGAGTTGCCAGCAGGAGCCCAAAAGTTGCCCTAAAGACACACTGGAGTTGGCAGCAGCAGGAGCACAAACATTGACTGAAAGAGACACTGGAGTTGGCAGCAGGAGCCCAAAAATTGGCCTAAAGACACACTGGAGTTGGCAGCAGCAGTGGGAGCCCAAACATTGCTTGAAAGAGACACTGGAGTTGGCAGCGGGAGCCCAAAAATTGGCCTAAAGACACACTGGAGTTGGCAGCAGCAGGAGCCCAAACATTGGCTGAAAGAGACACTGGAGTTGGCAGCAGCAGCAGGAGCCAAACATTGCTTGACAGAGACACTGGAGTTGGCAGCAGCAGCAGCAGCAGCCCAAACATTGCTTGAAAGAGACACTGGAGTTGGCAGCAGGAGCCCAAAAATTGGCCTAAAGACACACTGGAGTTGGCAGCAGCAGCATCCCAAATATTGCCTGAAAGACACACTCTGGGCTTGGCAGCAGCATAGGGAGCCCATATATTGCCTGAAAAACACATTGGACTTGGCAGCAGCATAGAGAGCTCATATATTGCCTGAAAGACACACCCAGGTGTTGGCAGCAGCAGAAGGAGCCCATATATTGCCTGAAAACCACATTGGAGTTGGCAGCAGCATTAGGAGCCCATATATTGCCTGAAAGACAAACCCTGGAGTTTGCAGCAGCATGAAGAGAACATATACAGATTTTTGGCACATATATCTTATCCGAAGAATATTAATAAAAAGTTAGAGTAACATAAAGCATTTTCTCAATAATTACTTGTGGTCTGATGTGGAGGAATGTCTGTAACTGGAGAGCAGCGCCTTAAATCTGTTTTGCACGATCCATATTTCTTTAGTGTTGGTCTGGCCCCATGATCAATCTACTCTAATGCATCAGGCATTGGTGGGTGGAAATCTTGATCCATGCCCGATTCATTTCCACGCAGGCCAGCCTCTCAAAAAAACATTTTTCAAGCGTACTGGTGCACATTGAATTGCTCTCATCAGAGCATCACATACGCACATCTAAGAGTTTTATCACTTTGTTCCTGTTAAAGTCTTCAGGGCCTAGTTACTACTTAGTGGAAGGCCATAGATAGTTACACACCTGCTGCTGTTATCGACAAATCCTGCTTTAAGTGTAGTGTAGCATTTTGTCTTCCCCTCATATACGCACTAAGTATGTCAGGCAGAGAAGTGCCAGAATGGGCACAGAGAAGTTGCAGAGGCCTAAATTTATCAAGCAGAGGTTGCAGCAGACTAGGGGTGAGTGGCAGCATGAGTCTCAGTGAGAGGCCTGATCTCCCAGTATCAGCTAGCAGTCGTGTCTTGACCAGCAACCCATTTGCCATCATCCATTGGTTAACACGATCATCCATTGCATCACAAGTGACATCTGACACCCCCAGTCAACTGTCGGTTATATCTTATGCTTTGGGTTTAGCTCCACTATTCAGTGAGGACGATCTGATGATCAGCAGCTACTGCCCAGTCAAGAAGTGGAGGAGACACTCGCCACTTCTTCCACTAGGCGGGCAAGTAGTGATGAGGAGAGTGGCGTGGGAGGTGGTATTGCAAGCGTTTTGGCTTCTTAAGCAGACACTGTTGAGGAACCTGAGGAGGACATCAGTGAGTTTTGAGGGCACTTTTAAAGGCTTGGAGTGATGGAGAGTGACAGTTTAGTAACATATTAGTAACATATTAGTAACATAGTAACATATTAGTAACATAGTAACATATTAGTAACATAGTAACACATTAGTAACATAGTAACACGTTATTAACATAGTAACATATTAGTAACATAGTAACATATTATTAACATATTTGTAATTAGTAACATAGTAACATATTAGTAACATAGTAACATATTAGGCCTCAATTCATCAGGCAGAGGTCTCAGCAGACTAGGAGTGAGTGGCAGCAGGAGTCTCAGTGAGAGGCCTGATCTCCCGGTATCAGTTAGCGGTCGTGTCTTGACCAGCAACCCATTTGCCGTCATCCATTGGTTAACACAATCATCCACTTAACATGGCTATATGAAAGATGTGTAGGCAGAAGGCGAAGTGTGGCCAGGGTCCCAATGTTGGACCCACAGCCCTGCATCAACATTTGCAGCGTCACCATAAAGCGGCCTGGGAGAGTTGGCTCCAAAGTGGTGGTCCAGCCTGCTGCATTACCCAGTGGCACGCCGCTCTCTGTTCCAGCTAGCCAAGGCTCCACCACCTCCTGTGAGTCATACCCATCCTCTGTCACTCCAGATGCTCCTCCTCCTCTTAATCCAAGTCAGTCATTCCGCCAGCAATCCTTTGGCCAAGCCATGTCCAAGAGACAACAGTATGTGCCCACTCATCCAACGTGCAGAAGCTAAATGTGCTCCTGTATAAGTTGCTGGTGCTGCAGTCCCTCCCTTTTGAGGTGGTGGACCTCAGAGAACTGATGGCTTGTGCCAAGCCGAGGTGGAGAGTCCCATGCTGTCATTTCTTTGCGAAGAAGGCAGTACCAGCCCTGTACAATTTTGTTGTACATGGCAGTGGCTACATCTGGAGCTGTAACTACGGTCAGGGACAATACATATGCTTTAAGCCCCACTGGGTGATTGTGGTTCCTGCACAACCACAACAGCAACTTGGACAGGTCCCTCCGCTGTGGCCTCCACGCTCCTAGGCCGTTGTGCCTGTGACAGTGCACTTGCACTTAGCAATGGTGTCACAGAAAAAAGTGCCTAATTGACAATTACATATTAATTGTTAACACATTTATAATAATAACATATAATAACATATAACATAATAACAATAACATATAACATAATAACAGTAACATATAAAATGTATCCAATTTTTTTTTAGGTTAATTTTGTATTTTTTTTTTTCATTTTCTGCTTTTTTTTATATTTTGGATTTTTTAAAAATATATATTTTTTTATTTTTTGTATTTTTTATATATATATTTTTTCCATTGTCTTTTTTTTTTTTTGTATTTTGTTTTTTTTCAGTTCCCTTCCAGCCTACCATGTGTCCAGAACTCGGCGGTTTCGCGCTGTTCTTCACATGGTTTGACTTGAGCCACGGAGTCGCACATGGGAGGAACTGCTAAAAATCATAAATCTCCACCCAAACTGCAAATGGGAACCATGGTGACTGACAATGGGAAGAACATCTTGCCTACGCTGCGACAAGGAAGCCTAAGCCATGCGCCCTGTATGCCACACGTGTTCATCCTAGTTGTCAAGCATTTTCTGAAGTCTTCCTCCCAGCTGCAAGACATGCTAACAACGGGAAGGAAACTTTGCATGCACTTCAGCCACTCCTACACCGCCAAGTCTGATTTGCGATGTGTCCACCCTCCATATGTTGGATCGACTATACGAACTGAGAAAAGCCATCACTGTTTTCTTGATGGTCCAAGCGGATAGGGGGACTCCCCTGTGTAACTTCAATGTTAACCAGTGACAGCTCATACGTGACACCTGTCGTTTGCTCAGGCCCTTTGAGGAAGCCAATTATTAGTCAGTCGCCAGGACTATGGGATGAACGATGTGATTCCACTGCTTCATGTACTACAACACATGTTGGAAACCATGGCTGGTCAGGGCACTGGAGACATGGCGCCTACATTTCACGGCCACATGAAGCCTGTGGGGGCTGAAGTGGAGGAGGAGGAGGGGGTGGGGCACAGCAAACCACAGTTTAGGTTTCACAAAATGACCGCAGAATTGTCTCCATTTTTCAGTGGGATGACTTCTGGCTCTCCACCTTATTGGACCCTCGCTACCGGCACAAAATGGGGGCATTTTTTTACACCCACTGAGAGGGAGGACAAACTGACCTACTACAGAGACATTCTACGTAGTCAGTTGGCCGATGCCTATCTGCATGGCCGATGCCATGGTCCATACTGTGATGCCCAGCGGGACACCAGCCTTCTGTAAGCAGGCAACCCCCAATCTCCACTGCCGTTTCTGCCTATAGTCAAGCCCCGGTTTGCCGGGACGCTAGGTACGCCTCACCGGACACAGTTGCCCCTAGGTCTTAATAGGCGCAAAGGAAGGCTGCTTACAGTGAAGGCCGATGAACCACGAGGGTATCCCGAAGCGAGGTCGTTCACAGGTAGTCAATCCGGAGGGTGCGTCAGAGTACAGGGATGAGACAGGTTCCTAGTCAGGAGTAGCCAAGGGGTCAAGCCGGGAGGTCAGAGATCGCGGGGTATCCAGAGGGGCAGGCAGGTTCGTGGTCAGACAAAGCAGAGGTCGGTACAGGCAGCAGACAGGAATGGTCGATCAAGCCGGGTCGGAATCAGATAACAACTAACAGAATCACATCCTAATCACAAGTGACCCGCATAGTGAAGCTAATCATGAGCAGCAGAAAGATCTGGAGCAGGCCCTGAAACAGCAGGTAGTGTCATACCTTGACATGACCATGCCAATGCACCTTAAGGACCCGCTGGACTTCTGGGCAGCCAAACTTGACTTGTGGCCGCAACTGGCAGAGTTTGCCCTGGGAAAGCTGTCCTGCCCAGCGAGTAGTGTGCCATCTGAGCGGGTGTTTAGTGCGCCGGGGGCCATAGTCATGCCAAGGAGAACTCGTCTGTCCACGAAAAATGTGGACTCACCTTTGTGAAGATGAATCAGGCATGGTTCAGCCAGGATTTCCAGCCACCAATGGCTGATCCATGGTAGTAGCTGATGCATGGTAGCTCCTGCTGCCAACTCCAGGGTGTGTCTTTCAGGCAATATATGGGCTCCCTATGCTGCTGCCAACTCCTGGGTGTGTCTTTCAGGCAATATATGGGCTCCCTATGCTGCTGCTGCCAGCTCATATGTGTGTCTTTCAGGCAATATATGGGCTCCTAATGCTGCTGCTGCCAACTCCAATGTGAGGACTCTTAAAAGACACATGCTAGCATATTTGGGATGCCCCCCGGTTAAAGGCAATGGCTGCTGGCTATTTGACAACGTGACTTTCTTTACAAAATGCAACCAGTTAAGAGACAGGTACTCTTGAAATATTAATGCTAGTGTTTGGGATGCCCCCTCCTCACATAGAGAGGTTGGCTTCTTTGATAGTGGAAAAGTGACATTGATTACAAAATCCAACCAGCAAATAGACAGGTAGTCTTGAAATATTTATGCTAGTGTTTGTGATGCCCCCTGCTCACATACAGAGGTGGCCTCCCTTGATTGTGGAAAAGTGACGTTAATTATAAAATGCAAGCAGTTATTAGACAGGTAGTCTTGAAATATTTATGCTAGTGTTTGGGATGCCCAGTGGCCAGGGGTTTTTACAGCAGACACAAAAACAATTAAAACTGTGCTCTAGTTAGATTAAATCCCCTTTAACAGCTGCTTGTGTGTAACAGATAGGGTCAAATGTGCTAATATGGGATGCCCATTGGCCTGGGGTTTTTACAGCAGACACAAAAACAATTCAAACTGTACTCTAGTTAGAAGAAATGCCCTTTAACAGCTGGTTGTGTGTAACAGATAGGGTCAAATGTGCTAATATGGGATGCCCTGTGGGCAGGGGTTTTTACAGCAGACACATAAACCATTCAAACTGTAATCTGGTTAGAAGAAATCCCCTTTAACAGCTGCTTGTGTGTAACAGATAGGGTCAAATGTGCTAATATGGGATGCCCATTGACCTGGGGTTTTTACAGCAGACACAAAAACAATTCAAACTGTACTCTAGTTAGAAGAAATCCCCTTTAACAGCTGCTTGTGTGTAACAGATAGGGTCAAATGTGCTAATATGGGATGCCCAGTGACCTGGGGTTTTTACAGCAGACACAAAAACAATTAAAACTGTAATCTAGTTAGAAGAAATCCGCTTTAACAGCTGCTTGTGTGTAACAGATAGGGTCAAATGTGCTAATATGGGATGCCCAGTGGCCTGGGGTTTTTACAGCAGACTCAAAAACAATTCAAACTGTAATCTAGTTAGAAGAAATCCCCTTTAACAGCTGCTTGTGTGTAACAGATAGGGTCAAATGTGCTAATATGGGATGCCATGTGGGCAGGGGTTTTTACAGCAGACACAAAAACAATTAAAACTGTAATCTAGTTAGAAGAAATCCGCTTTAACAGCTGCTTGTGTGTAACAGATAGGGTCAAATGTGCTAATATGGGATGCCCTGTGGTCAGGGGTTTTTACAGCAGACACAAAAGCAATTAAAACTGTAATCTAGTTAGAAGAAATCCCCTTTAACAGCTGCTTGTGTGTAACAGATAGGGTCAAATGTGCTAATATGGGATGCCCTGTGGGCAGGGGTTTTTACAGCAGATACAAAAACAATTCAAACTGTAATCTAGTTAGTAGAAATCCCCTTTAACAGCTGCTTGTGTGTAACAGATAGGGTCAAATGTGCTAATATGGGATGCACAATGGCCAGGGGTTTTTACAGCAGAAACAAAAGCAATTTAAAACTGTGATCTGGCTATTAAATGAAATGAAAATTAAAAAAAAAGCTTTCCCTGTTACTTTCTCCGCTGTCCCTGCCTCGATCTTTCCCGATCTTTCCCTATCTTTCCCTGGTTCTGTCTGGCACTCTGTGGGTCTCCCTGGCTCTCTGTTAGTCTCCCCCTGGCTCTAAACAGCTCCGTTCTGGCCGCAATACAACGCTGAAATGCGCACAAGCAAGATGGCCGCCGTTTATATAGCACTGTGATGTCACCGGGGTTCCTGGCTGCTGATAGGCTGCATGTGACCTTCCCATGATACCTTGCCCCAGGGATATGTCCAGACATGTGCATCCACCATTTTACAATGCTTGTAATTGAAGTAAATGGAGTTTAAAATTCGATCAATCGAATCGTGGGGAAATTCGGATTCGTTCAGAATCGAATATTTCCTGAAATTCTGAACCAATTCAGGTTCGTCCTGTACAGTTACTGTACAACTGGGGTCCTACTCCAACTGACTGAATGGTGGTAGTAGAAGTGGGGTAGTGGAGTATAGACTGGCTGAGCATTGGGTCAATCTCCAACATCTTTTATGGACCATCCAGATTGTGGTTTACGTATATGTGTGGATATTGGTTCCTCAAAAGCCAGTGGATAAGGCACCCCCTCTGCCACACCCATTACCCTGTAAATTGGTCAAAGTAAACAGTTATGTGTAACCAGCTCACCCCTGTGAAAGCACATTCCGGCACGGACTTGAAAGAGGCTCCTGAAAACTCTCCAATTGAACAGCAGACGATGGTAACTCCAGCCAGAAATTAAAATATAACCTTTACACTGTATGAGTAAGGGCTCATTTGAAGCCTGAAACGCGTCACGAGTGGTGGAGGGTGCAGAGGGGATTTGCTGCTGGCACATGTTTGGAACATTCTTGGATAATTTTAAGCTAACAAGTAAAGGTTATATTTTAATTTCTGGCTGGAGTTACCATCGTCTCCTGTAAATTGGTCAGTTTAACTAAATGCCCCACTCACAAAAAAATGGTTATTTCACAAAAAGCTGACTTGATAGCTCTGCTGCTCCAAGCACTTCACCGTGCATCTGCGTGGAGATCTGAGAAAGATGAACTGCTGATGGTTGTGCCATAGAATGAAAGTTTTGGTTTCCTAGACCAGGCAGAGTTACAGTACAATTGTACTTCAGCCATACATCAAAAGATTTACTGAATCGCTGCCACCTTACAAAAGCTTGCCTTCTTACAAACTACACACAAAGATCCCCTATTACACCGTTAAGCCCACAACCAGAATACTAGAAGTATTGTGGAGGCCAAAATGGAATTACCATATTCAATGTAGAGTGATCACATGCAGTCAAGCAATCAAACACTTGTAGTTAGATCACACCGTACCAACAGTACGAGGCACCAGAGTTTAGCACACATTATATGACTCTCATGACTCATGAGTTATGTGGGTTCCAGGGTTAGTGCACATAAGGCTACTTGTTTTTTTTTATTTAATATATCCATAAGGGGTAGTGCAAGTTGCAAAATTAAATCACATAAGACATACAAATATATAGTTTGTATAGTAAAATCATAAAATAAATGTATAAAATATATGAATATATGAAAATGTTTTGGTCTAGTGAGGTTCCTCGTCTGTGGGCACAAAGCTGGCTACCAATAACATGCTATGTTCATCTGTTTAACCCCTCCCATTTTTAATCTGGGAGATGGGCAGGACAGCCACCTTTGTCCATGCAGTACACTAGGGGAGGAGACCAGTTAGAGCAATGGGTCTAGACCTTTTTTATTGTTGTTTGATATTACAGGCTTTTGTGGACCTGTTGGTTCTGCAGCTGAGGTTGTGAAATGACGCATGCCTATGACCACGTTGGCTGATATTGTCATATCTCGGTGAGCCTTATTAGTGATGATATATTTACTTTTGAACTACAGCTTAGACAGCACGTGCCATAAACCCATTTGGAAAAGACAACATAACAGCTAGAAAGGCACCATAGACAAGTTATTTCCCCTCATATGTTTAATATGTTAATTACCCAGACTGTTGGTATCAAAACAAAGCAAATTTTTCATGTAGTGATATAACCAGAGTCCAGACATTGTATGTGTTATTTAACCATAACTCATAAATCATAATTTCTATGAAACACTTCCTCATGTCTTTACAGGCTCTCGAGAAAACGGTTGGGGAACACTGCCCTACAGGTTGTCTGGTAAGTGTGAAAATAAAGAAAACGGTTGGGGAACACTGCCCTACAGGTTGCCTGGTAAGTGTGAAAATAATGCTGCTAGGAACATAGAATACTTTAGCTTGGAGAGAAAACAGGTATTTATCATAAAAGTGGTGCTATTCAGGGGCTGCCATTAAATCTTCTTGGGTCCCATACAACCTGGCTTTCCACCACCTCTACCCAGCAAGGTCAACCTGACCCATTCCTGGACCATTTTCCTGAACACCCCTGGACATAGACAATGAGAACTTTTATTCAACCTAGTTAATTGGCTGAGCCCAGCTGTGGCCAGGAACATGGTCAGTGCTAAGTGCAGAACTATGTAAAAGTCATAGTGCAGAAAAGAGTCAGGTTGACATCTTGGGGCACTGTTAAATATTTGCAACTTCTAGCATTAGGCTAAAAAAAACAAAGGGCATACTTGGTCATTGTTTAAAAGACACATTTTTCACCTTTGTTCCAATGCAGCTATTACACCAGGTACCCCGTGGAAAAAAGGTTTAGATGCTGTGATGTATCACCTAGACCAGTGTTTCTCAACCATGTTGTCAAGTACCCTCAACAGGCCATGTTTTGTGGAACAAGTAGCAACAAAAGTAATTATTTGGGGGGTAATTGAGGGCAGGGTTGAGAATTTCTGACCTAGACCTCACCAACCACTTTCAGGCTCTTAGAGTGTATAAATGTGCAGCTGCTTTCATACTGTATAAAAATAAAATTGTTCTTTTGGCAGCATGCGGCCTATTCTTTATAGCACAGTTTACCTAGTCCTATGTAGGTTCTTGCATCAGGCCTTTGCAATATTATTGGCTTTAGCACCCCGGTGGTAACTGATCTCCTGCCTGCTCATGTGCTCACATCTGCCCTTCATTACAACAATGACATGAGGAACATAGCAAAAGTATGTTAAACATGTGTATGCATTCTCTACAGCCCCTGTACACTGCGTGCCCCATGTCAGGTAGCCTTATATGGCTGCCGTTGAGAGCATGCAGCCACAGGAAGTGGAGATGTTGCACAGCATGAGTTCATACAGAGGATACCCACACATAGAAATGTGAAGGGAGGTAAATGACTGGCAATTGAAAGTTTTGGGTCGCTTTCAAATTTACATTGTACAGTATTGCTTCTAGTATTACATGTTTACAGTTTATTACTTTATATTGACAGCAAATGAAAAACTGAGATCACAGAAGGACCAGTGCTTCCACAATCAACAACAGCTATCTCCAACCTTTAGAAATATTCCTCCTGGACCTCATACATGGCTCCAGATAAAGGCCTTGCTAGGCTCCACTTGTGGGGGGATCACCGATAATATTATGTACCTTAAATGTGTTCCAACTTTGATGACCGTTGTGCTAAACCATGGATCCAGAAAACATGACAACACCACTCCCTGACATAGGGACAATGTACTGGAATAACCATACAATGCTGTTCAAGCCAATCTTCAATGTAGTCCTCTCACCCATAGCTGTAATGGTGTCAATATTTGGCCTCATTGGTAATAGCTTGGTTGTGTGGTTTCTCTCTTTTAAAATAAAGAGAAACAGTTGCACTGTCTATATCTTCAACCTTGCCATGGCCGATGCTTCCTTCATGCTTTTTCTGATTATACTGCTTTTCCTTGCCCTGATTCTTAGCCTGAACCCTCAGTTAGAAGCTTGCTATGAAGATGTCCATGTTATTAGAATAATACATGCCCTCCATCTTGCTTCCATACTTGGTTACAACACCAGCTTATGCTTTCTTACAGCTATCAGTATTGAAAGGTGTCTTTCTGTCTTTTTTCCTTTATGGTATTACTGCAACAGACCAAGACATCTTTCGACTGGTGTGTGCACTTTCATTTGGATCAGTTCTTGTTCTCTGAGTTTTTGTGAGGTGTTCTTTTGCTACAATATAGCCTATAATGGCAAGGGTCTGGTAGAGGAATCCAGCAATGAGTGTAGAGTCACCTTTGTTTTTATCTGCTGCTTTAGCTTTGCTGTGTTCATCCCATCCATGACTGTGTCTAGTTTCATTCTGCTCATTAGGATATGCACAACCTCGCAGCAACAGCTCTCTATGAAGATATATGTTGTCATCACAGTGACAGTTGTCTTCTTTCTTATATTCGGAATGCCCATGAGGATCTTATTGCTGGTTTGGTACAAACACCATATCATGCCACCTTTTCCAACATTAGATGTATTTATTCTTTTTTGTGCTGTCAATAGCACCGTAAATCCCTTTGTTTATTTCCTTGTTGGTCGCCAAGGCAAACGTGGAAAATTCACACTTCTGACAGTGTTTCAGGCTGTATTTCGAGATGAAGGAAGTCAGTACAGGAGGCAGAAAAAAAAGAAAGCCACACAGGAGACACTTATATAAACTTCTTATTAGCAGATGGAAACCCAATTTTGGGTCCACCACTCAGTGTCTGCCTGAGCAGTGGGTGATGCTGTTGCCACCGGTGAAGCCACACCCCCTGGCAATTTTGAGAGAGCCTATTGACTTTCTGAAAATTGCCGCTGTGACAAGGTGCAGCTGGCTGGCCGCATTAATCGGCAGGGACTTTGCCCAAATGTTACCATAATGGAGCCGCAAGACTGGGAGTGATCACTGGTCATGTCATTTTCATGATAGCACGTGATAACATAACTGATTATCTCATATGTCTATACTTCTGTATGAATTTCATGAAGACACACACACTTGCATATCAATACTAAATGTATCAACACCTGAGTATATTTGGTATCCTTCAAATCTTTGATTACAAGTTACAACTTGCTGTTAATATGTGCTATAGCACTGGCTGTTAAACAACAAAAAAATGCATGTTTTCACATTTATATCTGTTTAATGGAGTAAAAATAAAAACAAAAATGTGTGTTGTTCAATAAAATAATATATTAAACCAGCACCTTTAATGTCTATATACAAATTATGTAAAATACTAGTGGACCATTAGGGTTACAACAATAATGCCAAGTTTACTAATGCAGACCAATAGAGCAAAATGTAGCTTGCGCTGGAACCTACATGGGTCTTGAGGAGGGTAAGCTTAGTACTAAACTATTGTACTAGATTATTAATATGCTATTCTGTAGCATGGTTGCCTTGGACTACAAATCTTTAAAGATATTTGAACTTTAGCCACTGACCACACATTAGTTTACATTTAGTTAGATGCACATATCACAAATATGATGGCTTTTATTGGTTACATGTAATAAAGGGGTTTATGAAGTGCTAGTGCCATATATGTAGTGACAGATGAACGCCAGGTGAGTGTCAGGTCCCAGTGCAAAAGATGTAGTTATCAAGTCAAAAATACAGAGCACCTCTGATAGTGCCAGGTAGTGTCCCATCTATCATCAGCTCTAACGATGGGATAAGTGCCAGTGCTGTGTTCTCTACAGTGCCAGATAAAACCAGGCTCTCACCCTGCACTGTGTGGCATTATCCCATACATTTCAGTGACATTTTTATATTTTCTTGGCTGGTGCATGTGCCAAGGGATCCCTGGGCTGTTTGTAATTGTTTTTGTATGCATTTTAGGTACAGGTGCTGTCACCCTGTAATCCCCTTTTCACAGCACCCGTGGGGGCGCTGTGTTCTTCAATGATAGATTTGCTGTCATTCTAGCGCTCCCAGGCGGTGCTAGGGGTCACTAGCGCATCGCCTAATACAAGGTATAAGTATGGGTAGCTGCAAAGCACAAGCACACTGACCTCACTGTACCTGTGGTACCAAGAAAGGTTTGACGTAAGATAAGTTTCCTGACAACCACAATGATTTGTGCAACTCTAGATCAGAACTATGATTTTTTTTTTTTTTATTAAGGGAAACCACAGGATATATAATCATCAAACATTTTTCTGAAATAAATCAGACCAGCCTATTGATTCAAAGAAAGGACACACTACCTGGCGCTGTAAGCTTCGTAGCCTCAGACTCATACTGAGCCTTCCTGGTAAAAGTTAAATGAACTGTGATATTTATTAGCAGTATAGTGTTTAAAAGTGACAGTGACTGGTATCATATGCGTGTCAGCTACAGCGCATATTCAATTCAATACAATATATTGTTCGCCAAGTACATCATGAGATTCCAGGGACAACACATAAAAACAAAAAAGACCTGTAACAGTGTTATACTCTTTTATTTCCGTTGCCTTTTCCCATCTTGGTGGCTTAGTTAAAATTAGCTACCAGTGGTCTGCATAAGCCATCTCTCTTACACAGGTATTGGGTGGTAAATCCAACATGCTGCCTTTTCTCAAAAGTATTCGCATGTATCAAACTCACAATCCCCTCGATTCAAAGAGCAAAAGTTAATTGATTTCGTATCGAGAATCGTAAGTTTGGGTGGGTGTTTGTCATTTTTTCTTGTTTTTTTGCCCATTTCGTATTCGCACGATCGTTCGCGCATAGACGTATATGAACATACGCATTTCGTACGAGAATCGTATATTTTGCGTTAGTTCGTGTGTTTTTCCCGTCCAAATCGTATTATTTGCGTCCGATCCTATTTTTTACGTCCTTCACATGGGCTTGCGACCAATTCAGAGAGGTGATTGCTAATTGTTTTGAAGCCCATTAAAGAGCTGCTTTACGAAATGTTTGCCGGCAGCTATTTGGCCTCGGGAGTAGGATGGAGAGGAGCGAGTTTGTGGCACATCAAGGGCTTATGCTTTTTGGCATTGAGTTGATCGAGATGTCTGAGAGCAGATTGCCCCTGCGTCGTCGCATGAACATCGATAGCATGAATGATGTTGAGCTGTTCGAGCTGACCAGGCTTAATCGCGCTTCCCTCCATAAATTATATAGTGAGCTGCGGCCATGGTTAGCCCGCACCACAAGGAAGGGGCAAGCAATTTCAGGTATGACCAAGATGCTTGGCTGCCTGCAATTTTTGGCGAACGGCTCGTTCCAGAGGCTGGGTGCCCTCTCCGTGGGGATGTCACAGCCTACGCTGAGCCGCGCACTATCTAAATTTTTGGAAGGCATGGCTGCCATAACTCCAAAATATATTTATTTTCCGGATGATATGGCAGCCAGAAACGCCATTAAGCTTGGGTTTTATAATGTGGCCGACATGCCCAACGTTATTGGTGCTATTGACTGCACACATGTGGCACTCGTACCTAGGGCTGCCGACGAGTATATATATAGGTATTGAGATTGGTTATTATGTTGGCCAACGTGTAATGTAACCTGTTTTCCTTTGCGGCCGCATATTTGTTTATCCCTCATTTGTGTAGCTGCTTTATCTAGGCTTTTCATTAGTCTTTCCCAATAGAGTGCAGACATGTATTATTTTTTTTTTTTTTTCAAATATCAATTACCCTTTTTGTATGTTTTTGCCTTAAGGAATCGAAAAATGGGACACTCCCTTAATGTCCAGGCCGTGGTTGGTCCGGACATGCGTTTTATGAGTGTCCTTGCCGGCTACCCAGGATCGTCACACGACTCGTATATCCTCAGGCGATCTGGGTTGTTTAGGAGATTTGAGGCAGGTGAATTTTCGGGTGCATGGCTGCTTGGTAAGTGTGTCCTATTTGTGTGCTATTAAATGTGGGATTAATCTTGTATTTGTTGATATGTTTGTATTTGAATTCTTTACATAAGCCAGAAACTGTCTTTTTGTTGGGTCATATATTATGAACTCCAAAACAAAATGCTTGCCTCGCTTTGTCCTTCAGAATGTTTTCCCTTTAGTTAGGATGTCTGTAAGTTCCATGTCCCTAAATATATTGGTTGGGAGTTTATACCCAAGGATCTGTGAGCTTTTGCTCCTTTTGTAGTATTGGTCTTTAAATGTCAAAGTGGACTTAAACTGCATACATTGTAGTTTTCATATAAATGTGGATAGCCCCTCAGCAGCATCCTAATTGTAACATGTCAGAAACCTCAAAATATATTTAAATTCCAACTACCCTTGGCCGTGCAGATGTTTGTTAATTAATTGGTATATTGAAGTGCCATTGTTAATTATGTACTACATTAGTGGCAATAGTTATTTTGCTAATGTGCCCTGGGTGTTTTTTTGGCCCTTTACCTTACATCATTATGATATATGTAAAATTCTTTGTGTTTGTTGTGTTGCCTTTTTAATTTTGATTACATTTAATTGTCTGTTTAAGGTGATTCCGGGTACCCACTTCTACCCTGGCTCATGACGCCTGTGCTGCGGCCCCAGGATGCCTCTCAGGAAGCGTACAACCGTGCGCACCGCAAGACCAGGGCTGTTGTGGAGAGGGCCTTTGGGCTGTTGAAGACCCGTTTTCGTTGCTTGGACCATACTGGGGGCGCCCTGCAATATGATCCCAAAAAAGTGATCGACATAATCATGGCATGTGCTGTTTTGCACAATTTTGCGATACTGGAACGTGTCCCACGTTATGTGGATAGCCTGCCCTCTACAGCCCTAGAGGATGATGTCGAGAATTTTGTGGGGCCACCCAGTGAGTCTGCCCAATCAGTTAGAGCAAACTTGATATTGCAGCATTTTAGTTAATTTTATTTCGTGTATCAACATTCTGTGTGTCTGTGTTAGCCTTTTTGTTAAATATGTTGTTTGGCCGTAATGTGGCATTACCTCAAAGTAAAACATTTTTACCTTAATTGTTGCCTAATGTATTTCATGTAGTTTCCTTAGCTTGATATTTGCATTGTTACACCTCTTAAAACCAAAATTAGCTGGTTTAGCCCAAGCTGTTTAAAATGTGTTCCCACTAAAAACGCCACAAGTATTGTAAGTGAGAATATTTTTTTACTTAGAAAAGTAAAAATTATTGTGCTTAACAGAAAACATTCCACATACATCTGTGGTTACAAATGGATGACATAACAAAAAAAACATCGAGCACATCTACACCTGGAAGTGAGTGGCACAACCAAACAAGGACACCCAGTCCAAAGGCCAGCCTAGTCCAGTCATTAATCTTGCCTGTGCCCAGGGATATTTGGGCATGGCCATAATGTCACACAAACATGTCTGCAAACAGGAGGAGCACCAACCAAATACATATTTAAAGCCATAAGTGGCCAGATACACTCCACATAGACCTATGGCATTGGCTAGTGGCCTTAAGCATTACTCTAAGGAGCTATATGGGAGCAAATACAAAACACAACCTGCATGAGCAACACAAAATGGATTGTTTGAAACCTCAAAGGACAAGTAAATACAGTGGGGGTTAAGAGAAAAGATGTCCCACACAACCATGGCTTAATAGGGTGGCTGCCCATAATACCCAGGTGGAGGTCCAGGTGGAGGTCCATGTGAATGGGACCTAGCCTGGGCCATGGCAGCATTGTGAATTTGAAACTGCTCCACAATGTTTCTCTGCATATTGGTCATCTCAGCCATGGCTGACTGGATGCCATTACTTGCAGTTACCACGTTGCTGTTGAGGGTACGCAACTCCGCGAGGATGCCCTGTAAACTGGTATTGATGGTGACCATGTCGGCATGCCTTTCCTCACGCTCTGTAACGAGCTGTGCCTCATAAGAGTCCCTTTCTTGGGTCCATAATTGAAGCAGGGCACTCTGCCTCCCCTGGGAAATTGTGGGGCGGCGTAATGGAGTCCGCCGCACAATTACCCTGGCTCTTGGGCGTGCCCTGCCGCGTGGTGTCGTCCCCTCAACAGCAACAGGCCTGCTTTGCAAATCCTCAGCAGCAGAGTGAACACTGGGGACTGTTGTGTCAGTCTCCCCATGTGCATGCACAATGGATGGAGATTCACTCTGCTGCTGAGGATTGGCCAGAGAAACATTATGGAGCAGTTCCAAATTGGGACCCAGGGGGAGGTCATCCGACGTGCCCTGCATGGAGACATCATCTTCCTCCATTTCCTGGATCTCTTCCATGAGTGTGCGGGTCTGTAGGGACATATAAAAAAAAAAGTGTAAGTTGGCGTCCAAATTTGGGATTCCCACAGTTTAACACATTCTTAAGCACTTGGTAGTATTTATGGTACTAAATTAACTTACCGGAAATCTCGGATCTGGGCTCCTATGCTGTACGGACCTGGTAGGCATAACCAAACTGGGGGGTGAGTTTACCCTTGCTGAGGGATCATGCTGGGCTGAAGAAGAGAAAAACAAACAAGGTAAACACACACATAACCATTTTTTGGATAGGTAATCAAATAAACCACTATTTGTAATATTAAGCAACTCTAGAGCAATGGGGACATTTGTTAAAAGACACGCAAGTTTAGATAGGTGCAATGCCTCGCGAAAACTGCGAACTGACCTCAGTTCTAAGTCAGGTAGTGTACCCAGTCAGCATACAACTTGCAACGCACATTTTTGGATTTAGACTACCATTCGCTAGGTCCGGGGTACTCAAACAATTCTTGTAAAGGTCCATTTAAAGGTATGTGGTGAGAGGTGAATGTCTGGCCATGGGGCTGACGCAGGGGGTGTCTAGTTAGAAATAAACACACTGGTGGAGGGGCTTGAGATTTCCAAGTGCAAACTAATAAAGGCTGCTTGCCCTTGCTGGGCTGGATGGGGCAGAGCTGAGGGGACAGGGATTGGATGGCTAAAGGGGGGAGTTCACGAATTGATGGTGATGGGATGGATGGAGCAAATCTGTTACAAATGTATGGGGCTTATGTGGGGGGGGGGGGGCATGGGGGGACTGTGGCAGATGGGGCAGAGCAGGGGCAGCGGGACACGATTGTGCCAAGAGAAAGATGTACCAAGTTACTGTGTACCTTGCAATGCCACTTCCTGTGCAGTACTTCATATTGCAATGCTATGTTTCAGGGAGCCATGACATTGGGCAGGAGAACAACCACTACATTGCCGATCAAGGGGGCAGCTCTGAGCACGTCAACACAGAAGTAACTGAGTGCAGGGCTGTCTGGGCAGGGGTCCTGGAATCTGGTGCCAAGGTCCGCATTGGGACCCCGGCCCGCCAGTTGAGTCTCGCTGCTCTAGGTCAGATATGTTTGGGGGTGGGTAATTAAATTGTTAACTCAAACACAACTCACACAACAAATAGGCAACCCATCCATAATGATGTGTGTTTTGTGATTGATTCAAAATATATCACTTTTCAGGAGAAACTTCATGACTTGACCAATACAATTGGAAATTTGATCTTTGCCATAATGGATGTGGTCCTAAATGTGTGATTCACAGGGACCAAAAGAGGACACAAACAGGCACAGTAGTGCGAGGCCAAGCAAGGCAAACCATAGGGCCATCCCGTCATCTTGTTACTAGTGAACTTTAGATTATTTAGCAAACAGGCAAACATGCAGATTTAAGAGTACTCACCGTGGGTACGGGTCGGTGAGTCTGTGTCCCTTAGACCAGCATGTCCACCGACCGCGACCGGATGGAGAAGTCCCAGCACAATCTCCTCAGCAGGGGTAAACTCCAAATTTGAAGGAAAGCCACCTCCAGTTTTCAGGCTGAAAAGAGAAAATCGTTTTGTACTCAGAAAAGGTGCATACAGTACATCCTAAACCTTATATTTGGAGACATCATTTATTTACCTGTAATTATGCCTTTTAATTTCTTTTTGCCGTACAGCATACTTCAGATCAGAGATTTTCTTCTGAATGTGGGACACATCTTTCCTCTCTTCCCCCGCTGCATTTACTTGTCGTAGGATGGTTTCAAACAATTCCATCTTGCGCTGCTTTGTGGTGTGTTTTGATTTGCTCCCATAGAGCTCGTCATAGTATAATGTAAGGCCACTAGCCAATGCCATATTTTGGTCATGGGAGAATCTCCCACTCAACTGGCCGCGGCGCAATGTGCGGCCAGATGGTTGGCTTGGCTGCTCCTCCATGTGTGCAGACACATGTGGTGACATTATGGCCTGGGGCTGGGTAGGGGAATGGCCGGATTGTTGGCTTCCCAATGACTGGACTGGACTGGCCAAGGGACTGGGTGTTCTTGCGTGGCTGGCCACCGAACTTCCGGGTGTAGATGTGGTCATGGTGGACATTCTGGGCCCTCTTGGGGGGCTATGTTCCCGGCTGGTGCCAGGTCGGGGGCTCTGTTCCCGGCTGGTGGCAGGTCGTGGGCTTCTGGCCCTGCTGCGGGCCCTGTAGGGGCTTCTGGCCCTGCTGCGGGCCCTTGCTGGGGTTCTGGCCCTGGATGGGGTTCTTCGGGCCCTGGCTGGGCTTCTGGCCCTGGATGGGGTTCTGCGGGCCCTGGCTGGGCTTCTGGCCCTGGATGGGGTTCTGCGGGCCCTGGCTGGGCTTCTGGCCCTGGATGGGGTTCTTCGGGCCCTGGCTGGGCTTCTGGCCCTGGATGGGGTTCTGCGGGCCCTGGCTGGGCTTCTGGCCCTGGATGGGGTTCGGCGGGCCCTGGCTGGGCTTCTGGCCCTGGATGGGGTTCGGCGGGCCCTGGCTGGGCTTCTGGCCCTGGATGGGGTTCTGCGGGCCCTGGCTGGGCTTCTGGCCCTGGATGGGGTTCTTCGGGCCCTGGCTGGGCTTCTGGCCCTGGATGGGGTTCTGCGGGCCCTGGCTGGGCTTCTGGCCCTGGATGGGGTTCTTCGGGCCCTGGCTGGGCTTCTGGCCCTGGATGGGGTTCTGCGGGCCCTGGCTGGGCTTCTGGCCCTGGATGGGGTTCGGCGGGCCCTGGCTGGGCTTCTGGCCCTGGATGGGGTTCGGTGGGCCCTGGCTGGGCTTCTGGCCCTGGATGGGGTTCGGGCCCTGGCTGGGCTTCTGGCCCTGGATGGGGTTCGGGCCCTGCTGCGGGGCCTGGGTTGCCGAACTGCCCTACTTGAACCCATGGGCGGTGTGGGCTCCCTTGGGCGGCCTCTTCTGGGGGCAGAGGTGGTGGGTGCTGCTGTTGCCTGCTTTTTGGCTGCAGGGGCACGTGGCTTGGGGCCCCTTTTTTGGGTACCAGAGGGTCCAGTGTCCCTTGGTGGGGCAGAGGTAGTAGTCTTGGCTCGCAGCTTTATCCTACCTTGCTGGGACCTGGTTGTTGGGCCCTCCGCGGTCTGGCTTTGCTGGGGTCGCTTGGAGATTGCCTTTTTAGGTGCCATCTTCCACAAATGCTCAAAGAGAATGAGCTTTGGGTGCAGGGACCTTTAAATAATGAGCCCAGCGTGTGACGCCTATGCGCACGACTACGCGCTCGTACGAACGTACGTTCGAGCGGAACCAGGAAACCGCTGGGGTTTCACTTATCTGCTGCCTTGAAGAAGCATAAAGATGGCGCCCACTATCTTCACCCGTCAACAGGAAGAGATCCTCATGCTGGTAAGTGGCTGCCTGTGCATTTTAATCTAATAGTCAATGATGGGCGAAATGTAAATGATGCGTTTGGAACTAGTTTGGGGTCTCTTAATGTTTAATAACTGGCTCCTCACACTTCATCCTCAAGGGCCGAGCCTGGCCACGTTTTCACCTGTCTATGCTGATGTCCTAATTAGGGCAATTGCTCAGGCTTAGCAACAGTTAATTAACCTGTGGAGTAGCGGGGCTAGCTGGCAAACCTGGCCTGTCTCGGACCTTGATGCGGATGTTTGAGGAACACTGTTTTCCTAAGCCATAAAAACACAACGGGAAGCCACACACGTGGTCCAAAAGCCTAAGCATAAGCCTACATCTTGGATGTTTAAACCATCCTAACATGCCATAGATGCAGGTGGCCTGATTCTTGATGTTGGCTATTATCTGTATGTACATGGTGTGTGATACATATAACATAAGACCAGACTCTCATTCACAGTCAACGTCCTCTTTAAGGCACTCCCCAAAAATGGCTGCCACTCTAAATGTGTGTGTTAATGACATGAAATTCTCAACTTGTGATGCAACACATATGGGTCTGTGTGTAAAAGTAAAAGCTCTGTGTCCATTATGTTTTGCAGATCATGCTTCAGCGCCGGTATGACTTCGCGCCCAATGTGTGCGAGAAAAGGGACATCGCCCGGGAGATCATCGCGGAGATACACCGTGTCACCAGCACCACCTTCACTCACACCCAGATAATGCAGCATTGGTCGGACCTGAAACGTCTGCACATGCCCCGGGTGCGGAGGTTTTTTGGAATCCATTTCCCAAGTAAGTACAAAGCAATTGCATGGTATATGTTCCAAATGTATAAGTTATGCCTTTATTTATAATGACTTTTCTTTGGTAGTGTTGGAAATGGATTTCAGAATTCGCCGCACCCGGAGGCGTACAGGCCGACCAGTGCTGCATGAGTCTGCATCTGTGAGTGAAGGTGGTGGATCTCCCGGGCGACGGACCTACCCCTCCTCTGTGGCCTCCTCAGACCAGCCCCTGGACCTTACCACAGAGGAGGGGCCCAACCGCGTGGGCGTGGAGTCATACCTGGCCAGGCATGGGGAAGGCTCTGGTATGTCACTCTTCATGTATAGGCACAAAGATATACATGGCAGGCCAAAAACTAAGTTATCCTTTATTATGTATTTGTAGAAGCTTCTGGTGCGGGTGAGATAGTGGAGGAGGAGGCAGCAGAGATGCTGGAAGTCGATCCTGGCGAAGGTGAGTGATGTCAGCCAGACTGGGAGCCAGATATGTTGGGAATAGTGACTCTATACAAGTACTAACCAAATGTCACATGTTTCTCCAGGGACTTCTTCACAGCATAGCCAGGACCAAGGGCAGCCTGTTGGCCCCAACCAGCCATCTGTCGGCCACCAACTCCGTAAGTCTCCATGCCATTATTCATATTAATGTTTGGTTAGCTAATAACACACACATAACTAAAGGCGTAGCCAATGTGTAGTTCACACTTTCATGTGGGCACTTCGTTAGCTTAAAGAGGACCCTAACTTGTATTAAGAACCTAAGAATTACCCAACACACTGTACCTACAGATTAGAAACATGGAAAAACACCCTTCAGCCATCTAATGCATGTTATTAGACTGAACAAAACCAATATTGCGGAATATGGAATGCGCAATATTTACAGGCAGCATGGGATACAGATTGAAAAAAGTAAGGTGCTGCCATGCATTGTGGGAGTGATGACCTTTCCCTCAACCCAGCTATGCTCTGGATTCCCAACGCACCACTGTAACCTACTCCCCTGTACTTTATCCAACTCTCCACTCCTCATTAAGTGTTATGCTTCAGAGTCCAGATGGCGGCGCTGTAATCAAAAAACATCCCAAATTTACTTTGATCTGGTGCAGAATCATTTGGGAATAGTTATTGGTTTTCATTAAATAATGTTGAAGGTCCGGTTTAAGGAGTTTAAAGACTTACCTGTGGGAAATGCATTAACTTTATCCCTTGGAAGAATGACATATGTCATGCATTTACATGTATTTGATTAACCCCAAATCTATTTCCAGCATACAAACCGGTCTGGGACTCCTATTTATGTTTATTTCTCTATTGGTTACAGGGATGATCCCAAAAACATTGGCTGCCAAAAAAAAAAGAATGAAGGAGTTGGTGGCCGAGCTGCTGGCCATACAGGCGACGTTGGGGCCAACAGATGAAGAAGAGGAGGAGGATTAGTGCCCTTGGTCCTGGCTACTTTAGTTAAATGTTTTTAGGATATTTGAATTTTTTTAAATTTTGTAGTTTTGTGGTTAAAAAAAAAAAAAAAAAAAAAATTTCTCTGTTTAAAAAAAAAAAAAAAAAATATTTTAATATGTTTGGAAAACAAAAAAAAAAAAATGTTCAATCTGTTTGTAAAAACAAACCAAAAAAAATTTTAATGTCTTTGTCCCCCCCCCCAAAAAAAAAGAGGTTTGAAACTAAACCCAAAAAAAAATAATTTGTTTAAACGAAAAAAAAAAAACCAATTCAACATAATTTTAATAAATTATATTTTAAGACTTCCGAAATGTGTCTTTTCTAATATGCGCACCAAAACACAATTACACAAACAGGAAAAAACACGCTTTGAAACATATAGACATATGTACATTATGTGGTTTGTGTAAGTTTTAGGGTCGTCAACATGAAGTTGGATGCAAGCGCTAAGGGGTTTAGGTAAGTTTTAGGGACCGAGAAATGAAGAAGGATGCAAGCGCTAAGGGGTTTAGGTAAGTTTTAGGGACCGAGAAATGAAGAAGGATGCAAGCGCTAAGGGGTTTATGTAAGTTTTAGGGACCGAGAAATGAAGAAGGATGCAAGCGCTAAGGGGTTTAGGTAAGTTTTAGGGACCGAGAAATGAAGTTGGATGCAGGCGCTAAGGGGTTTAGGTAAGTTTTAGGGACCGAGAAATGAAGAAGGATGCAAGCGCTAAGGGGTTTATGTAAGTTTTAGGGACCGAGAAATGAAGAAGGATGCAAGCGCTAAGGGGTTTAGGTAAGTTTTAGGGACCGAGAAATGAAGAAGGATGCAAGCGCTAAGGGGTTTAGGTAAGTTTTAGGGACCGAGAAATGAAGAAGGATGCAAGCGCTAAGGGGTTTAGGTAAGTTTTAGGGACCGAGAAATGAAGTTGGATGCAGGCGCTAAGGGGTTTAGGTAAGTTTTAGGGACCGAGAAATGAAGAAGGATGCAAGCGCTAAGGGGTTTAGGTAAGTTTTAGGGACCGAGAAATGAAGAAGGATGCAAGCGCTAAGGGGTTTAGGTACGTTTTAGGGACCGAGAAATGAAGTTGGATGCAGGCGCTAAGGGGTTTAGGTAAGTTTTAGGGACCGAGAAATGAAGAAGGATGCAAGCGCTAAGGGGTTTAGGTAAGTTTTAGGGACCGAGAAATGAAGAAGGATGCAAGCGCTAAGGGGTTTAGGTAAGTTTTAGGGACCGAGAAATGAAGAAGGATGCAAGCGCTAAGGGGTTTAGGTAAGTTTTAGGGACCGAGAAATGAAGAAGGATGCAAGCGCTAAGGGGTTTAGGTAAGTTTCTGGTTGAAGGTGCGCATGCGCAAGATCTTATAAACATACGAACGCACGAATCTAAGAGGCCAAAAACCAATGAAAACCAGAGGCAAACGCAAGTAATTGGAAGAGGTGGACGATGGAAGCAGCAGAAAAAACAGGCTGCCGCCGCAACAGGTGAGCACATGAACGTGATTTTTACGATTGCCAACTGACTGAGGCAAGTTCGGGAGATATCATACGAACGGACGTATATTTTAGGATAGAAACGTATTTGCTTATTGAATCACTCGCAAGTTCATACGAATGCACGAGCGGACGTGAAAAATAGGATGATCGTGACCCAAATCCAAGCTGTTACATGTTTCTTTGAATCGACCCTAATATGTATAACTTTGCTCATATTCACTGTATGCGGACGTATGGATTAAATAAAGAATTGCAAAAAAATGAATAGCTACAGATGAGCCTTAAACCCTGACCTTTATATTGGGTAGAATATTAAGATCATTGTAACAGAAAGCATGTTAGGCAGATTAAAAGTCTTATGTATGATGTGTAGCATCTAGCATCTTTTTGGTGACTGTAGTGCCAATTTTGCAGCTCCAGCATTATAATCTTGTCTGGCGCTGCGCTGTGGACTTCAAATGGCGCTATAAGTCACAGAGGCAAACGCTAACTAGAGATGAGCGAGTAGTGAAATATTCGAAATTTCGAATTTCGATTCGAATAGACCGCGTTACTCGACTACTCGACCGAATATCGAATCCCATTATAGTCTATGGGAAAAAAATGCTCGACACTTGGAAATCTCAATTCGACCACTTGGAGGTCACCAAGTCCACCCTGAAACATCAGAAAATGATGCCAACACTGCTGGAATGCAACTGGGACAGCAGGGGAAGCATGTCTGGGTGCATATAACGCGCCCAAGTCGCACTATTACGCCACTATCACAGCCTCTCAACAATACACTCCAAACACAATATTACTTCTACGTAAAGTGAGACAAGACAAGGAAACCTTCTTTCCTCTACATTGCCATGGACCCCAAGCCAAACTGTACAAAAAAGAAGAACAAAATTCTGCACCCCTTAAAATCACGTTGCCTAATGACAAACACAGATGGCATAGGCAAGGGGGAAAATAAATAGACCCCACCCCTAATTGTCATTGTGTGTGTGTGTGTGTGTGTGTGTGTGTGTGTGTGTGTGTGTGTGTGTGTGTGAGATGTGGTCAGACATGTCCTCTTGTGTCATTGTGTCACCCCAGCAGTAAGGGAAGCTTAAAGGAGGAGGTTTGTTACAGTGTGTCACCCCAGCAGTAAGGGAAGCTTACAGGAGGAGGTTTGTTACAGTGTGTCACCCCAGCAGTCAGGGAAGCTTACAGGAGGAGGTTTGTTACATTGTGTCACCCCAGCAGTAAGGGAAGCTTAAAGGAGGAGGTTTGTTACAGTGTGTCACCCCAGCAGTAAGGGAAGCTTACAGGAGGAGGTTTGTTACAGTGTGTCACCCCAGCAGTCAGGGAAGCTTACAGGAGGAGGTTTGTTACAGTGTGTCACCCCAGCAGTAAGGGAAGCTTAGAGCTGAGACCTCTTAAAAATTGTGTGGAGGCCCAAGATCTGAGACCTCTTAAAAATTGTGTGGAGGCCCAAGAGCTGAGACCTTTTAAAAATTGTGTGGAGGCCCAAGAGCTGAGACCTTTTAAAAATTGTGTGGAGGCCCAAGAGCTGAGACCTCTCAAACATTGTGTGGAGTCCCACGAGCTGAGACCTCTTAAAAATTGTGTGGAGGCCCAAGAGCTGAGACCTTTTAAAAATTGTGTGGAGGCCCAAGAGCTGAGACCTTTTAAAAATTGTGTGGAGAACCAAGAGCTGAGACCTTTTAAAAATTGTGTGGAGGCCCAAGAGCTGAGACCTCTCAAACATTGTGTGGAGGCCCAAGAGCTGAGACCTTTTAAAAATTGTGTGGAGGCCCAAGAGCTGAGACCTCTCAAACATTGTGTGGAGGCCCAAGAGCTGAGACCTCTTAAAAATTGTGTGGAGGCCCAAGAGCTGAGACCTTTTAAAAATTGTGTGGAGGCCCAAGAGCTGAGACCTCTCAAACATTGTGTGGAGGCCCAAGAGCTGAGACCTTTTAAAAATTGTGTGGAGGCCCAAGAGCTGAGACCTCTCAAACATTGTGTGGAGGCCCAAGAGCTGAGACCTCTCAAACATTGTGTGGAGGCCCAAGAGCTGAGACCTCTCAAACATTGTGTGGAGGCCCAAGAGCTGAGACCTTTTAAAAATTGTGTGGAGGCCCAAGAGCTGAGACCTCTCAAACATTGTGTGGAGGCCCAAGAGCTGAGACCTTTTAAAAATTGTGTGGAGGCCCAAGAGCTGAGACCTCTTAAAAATTGTGTGGAGGCCCAAGAGCTGAGACCTTTTAAAAATTGTGTGGAGGCCCAAGAGCTGAGACCTCTCAAACATTGTGTGGAGGCCCAAGAGCTGAGACCTTTTAAAAATTGTGTGGAGGCCCAAGAGCTGAGACCTTTTAAAAATTGTGTGGAGGCCCAAGAGCTGAGACCTCTCAAACATTGTGCGGAGTCCCAAGAGCTGAGACCTTTTAAAAATTGTGTGGAGGCCCAAGAGCTGAGACCTTTTAAAAATTGTGTGGAGGCCCAAGAGCTGAGACCTCTTAAAAATTGTGTGGAGGCCCAAGAGCTGAGACCTCTTAAAAATTGTGTGGAGGCCCAAGAGCTGAGACCTTTTAAAAATTGTGTGGAGGCCCAAGAGCTGAGACCTTTTAAAAATTGTGTGGAGGCCCAAGAGCTGAGAACTCTCAAACATTGTGTGGAGTCCCACGAGCTGAGACCTTTTAAAAATTGTGTGGAGGCCCAAGAGCTGAGACCTCTCAAACATTGTGTGGAGTCCCACGAGCTGAGACCTTTTAAAAATTGTGTGGAGGCCCAAGAGCTGAGACCTTTTAAAAATTGTGTGGAGTCCCAAGAGCTGAGACCTCTCAAACATTGTGTGGAGTCCCACGAGCTGAGACCTTTTAAAAATTGTGTGGAGGCCCAAGAGCTGAGACCTTTTAAAAATTGTGTGGAGGCCCAAGAGCTGAGACCTTTTAAAAATTGTGTGGAGGCCCAAGAGCTGAGACCTCTTAAAAATTGTGTGGAGGCCCAAGAGCTGAGACCTCTTAAAAATTGTGTGGAGGCCCAAGAGCTGAGACCTTTTAAAAATTGTGTGGAGGCCCAAGAGCTGAGACCTTTTAAAAATTGTGTGGAGGCCCAAGAGCTGAGACCTCTCAAACATTGTGTGGAGTCCCACGAGCTGAGACCTTTTAAAAATTGTGTGGAGGCCCAAGAGCTGAGACCTTTTAAAAATTGTGTGGAGGCCCAAGAGCTGAGACCTTTTAAAAATTGTGTGGAGGCCCAAGAGCTGAGACCTCTTAAAAATTGTGTGGAGGCCCAAGAGCTGAGACCTTTTAGAAATTGTGTGGAGGCCCAAGAGCTGAGACCTTTTAAAAATTGTGTGGAGGCCCAAGAGCTGAGACCTCTCAAACATTGTGTGGAGTCCCACGAGCTGAGACCTCTTAAAAATTGTGTGGAGGCCCAAGAGCTGAGACCTCTCAAACATTGTGTGGAGGCCCAAGAGCTGAGACCTCTCAAACACTGTGTGGAGGCCCAAGAGCTGAGACCTTTTAAAAATTGTGTGGAGGCCCAAGAGCTGAGACCTCTCAAACATTGTGTGGAGTCCCAAGAGCTGAGACCTTTTAAAAATTGTGTGGAGGCCCAAGAGCTGAGACCTTTTAAAAATTGTGTGGAGGCCCAAGAGCTGAGACCTTTTAAAAATTGTGTGGAGGCCCAAGAGCTGAGACCTCTTAAAAATTGTGTGGAGGCCCAAGAGCTGAGACCTCTTAAAAATTGTGTGGAGGCCCAAGAGCTGAGACCTTTTAAAAATTGTGTGGAGGCCCAAGAGCTGAGACCTTTTAAAAATTGTGTGGAGGCCCAAGAGCTGAGACCTCTCAAACATTGTGTGGAGTCCCACGAGCTGAGACCTTTTAAAAATTGTGTGGAGGCCCAAGAGCTGAGACCTCTCAAACATTGTGTGGAGGCCCAAGAGCTGAGACCTCTTAAAAATTGTGTGGAGGCCCAAGAGCTGAGACCTTTTAAAAATTGTGTGGAGGCCCAAGAGCTGAGACCTCTCAAACATTGTGTGGAGGCCCAAGAGCTGAGACCTTTTAAAAATTGTGTGGAGGCCCAAGAGCTGAGACCTTTTAAAAATTGTGTGGAGGCCCAAGAGCTGAGACCTCTCAAACATTGTGTGGAGGCCCAAGAGCTGAGCACTTATTAGTGCTGCAGCTACGGCTGCTTTAGTGAGGGGTAGCTGCTGCTGCTGGAATAGGGACAGAAAGACTTCAGTGGTGTATTACCACCTATATACAAAACTATATACACTCTGCTCAAAACGGCTGCTTTAGTGAGGGGTAGCTGCTGATGCTGGAATAGGGACAGAAAGACTTCAGTGGTGTATTAGCACCTATATACAAAACTATATTTTGCACTACTGTTTTGTGTCCTCTGTGCCAACAAAACACTGTTTTATACACGGTGCGTATAGGCACCATTTCACCTTCTGGCAGTATACGGCTGTATAGCCAGGTGTTTTTCTTAAAAATATTTTTTATATTTGGCACTACTGTTTTGTGTCCTCTTTACCAACAAAACCTTGTTATATACCCGGTGCGTATAGGCACCATTTCACCTTCTGGCAGTATACGGCTGTATAGCCAGGTGTTCTTCTTAAAAATATTTTTATATTTGGCATAACGCGTGGCCAAAAAAGTAAAACGTCTGAAATGCGGAGGGCTAGCGCAAAGGGACGTGGACGAGGACGGGGGCCGGGAATTCTGGTGGGGGCACTAACCGCGTTGAAGCCAGTGGGGATCCTTCCTCCCAACCTGGCCAACAGAGTCAGCCCACCCTTGACCCCTCCCAGGACCACTTTTCGGGTCCTTTTCCAGATGTGCTGCAAGAATCCCAGGAGCTAGCAGAGGAATTTGTTTGTAGTGATGCCCAAACACTTAAGTATCTGCCATCTGCTAGTGATGTGGACCCGGAACCAGCATCTGCTATCATGAGCGATGATGATGATGAGACGCAGTTGCCATCAAGGGAGGCTGTTGGAATGTCCAGTGGGCAGGAGGAGGAGCAGAGAGAGGAAGTGGAAGAGGAGGTGGTGGACGACGAAATGACCGACCCCACTTGGACAGGGGTGATGTCCAGCGGGGAAAGCAGTGGAGATGCGGTCTGCGCATCACCGAATAAGGCAGCAAGAGGCAGAGGACAGTCCAGAGGCAGAGGACAGTCCAGACAGAGAAGGCAGGCCACAGCCAGCAGGGCCGAAGCTCTTCCCGGCAGCAGGCAGTCGCGCGAAGCTCCCCCATCGAGGCCTCGTACTTCTGTGGTGTGGAGATTTTTTAATGTTTGCGCGGATGACAAACTGAGCGCGGTTTGTGCAATCTGCCACTCAAAACTGAGTAGGGGCTCTGAGAAGAGCAATCTGACCACCTCAGGCATGCGCCGTCACTTGGAATTCAAGCACTGGGCTGAGTGGGAGAGAGCAAACGCAATACAACCTGCGCCCCGTCTTGCTGCCACTGCCTCTTCCCCTTTGTTGTGTGCTGCCACTGCGGTCCAGACCTCCAGCCAGGACACCTCCACATCTGCCTCTGCCTCGGCTACTTTGGGGCCTTCTCCTTCAGCCCCCCCTTCCCCCGCATCTTCGTCTGCACCTTCCATCTCCTCGTCCCATCAACTGTCCATCTCGCAGGCGTTCAACCGCAGGCGGAAGTACGCCTCCAGTCACCCCCAAGCCCAAGCCTTAACCTGCCTCATCTCAAACTGCTGGCCCTGGAGATGTTGCCGTTTTGGCTTGTGGAGACGCAGGCCTTCCGCGACCTGATGGCGGCTGCCGCACCTCGCTATTCCGTCCCTAGCCGCCACTATTTTTCCCGGTGTGGCGTCCCCGCCCTGCACCAGCACGTGTCGCGTAACATCAGGTGCACCCTGAGGTACGCAGTCAGCGCAAAGGTCCACTTGACCACCGACTCGTGGACAAGCGCTTGCGGCCAAGGACGCTACATCTCTTTGACGGCACACTGGGTGAATGTTGTGGAAGCGGGGACGGGGTCGCAAACAGGGACGGCCTACATACCACCCCCGCCCAAGATTGCCAGCACAGGTTCTGATAGACCCCCCTCCTCTTCCTTCTTCTCCTCCTCCTCCTCCTCTGCCTTAACATCGCCCTCAGCCCCTAGCTGGAAGCGTTGCAGCACTGGCACGGGGAGACGTCAGCAGGCGGTGCTTAAGCTCATCAGCTTGGGCGACAGGAAGCACAGCGCCGCAGAGGTGAGGCACGCCATATTGCAGCAGACAGAGATGTGGCTGTCGCCGCTGCAGCTAGGACCAGGCATGGTCGTGTGCGATAACGGCCGTAACCTGGTGGCGGCTCTGGAGCTTGCAGAACTCAATCACGTACCATGCCTGGCCCACGTTTTTAATTTGGTAGTACAAAAGTTTCTAAAGACTTACCCCAACCTGGCAGAGCTACTGGTCAAAGTGCGGCGCTTGTGCGCTCACTTTCGGAAGTCAACTGTAGCTGCTGCTAGCTTAAAAAAAAATCCAGCAACGCCTCCATTTGCCTCAACATCGGCTGTTGTGCGACCTGCCCACTCGCTGGAATTCCACCTATTGCATGTTGGCCAGGGTGTGTGAGCAGCAGAAAGCATTGATGGAGTACCAGATGATGCATCCACGCGTGCCTCCAACTCAGCTCCCTCAGTTTGCCAACCACGAGTGGCCATGGATGGCAGACATATGCGATGTATTGCGTATCTTTGAGGAGTCCACTAAGAAGGTCAGCAGCGAGGACGCTATAGTGAGCGTAACCATCCCGCTCCTAGGCGTCCTTAAAGAATCGCTCATCGCAATAAGGGAGAACGCATTGCACACAGAGGAGATGGGGGTAGGAGGAGACGCAACGCAGGTAGACAGTCAGACCACACTTTTGTCTGCTGCTCGGTGGCAGTTGCAGGAGGAGGATGAGGAGGAGGAGGACAACGTGGAGGTGGCTGTGGAAGAGGATGCTGGCGGCGAGGGTAGCAGTCAGGCTGTGTGCGTCCCATTGGTTCAGCGCGGATGGGGCGGAGAGGAGGAGGAAGAGGAGGAAATGGAAAATGATCCTTCTGGTGGGGGCAGTGAGGTCATGCCTACTCAGAGTCTGGCACACATGGCTGACATCATGCTGGGCTGCTTTTCCCGGGACATACGTGTTGTCCGGATATTGGAGAACAAACTATACTGGGTCTTCGCACTCCTGGACCCCCGGTATAAAGATAACTTCTCCTCTTTTATTCCGGTAGAGGAGAGGACGAATCGATTACTGGAATACCAGAGGGAACTCTTGCAGAACATGATGCAGATTTTCCCACCCAGCATCGCTGGCGGCAGAGAGGAGAGTGTCTCCCAGAGTCTGACAACATCGATCAGGCCCACAGCCACCAGGGGAACACTCTCCAAGGTGTGGGACACGTTCATGTCACCCCCTCGTGCAACTTCCATCACTGCGGGGCCCGCTATCAGCAGGAGGGACAAGTATAGGCGGATGTTGCGGGACTACCTGGCAGACCACACCCCTGTCCTCCCCGATCCCTCGGCGACCTACACTTACTGGGTCTCCAAGTTGGACACGTGGCTGGAACTGTCCCTGTACGCCTTGGAGGTGCTTGCCTGCCCTGCCGCCAGCGTGCTATCAGAAAGGGTGTGTTCAGCGCAGCCGGGGGCATTATAACCGATAAGCGCAGCCGCCTGTCAACCGACAGTGCCGACAGGCTGACGCTAATCAAAATGAACAGCAAGTGGATTGACCCGGACTTTGCTTGTACAACAGTGGAAAGCAGCCAAGAGTGAAGTGCCATCTGTATGAAGTGCCATTTCCTCCTCCTCCTCCTCCTCCTCCTCCTCCTCCTTAACCGCCGTAGAATTGCTGTATTAATGAAAAAAATTATGGCTCACCTCTTAGGCTTAATACAATCAATTTTTAAGAGGTCTCAACTCTTGGGCCTCCACACAATTTTTAAAAGGTCTCAGCTCTTGGGCCTCCACACAATTTTTAAGAGGTCTCAGCTCTTGGGCCTCCACACAATGTTTGAGAGGTCTCAGCTCTTGGGCCTCCACACAATGTTTGAGAGGTCTCAGCTCTTGGGCCTCCACACAATTTTTAAAAGGTCTCAGCTCTTGGGCCTCCACACAATTTTTAAGAGGTCTCAGCTCTTGGGCCTCCACACAATGTTTGAGAGGTCTCAGCTCTTGGGCCTCCACACAATTTTTAAAAGGTCTCAGCTCTTGGGCCTCCACACAATTTTTAAAAGGTCTCAGCTCTTGGGCCTCCACACAATTTTTAAAAGGTCTCAGCTCTTGGGCCTCCACACAATTTTTAAGAGGTCTCAGCTCTTGGGCCTCCACACAATTTTTAAAAGGTCTCAGCTCTTGGGCCTCCACACAATTTTTAAAAGGTCTCAGCTCTTGGGCCTCCACACAATTTTTAAAAGGTCTCAGCTCTTGGGCCTCCACACAATTTTTAAAACATAGCAGCCCTAATAAGGGCTCTCAATGACTCTCTTGTCTTCTGGTAGCTGGTATATATGGTGGTAAATGCGATATTCTGAGCTTCTGGGGCCCTGCCTGACTACATAGAAAATGAGCTATATACTGTTCAACATAGCAGCACTAATAAGGGATTAAGGACTCTCTTGTCTTCTGGTAGCTGGTATATATGGTGGTAAAAGGTATATTCTGAGCTTCTGGGGCCCTGCCGGACTACATAGGATATGAGCTATATACTGTTCAACATAGCAGCACTAATAAGGGATTAAGGACTCTCTTGTCTTCTGGTAGCTGGTATATATGGTGGTAAAAGGTATATTCTGAGCTTCTGGGGCCCTGCCTGACTACATAGGATATGAGCTATATACTGTTCAACATAGCAGCACTAATAAGGGATTAAGGACTCTCTTGTCTTCTGGTAGCTGGTATATATGGTGGTAAAAGGTATATTCTGAGCTTCTGGGGCCCTGCCTGACTACATAGAAAATGAGCTATATACTGTTCAACATAGCAGCACTAATAAGGGATTAAGGACTCTCTTGTCTTCTGGTAGCTGGTATATATGGTGGTAAAAGGTATATTCTGAGCTTCTGGGGCCCTGCCTGACTACATAGGATATGAGCTATATACTGTTCAACATAGCAGCACTAATAAGGGATTAAGGACTCTCTTGTCTTCTGGTAGCTGGTATATATGGTGGTAAAAGGTATATTCTGAGCTTCTGGGGCCCTGCCTGACTACATAGGATATGAGCTATATACTGTTCAGCATAGTAGCCCTAATAAGGGCTCTTAAGGACTCTCTTGTCTTCTGGTATCTGGTATATATGGTGGTAAAAGGTATATTCTGAGCTTCTGGGGCCCTGCCTGACTACATAGAAAATGAGCTATATACTGTTCAGCATAGTAGCCCTAATAAGGGCTCTTAAGGACTCTCTTGTCTTCTGGTAGCTGGTATATATGGTGGTAAAAGGTATATTCTGAGCTTCTGGGGCCCTGCCTGACTACATAGAAAATGAGCTATATACTGTTCAGCATAGTAGCCCTAATAAGGGCTCTTAAGGACTCTCTTGTCTTCTGGTAGCTGGTATATATGGTGGTAAAAGGTATATTCTGAGCTTCTGGGGCCCTGCCTGACTACATAGAAAATGAGCTATATACTGTTCAACATAGCAGCACTAATAAGGGATTAAGGACTCTCTTGTCTTCTGGTAGCTGGTATATATGGTGGTAAAAGGTATATTCTGAGCTTCTGGGGCCCTGCCTGACTACATAGGATATGAGCTATATACTGTTCAGCATAGTAGCCCTAATAAGGGCTCTTAAGGACTCTCTTGTCTTCTGGTAGCTGGTATATATGGTGGTAAAAGGTATATTCTGAGCTTCTGGGGCCCTGTCTGACTACATAGAAAATGAGCTATATACTGTTCAGCATAGTAGCCCTAATAAGGGCTCTTAAGGACTCTCTTGTCTTCTGGTAGCTGGTATATATGGTGGTAAAAGGTATATTCTGAGCTTCTGGGGCCCTGCCTGACTACATAGAAAATGAGCTATATACTGTTCAACATAGCAGCACTAATAAGGGATTAAGGACTCTCTTGTCTTCTGGTAGCTGGTATATATGGTGGTAAAAGGTATATTCTGAGCTTCTGGGGCCCTGCCTGACTACATAGGATATGAGCTATATACTGTTCAGCATAGTAGCCCTAATAAGGGCTCTTAAGGACTCTCTTGTCTTCTGGTAGCTGGTATATATGGTGGTAAAAGGTATATTCTGAGCTTCTGGGGCCCTGCCTGACTACATAGAAAATGAGCTATATACTGTTCAGCATAGTAGCCCTAATAAGGGCTCTTAAGGACTCTCTTGTCTTCTGGTAGCTGGTATATATGGTGGTAAAAGGTATATTCTGAGCTTCTGGGGCCCTGCCTGACTACATAGAAAATGAGCTATATACTGTTCAGCATAGTAGCCCTAATAAGGGCTCTTAAGGACTCTCTTGTCTTCTGGTAGCTGGTATATATGGTGGTAAAAGGTATATTCTGAGCTTCTGGGGCCCTGCCTGACTACATAGAAAATGAGCTATATACTGTTCAACATAGCAGCACTAATAAGGGATTAAGGACTCTCTTGTCTTCTGGTAGCTGGTATATATGGTGGTAAAAGGTATATTCTGAGCTTCTGGGGCCCTGCCTGACTACATAGAAAATGAGCTATATACTGTTCAACATAGCAGCACTAATAAGGGATTAAGGACTCTCTTGTCTTCTGGTAGCTGGTATATATGGTGGTAAAAGGTATATTCTGAGCTTCTGGGGCCCTGCCTGACTACATAGGATATGAGCTATATACTGTTCAGCATAGTAGCCCTAATAAGGGCTCTTAAGGACTCTCTTGTCTTCTGATAGCTGGTATATATGGTGGTAAAAGGTATATTCTGAGCTTCTGGGGCCCTGCCTGACTACATAGAAAATGAGCTATATACTGTTCAACATAGCAACACTAATAAGGGATTAAGGACTCTCTTGTCTTCTGGTAGCTGGTATATATGGTGGTAAAAGGTATATTCTGAGCTTCTGGGGCCCTGCCTGACTACATAGGATATAAGCTATATACTGTTCAGCATAGTAGCCCTAATAAGGGCTCTTAAGGACTCTCTTGTCTTCTGGTAGCTGGTATATATGGTGGTAAAAGGTATATTCTGAGCTTCTGGGGCCCTGCCTGACTACATAGAAAATGAGCTATATACTGTTCAGCATAGTAGCCCTAATAAGGGCTCTTAAGGACTCTCTTGTCTTCTGGTAGCTGGTATATATGGTGGTAAAAGGTATATTCTGAGCTTCTGGGGCCCTGCCTGACTACATAGAAAATGAGCTATATACTGTTCAACATAGCAGCACTAATAAGGGATTAAGGACTCTCTTGTCTTCTGGTAGCTGGTATATATGGTGGTAAAAGGTATATTCTGAGCTTCTGGGGCCCTGCCTGACTACATAGGATATGAGCTATATACTGTTCAACATAGCAGCACTAATAAGGGATTAAGGACTCTCTTGTCTTCTGGTAGCTGGTATATATGGTGGTAAAAGGTATATTCTGAGCTTCTGGGGCCCTGCCTGACTACATAGAAAATGAGCTATATACTGTTCAGCATAGTAGCCCTAATAAGGGCTCTTAAGGACTCTCTTGTCTTCTGGTAGCTGGTATATATGGTGGTAAAAGGTATATTCTGAGCTTCTGGGGCCCTGCCTGACTACATAGAAAATGAGCTATATACTGTTCAGCATAGTAGCCCTAATAAGGGCTCTTAAGGACTCTCTTGTCTTCTGGTAGCTGGTATATATGGTGGTAAAAGGTATATTCTGAGCTTCTGGGGCCCTGCCTGACTACATAGAAAATGAGCTATATACTGTTCAACATAGCAGCACTAATAAGGGATTAAGGACTCTCTTGTCTTCTGGTAGCTGGTATATATGGTGGTAAAAGGTATATTCTGAGCTTCTGGGGCCCTGCCTGACTACATAGGATATGAGCTATATACTGTTCAGCATAGTAGCCCTAATAAGGGCTCTTAAGGACTCTCTTGTCTTCTGGTAACTGGTATATATGGTGGTAAAAGGTATATTCTGAGCTTCTGGGGCCCTGCCTGACTACATAGAAAATGAGCTATATACTGTTCAGCATAGTAGCCCTAATAAGGGCTCTTAAGGACTCTCTTGTCTTCTGGTAGCTGGTATATATGGTGGTAAAAGGTATATTCTGAGCTTCTGGGGCCCTGCCTGACTACATAGAAAATGAGCTATATACTGTTCAGCATAGTAGCCCTAATAAGGGCTCTTAAGGACTCTCTTGTCTTCTGGTAGCTGGTATATATGGTGGTAAAAGGTATATTCTGAGCTTCTGGGGCCCTGCCTGACTACATAGAAAATGAGCTATATACTGTTCAACATAGCAGCACTAATAAGGGATTAAGGACTCTCTTGTCTTCTGGTAGCTGGTATATATGGTGGTAAAAGGTATATTCTGAGCTTCTGGGGCCCTGCCTGACTACATAGAAAATGAGCTATATACTGTTCAACATAGCAGCACTAATAAGGGATTAAGGACTCTCTTGTCTTCTGGTAGCTGGTATATATGGTGGTAAAAGGTATATTCTGAGCTTCTGGGGCCCTGCCTGACTACATAGAAAATGAGCTATATACTGTTCAGCATAGTAGCCCTAATAAGGGCTCTTAAGGACTCTCTTGTCTTCTGGTAGCTGGTATATATGGTGGTAAAAGGTATATTCTGAGCTTCTGGGGCCCTGCCTGACTACATAGAAAATGAGCTATATACTGTTCAGCATAGTAGCCCTAATAAGGGCTCTTAAGGACTCTCTTGTCTTCTGGTAGCTGGTATATATGGTGGTAAAAGGTATATTCTGAGCTTCTGGGGCCCTGCCTGACTACATAGAAAATGAGCTATATACTGTTCAGCATAGTAGCCCTAATAAGGGCTCTTAAGGACTCTCTTGTCTTCTGGTAGCTGGTATATATGGTGGTAAAAGGTATATTCTGAGCTTCTGGGGCCCTGCCTGACTACATAGAAAATGAGCTATATATTGTTCAACATAGCAGCACTAATAAGGGATTAAGGACTCTCTTGTCTTCTGGTAGCTGGTATATATGGTGGTAAAAGGTATATTCTGAGCTTCTGGGGCCCTGCCTGACTACATAGGATATGAGCTATATACTGTTCAACATAGCAGCACTAATAAGGGATTAAGGACTCTCTTGTCTTCTGGTAGCTGGTATATATGGTGGTAAAAGGTATATTCTGAGCTTCTGGGGCCCTGCCTGACTACATAGAAAATGAGCTATATACTGTTCAGCATAGTAGCCCTAATAAGGGCTCTTAAGGACTCTCTTGTCTTCTGGTAGCTGGTATATATGGTGGTAAAAGGTATATTCTGAGCTTCTGGGGCCCTGCCTGACTACATAGAAAATGAGCTATATACTGTTCAGCATAGTAGCCCTAATAAGGGCTCTTAAGGACTCTCTTGTCTTCTGGTAGCTGGTATATATGGTGGTAAAAGGTATATTCTGAGCTTCTGGGGCCCTGCCTGACTACATAGAAAATGAGCTATATACTGTTCAGCGTAGTAGCCCTAATAAGGGCTCTTAAGGACTCTCTTGTCTTCTGGTAGCTGGTATATATGGTGGTAAAAGGTATATTCTGAGCTTCTGGGGCCCTGTCTGACTACATAGAAAATGAGCTATATACTGTTCAGCATAGTAGCCCTAATAAGGGCTCTTAAGGACTCTCTTGTCTTCTGGTAGCTGGTATATATGGTGGTAAAAGGTATATTCTGAGCTTCTGGGGCCCTGCCTGACTACATAGAAAATGAGCTATATACTGTTCAACATAGCAGCACTAATAAGGGATTAAGGACTCTCTTGTCTTCTGGTAGCTGGTATATATGGTGGTAAAAGGTATATTCTGAGCTTCTGGGGCCCTGCCTGACTACATAGGATATGAGCTATATACTGTTCAGCATAGTAGCCCTAATAAGGGCTCTTAAGGACTCTCTTGTCTTCTGGTAGCTGGTATATATGGTGGTAAAAGGTATATTCTGAGCTTCTGGGGCCCTGCCTGACTACATAGAAAATGAGCTATATACTGTTCAGCATAGTAGCCCTAATAAGGGCTCTTAAGGACTCTCTTGTCTTCTGGTAGCTGGTATATATGGTGGTAAAAGGTATATTCTGAGCTTCTGGGGCCCTGCCTGACTACATAGAAAATGAGCTATATACTGTTCAGCATAGTAGCCCTAATAAGGGCTCTTAAGGACTCTCTTGTCTTCTGGTAGCTGGTATATATGGTGGTAAAAGGTATATTCTGAGCTTCTGGGGCCCTGCCTGACTACATAGAAAATGAGCTATATACTGTTCAACATAGCAGCACTAATAAGGGATTAAGGACTCTCTTGTCTTCTGGTAGCTGGTATATATGGTGGTAAAAGGTATATTCTGAGCTTCTGGGGCCCTGCCTGACTACATAGAAAATGAGCTATATACTGTTCAACATAGCAGCACTAATAAGGGATTAAGGACTCTCTTGTCTTCTGGTAGCTGGTATATATGGTGGTAAAAGGTATATTCTGAGCTTCTGGGGCCCTGCCTGACTACATAGGATATGAGCTATATACTGTTCAGCATAGTAGCCCTAATAAGGGCTCTTAAGGACTCTCTTGTCTTCTGGTAGCTGGTATATATGGTGGTAAAAGGTATATTCTGAGCTTCTGGGGCCCTGCCTGACTACATAGAAAATGAGCTATATACTGTTCAACATAGCAACACTAATAAGGGATTAAGGACTCTCTTGTCTTCTGGTAGCTGGTATATATGGTGGTAAAAGGTATATTCTGAGCTTCTGGGGCCCTGCCTGACTACATAGGATATAAGCTATATACTGTTCAGCATAGTAGCCCTAATAAGGGCTCTTAAGGACTCTCTTGTCTTCTGGTAGCTGGTATATATGGTGGTAAAAGGTATATTCTGAGCTTCTGGGGCCCTGCCTGACTACATAGAAAATGAGCTATATACTGTTCAGCATAGTAGCCCTAATAAGGGCTCTTAAGGACTCTCTTGTCTTCTGGTAGCTGGTATATATGGTGGTAAAAGGTATATTCTGAGCTTCTGGGGCCCTGCCTGACTACATAGAAAATGAGCTATATACTGTTCAACATAGCAGCACTAATAAGGGATTAAGGACTCTCTTGTCTTCTGGTAGCTGGTATATATGGTGGTAAAAGGTATATTCTGAGCTTCTGGGGCCCTGCCTGACTACATAGGATATGAGCTATATACTGTTCAACATAGCAGCACTAATAAGGGATTAAGGACTCTCTTGTCTTCTGGTAGCTGGTATATATGGTGGTAAAAGGTATATTCTGAGCTTCTGGGGCCCTGCCTGACTACATAGAAAATGAGCTATATACTGTTCAGCATAGTAGCCCTAATAAGGGCTCTTAAGGACTCTCTTGTCTTCTGGTAGCTGGTATATATGGTGGTAAAAGGTATATTCTGAGCTTCTGGGGCCCTGCCTGACTACATAGAAAATGAGCTATATACTGTTCAGCATAGTAGCCCTAATAAGGGCTCTTAAGGACTCTCTTGTCTTCTGGTAGCTGGTATATATGGTGGTAAAAGGTATATTCTGAGCTTCTGGGGCCCTGCCTGACTACATAGAAAATGAGCTATATACTGTTCAACATAGCAGCACTAATAAGGGATTAAGGACTCTCTTGTCTTCTGGTAGCTGGTATATATGGTGGTAAAAGGTATATTCTGAGCTTCTGGGGCCCTGCCTGACTACATAGGATATGAGCTATATACTGTTCAGCATAGTAGCCCTAATAAGGGCTCTTAAGGACTCTCTTGTCTTCTGGTAGCTGGTATATATGGTGGTAAAAGGTATATTCTGAGCTTCTGGGGCCCTGCCTGACTACATAGAAAATGAGCTATATACTGTTCAGCATAGTAGCCCTAATAAGGGCTCTTAAGGACTCTCTTGTCTTCTGGTAGCTGGTATATATGGTGGTAAAAGGTATATTCTGAGCTTCTGGGGCCCTGCCTGACTACATAGAAAATGAGCTATATACTGTTCAGCATAGTAGCCCTAATAAGGGCTCTTAAGGACTCTCTTGTCTTCTGGTAGCTGGTATATATGGTGGTAAAAGGTATATTCTGAGCTTCTGGGGCCCTGCCTGACTACATAGAAAATGAGCTATATACTGTTCAACATAGCAGCACTAATAAGGGATTAAGGACTCTCTTGTCTTCTGGTAGCTGGTATATATGGTGGTAAAAGGTATATTCTGAGCTTCTGGGGCCCTGCCTGACTACATAGAAAATGAGCTATATACTGTTCAACATAGCAGCACTAATAAGGGATTAAGGACTCTCTTGTCTTCTGGTAGCTGGTATATATGGTGGTAAAAGGTATATTCTGAGCTTCTGGGGCCCTGCCTGACTACATAGAAAATGAGCTATATACTGTTCAGCATAGTAGCCCTAATAAGGGCTCTTAAGGACTCTCTTGTCTTCTGGTAGCTGGTATATATGGTGGTAAAAGGTATATTCTGAGCTTCTGGGGCCCTGCCTGACTACATAGAAAATGAGCTATATACTGTTCAGCATAGTAGCCCTAATAAGGGCTCTTAAGGACTCTCTTGTCTTCTGGTAGCTGGTATATATGGTGGTAAAAGGTATATTCTGAGCTTCTGGGGCCCTGCCTGACTACATAGAAAATGAGCTATATACTGTTCAGCATAGTAGCCCTAATAAGGGCTCTTAAGGACTCTCTTGTCTTCTGGTAGCTGGTATATATGGTGGTAAAAGGTATATTCTGAGCTTCTGGGGCCCTGCCTGACTACATAGAAAATGAGCTATATATTGTTCAACATAGCAGCACTAATAAGGGATTAAGGACTCTCTTGTCTTCTGGTAGCTGGTATATATGGTGGTAAAAGGTATATTCTGAGCTTCTGGGGCCCTGCCTGACTACATAGGATATGAGCTATATACTGTTCAACATAGCAGCACTAATAAGGGATTAAGGACTCTCTTGTCTTCTGGTAGCTGGTATATATGGTGGTAAAAGGTATATTCTGAGCTTCTGGGGCCCTGCCTGACTACATAGAAAATGAGCTATATACTGTTCAGCATAGTAGCCCTAATAAGGGCTCTTAAGGACTCTCTTGTCTTCTGGTAGCTGGTATATATGGTGGTAAAAGGTATATTCTGAGCTTCTGGGGCCCTGCCTGACTACATAGAAAATGAGCTATATACTGTTCAGCATAGTAGCCCTAATAAGGGCTCTTAAGGACTCTCTTGTCTTCTGGTAGCTGGTATATATGGTGGTAAAAGGTATATTCTGAGCTTCTGGGGCCCTGCCTGACTACATAGAAAATGAGCTATATACTGTTCAGCGTAGTAGCCCTAATAAGGGCTCTTAAGGACTCTCTTGTCTTCTGGTAGCTGGTATATATGGTGGTAAAAGGTATATTCTGAGCTTCTGGGGCCCTGCCTGACTACATAGAAAATGAGCTATATACTGTTCAGCGTAGTAGCCCTAATAAGGGCTCTTAAGGACTGTCTTGTCTTCTGGTAGCTGGTATATATGGTGGTAAAAGCTATATTCTGAGCTTCTGGGGCCCTGCCTGCCTACATATGAGCCATATACCGTTCAGCGTA